>JAPMAC010000194.1:2480000-3080000 GCA_028671895.1 Oenanthe sinensis | reverse complement strand
GGGGAGAACTCCTTTTTCAAGAATTGAGAGAATTAGACCCAGTGTGGTAACCACTATGGATTCTGTAATGATTGGAAGAGTTGAAGAATCTGTGATGCCACTTAAACTAGTGAAAGCCTTACCTGCTCAGAGGCACCCTGAATATGTTCTACTACTGAAGCAGCAGATACCCTATGTATAGAGTCCACATCCCTTCTATGGGTGTGTTGTCCCTCCGCGTAACCTGAAAAGGTGGGGATGAACTTCTTTGAAGTAGATAGATTTGTATATACCATGGGGGATCACCACCTCAGGCAATGTAATGATTGACAAATTAGAGAATGTGGTACCCCAGAACACATGTGAAGGCAATACCACTTGAAGTGATGATGCTGCTGACACAGCTACTCTATGAATGAAGACCTCTTCCCTTCTAAAGGAGAGTTGTCTTTCCACTTCACCCAATTGGGGAGGGTAAACATCATTACTAGGATCTAGAGATGTTAAATCCAGGGGGTCATCACATTTGACAATGTAATAAGTGGCTCTTGAGAGTCGGTGATGCCCCAAACTGTTTGTGAAGACAGGTTCTGAATTGGATTAACCAAAACATTACTGGCTACTGAAGTAGCTGAAAATGTTCCCTTCTCTGTTTCAGTTCCCATACATTTCAAGAGATTGTTAATTTCAGAAATAAGGTCACGAAGAAAAAGAAAGGTCTCAGAGATCGGAGAATTAGGTTCTTGGTTCACAGTTGCCTTAGGTTTAAAATTCATTTTACGACGTTTTCGAGAAGGCAGAGCTATAGGGGATATTTCCATAATTTCCTAATTCGATAGGGATTCACTCCTATCATCTATGAAAATTGATATTTTTCTGGTTTTAGGAGAGATAGGGAGTGTTTGTTGATCTCTGGCAGTGGTTAGAACTGGTTAGTCGCCAACTTCATTGCCAGCTTCGAAGGCCACTGAGGGCTCAAGTGTGTGTGCTGCCGTTTGAGGCACAAAAGTAAATATTGTGACAAATTCATCTTATAGAAAAGCAGAAAAGTCAAAATCAAGAAGTGTACCTTCTTCCATTTGTTCATCAGAAAGGTTCGGTATGTACAAATCGGTGTTTTGAGTCTCTTCCACAGCTACCTCTTCTGGTGCACCATTAGGGCTTTGCCTTTTTTGTTCTTGTTCATTGTCTAAACCAGCTTCATCCATGCTTTCATCCTCTTTTTCAGTCCCTAAATCTTCTTCTTGTGATTCTTCTTTGCTTCCAAAGTCATCTGATGTTTTAGCTTCAGTCTCCTCTTGAGAGGTTGCTTCTTCTTCTTCTTTGCTTGCTGATTCATCAGTTTGAGATACATGATCTTCTGCATCTTCTTCTTCAGCTTGTCTAAGAAGAGCAAAGTAATCTCTAATCGAATTATTCATTGGAGCAGGAGTAAACCTGTTTGGGTAATCATCCTCATGTTATAGTAGTGAGATTGTTTTGAACTACAGTGAGGGTGATTCTTCCAGAGGACTATTATGAAACAATTGAAGTTGATCAGCGTTTAGTTTATTGTTCAACACCATTTGCAAAAATCTTGGATATAGATAGAAATTATTCATTTTTGCTTGGTTCTTCAGAATTTCATCTATGATCAATCTTCCAAAGTTGAGTCTGACATCTGAAGCTGCTGCATAAGCGATCACCTTGTTGAACTGTGTGATCCCGTGGAAACCTCCTGTCTTTGGTACAAAACCATGAGATAATATATTAAAGAACAGATTCCATTCCTTGGGCAGATGATGCTTGTAGATCTTCTTAGGGAGATTGTTGTTTTCCCTTGTGCAGTGCAGAAACATGAAGAAGTTGTTTAACTCTGTTTGAGATGGTTCATCTTCAAAATTTTCAGTTGGAAAATGAAGTGCCTGATTGATGTCATTTTCTATTATTTGCACTTTTTGTCACTGAATTGAAAAAGTGAATGCTGCTACCCCATCTGTAGATGTTTCTTTAGAAGACATGTACACCTGTCTAAGAAGATTTCTATTCAAAGGCACATCAGTAGTTAGTGCAAAACGGACCATTGAACTTTCATTTAAAAACTGGTCACATTTTCCTAGTTCACCTACTTCAGTCCAGTTATCTACTAAAATGGATAAATAATTAGTCTTTTTAATCACAAAATGACCTGCCATTTTATCAAAGTGAAAGGTAATTTTTATGAATTAAAATCACTAATTAAAGTCAAATTAAATTAGTAAATTATGAACTAAACCCTAATTTTAAAATTACTTGGATTAACTTGAAATTAATATATGATGAACTCCTAGTAATTTTAAGCACACTGCAAATTTTATTATAATTTTTAATCGATTAAAAATATGAGATTTCTAAGTCAATTTGTTCGAAATATTGAGAAAATGATGATTTTAAAACCTCAACCAAAATTGACGGGACCACTTGCAATAGAAAGCTACGACTGTGGGTTCCACAAAACTGGTATTAAATTTACAATCGAACAACAATTGTCCAAGATAAATTCGATTAAAAAACTAGATCTTAGTTGCGCCTTCAGATTCTAACACTGTGTGTATATATGTATGTTTCGCCACTAAAATAAAAATAAAATGAATACACTAGGCTATATACACTGATGTGAAAGAGAGAAAAAAATTGCTAAGTTATTTTGTTGCGCCTACACAGTGCATGCACTGTGATGGCGCCACAAAATTTACTAGCGCAACAAGATAAATGGGTCATTTTTGTTGCGCCTACACAGTGTATTCACTATGATGGCGCTACAAAAATGCCTATCACAACAAACAACTCAAACACAATCTTTAAGTAGTTTGTTGCGCCTCTACAGTGGTGACACTATGAAGGCGCAACAAAATCGCATGGCATAACAAGATTTTTGAGAAATGCCAAACACCTGTGTTAATTTTTGTTGCGTCTATACAGTTAAACCACTATATAGGCGCCACCAATTAAAATTACTTACTATTTCAAGTTGCTCATACATTTTGCTACTAATAAATAATAATATTTATGAATAATTTGAATAATTAATCAATAATAACTAATTACTCACAAATATTATTTCACAACATATTTATTAATAACAATAATAACATTAATTGTTAACATTATTATCATAAATAAATTGTGTTTTCTTATTATTTTATTTTTATTTTAAATACGAGAACAAATATAAATATTCATTCTTTCTATTTAAAATAATTTCAAATAATATTTAAATATATATAAGTGCTAAGAATTTATTAATTAAACACAAGCACTTAAATATTTTCTAAGATCAAAATTAAATAAATACCAGATTAATGAAATTAGAAAGCATGCACAAGGTATTTATTTAAATTATAATCTTAAGAACTAGAAAATAATTTGGTAAATAAATTCACAAGGCCTAAAAATATTGAAATTAATCAACTAGTGAATTTATCTGCTTCAAATTGTAATTATTGATTACTAACTAATTAGTTAGTAGAATTTAATATCCCAAGTTCACAAAACAGTCTAGTGAAAGTGATTTCATCCAGTGGTTTAGTAAAGATGTCCGTAATTTGCTGCTCTGTAGGTTCAAAATAAAACTCTACAGTACCACTCATGACATGCTCTCTTATGAAATGATACATGATATCAATGTGCTTGGTCCTTGAGTGTTGAACGGGATTGTTTGTGATTGCTATGACACTTTTGTTGTCACATAGTATTGGAATTTTGCTCAGCAACAGTCCATAGTCTTTGAAGTTGGTTTCTTATCCACAATATTTGTTTACAGCAGTTTCCAGCAGCAACATATTCAGCTTCAACTATTGACATTGCAACTGAGTGCAGCTTCTTGTTATAGTAGGACACCCATCTTCTACCAAGGAATTTACAACTCCCTGATGTACTCTTTCGATCAATCCTACAACCTACATAATCAGAATATGTATAGCCAACAAGTCAAAACCTATATCCTTAGGGTACCATATTCTATGATTCGGACTTCCCTTAAGATACCTAAATATCCGTTTAACAGCTATAAGATGTGATTATTTAGGGCCAGACTGAAACCTAGCACACAAACATGTAGCATACATAATATCTGGTCTACATGCAGTTAAGTAAAGTAATGAGCCGATCATACCTCTGTAGCTTGTGATCTCTACCCTCTTACTAGGTTCATCTTTATCAAGCTTAGTGGTAGTTGTCATTGGGGTTTTGGCTGGTGATGCATCTTCAAGACCATACTTCTTTAAAAGATCTTTGATGTACTTGGTCTGGCAAATGAAGATTCTTTCTTTCCTTTGGCTTACTTGGAGTCCAAGGAAGTAATTCAGCTATCCCATCATGTTCATCTCATACTTACTCTGTATTAACTTAACAAATCTACTACACAACTGATCGTTAGTAGAACCAAATTTAATGTCATCCACATATACTTGTACTAATATCATGTCATTTTTATGCATTTTATGAAATACATTCTTATCTATGACACCTATGAGTATAACAAGCTGGGGTCAGAATCATTTTCAAGTAAGAATATATATGGAGTGTCATACATGTCTGAGGTGCTTGCTTTAGGTCATAGAGTGCCTTGAAGAAAAAGTACACAAAATCAGCAAATTCTGGATCTTCAAACCCTCGGGGTTGTTCCACATACACTTCTTCTTCAAGCTCTCCATTCAGGAATGCACTCTTCACATCCATTTGATATACTTTAAAGTTGGAGTGAGCTGCGAATGCCAGAAACATCCTAATAGCTTCAAGCCTTGCCACTGGTGCATATGTTTCATCATAATCTATTCCTTCTTCTTGGGAATAACTTTTAGCAACTAGTCTGGATTTGTTCCTCGTAACAATGTCATCTTCATCCAGTTTATTTCTGAATACCCACTTTGTGGCATTAATAGACTTGTTCTTTGGCCTGGGTACCAGCTTCTAGACTTTTTGTTTTTCGAACTGATTGAGTTCTTCTTGCATAGTAATAACCCAATCTAGATCTTCTAGAGCTTCTTCTACTTTCTTTGGCTCTATCTCAGAGAGGAAACCAGATAATAAACACTCATTATGTGAAGCACGTCTTATTTGAACTCCAATATATGGATCTCTTAGAATCAACTCAAAGGGGTGATCTCTACTCCACACACTATGCCTAGGTAGATTTTCCCTAGATGATTTAGCTTGATTATCATTAAAGTGCTGTTAATCTATTGAGCAAGTTCATGTGAGCATGACCCAATCTTATATGCCAAATTATTGGATCATTATCAACAGCAGCTAAGCAGCAAGCTGTTTCCTG
Source organism: Oenanthe sinensis (assembly GCA_028671895.1). Classification (NCBI taxonomy): domain Eukaryota; kingdom Viridiplantae; phylum Streptophyta; class Magnoliopsida; order Apiales; family Apiaceae; genus Oenanthe; species Oenanthe sinensis. The sequence goes on along the minus strand of JAPMAC010000194.1, from coordinate 3,074,731 downwards.
CAACTCAAAGTCTAAAACATACACAATGCCTTCCCTTCTAGAAACTAGAGAAATTTGGTTAGTAGAAACAACAATAACACATTTTTCCTTATAAAAAACAACTGAATGATCATCATAATTCAAATGACGTACACTAAGTAAATTATATTTTAAGCCCTTAACATAACGAACATTATCAATAAAAGTTGTGTCACTACCTACTTTACCTTTACCTAGAATAGGAAGAGTCTTACTATCACCAATTATGACACCTCCACCTTTCTTGAATTTGAGACTAATGAATTGACCTTTGTCTCCACACATATGTCTTTTACATCCACTATTAATGATCCATGATTTTGATTTGATCTTAGCAGCGAGACATATCTACAAAACAAATAAAAATAACACAATCTTTTGGTACCCATATTGGTTTGGGTCCTGATTGGTTAGTAGTAAGTATATAAAGAACATTCAATTCATATTTCTTGATCCACATTTAGACCACTTTGGGAGAGGAATTATGTGTTCTTTGTTTCCTGCCAAAACCATTTCAGCTAGCTATCTGTTTGTTCTAGTAAGTTGGCTTCCTGTCAGCTTCTTTCTGGTAAACTCTGGTAGCTCGCTGAGATATGCAATTTTGATTTAGATGACCTTTACCACCACATTTCTTACAGCTTGTCCAGGGCATAACATATTTGTATGTCTTTCATTATCTGCCTTCATACTTTAGTGCAGTAGTCCTCTTGTTGAAGTTCAAACCAACACCTTCTTTGTCCAAAGGTACCTTGATGCTTTTCATCATTGATTTGAGATCTTCTTCTCCTTGAACAAAAGTGCCCATGCCTTTTCTGAGCTTTATGACTTCATTCTCCAAGGAAATAGTTCTTTCTTCTTGCTTTGATGAAGTGGCAGCAGGTTGAGATGTAGTTTTAGTAAGCTGAAATGATTCTTTCTTAAAAGATTCTCTGAGTTTTAATGTTTCCAAACATGCATCCCTTGCCTCTATATTAGCCTTTAGATCAGAAATCTCATAACCTAGAGCATTATTCCTTTTTAATAGAATCTTTTTGAATCCCTCTAGATCATCAATCTTTGAGTCAAGCTCTTTGACTTTGACTTCATCAGTAGCTTGGATAGGTTCCTTAATTTCAATTAGTGAGTCCACATTTGCCATTAAATCTTGAACCATCTGTATAAGATATGAATTCTTCTCTAACAACTTTTTGTTTTCTGTCCTTATTGAGTTATATTCCTCTATTGGAATACTATCTTGATCCTACATGGTTAGTTGATCTAGGATAATATTACCAGAAGAAATATCAAATTTAAATGAGTTTACCTCACTTGTATCATCCTCATAATCACTTTCAGGAATGACCTCCTTAGATGAGCCTCGAACAGTGTCATCTTCCATTCCAACTAGTGCAAGGTTGACAATATCATCATTGTTATCACTCTCACTTGGTATAATTTCTTCTTCATCATCACTCCAGGTTAGCAAAGCCTTTGATTTCTTCTTATCTTTGAATCCAGCTGGTTGTTTCCCTCTTAACTTGTTACAGTCCTTCTTGAAATAGTCAGGTTTGCCACATTCAAAATATGTTGTATGTTGATTCTCCTTTGGAATCTTTAGATAACTTCTTTGTTATAGAGAAACCATAACTCTTTCTGTTTCTTTTCATTTTTTTCTTCTATTCGATCATCCTTCTGATTTTTCTGGACATGAGAGCTATTTCCTCATCCATGGTATCAATTATTGGAGAAGATTCCAATGCAGTGACTTTAGGTTCATAGATCCAAGGAACAAAACTAATGTTTTTCATGTTGATCTCTTCCCGTGGTATTTTCTTTCCAAGTAAAGTGAGACCATTCATTATAGTCTGGAACCTTGATTGAGCATCTCTAATGGATTCTCCTTCATTAACTTTGAAACTGCTATAGTCATTCATCAGCTTGCTGAGTTTAACTTTCTTTAGAGCTTTATTCCCTTCATGGCATAATTAATTATGTCTCACATCTGTTTTGCAGAAGTACATGATGAGACTTTCTCACTTTCTTTATGACATAACCCAGTCATGATTATATTGATAGCTTTATTGTTGTAGCCAAGCTTTGTCAGCTCATCAGCATTGAGTTCATCTATATCCTTTTCTTTACCATCAGTAGTGAGAAACTTGAAAGCAAGTTTTGATTTTGTGTTATTGTTTGTTTGCAGAGGAATAAAACAGGCAAATGGAGTCAATTCGCTAAAGTATTCAACAAGGAAATGAAAGAATGGTTCTGTTACGGTCAGTCAAGAACAATGATAAGATTCAATGTGGTAATGTTGAAGAAAGCTATAGAAGGGAAGAGTTTCACATAATGGATTTGAACCTGAACAAAATATTGAAGGAATTTACGGAGGTACGGAAGCGTGATATTACAATTATTTCCGTAAACCCATATATATGATCGCATATTATCATATAAATCGAGATGGAATCGAAACCATACCTTTAAAGCGATCCAAGTGTGTGAACAAGAGATCCTAGCAGCTACTTCTCAGAGTGTGAAGTACTCTACCTGTATCCACCAAGAATTCTTCCTTTGATGAAGATCTTCAAATAATTTCTAAAACCTTTTTAGAGAGAAAAGAGAGAGAGAGAGAGAGATGGAGGCTTGTGTTTTCTCCAAAACCTAGAAGTGTGTCCTTAGAATGATGCATCTCATTCTATTTATAGGACTATCCTAGGGTTTTTCCTATAAATAATATATCAATATATATTATTATATTAAACCCCATATTATAATAAAATGCTTTAATAATAATTAAAACTATTTTAATAATTATTTCCTTTTCTAAACTATTTAGAAAATAATTCTCTCTCTCATAATTTAAATCTTTTCATCAAAGAAAATATTCTTTTATGGTGTGACCATGTAGGTTCAATATTAAGCCGGTAGTAGAAATAAATAATAATAAACTTTTTATTTATTATTTATATGAATTCTAATAATTCATTAAATATAATTAACTGATTAATTATATTTATTCTACATCGTGAGTGATGCTTCTCAACATATCGCGACTATCCGGATAATATGAATTCACTGCCAAGAACCTGTCAGTGACTAGTTACCGCACAATCAATTCCTTCCACCCTACAATATCCCGATTAAATACAAGGCATGGAACTCGTGTCAAGCCTATTAAATTTAATCATATGTTTTCTTATTCATAGTGCAAAGTTCATATTAATGCAAATTAGAAACTCCTTTCTAATTTCATTCACTCTGGCCAGAGATTCCAGAACTCGCATACTAAGAATAACATAGGATATTCTCTTCCCATACTAGAAGGGGTGGATCCTCTATTGACGTTAACTATCTTCATACACAAATCCCTATGCCCGGAATAGACCTAATGGATGTCCTTGAGACTAAGGACTAAACCAAAACATAGTTCATTATATACAAGATAACTTTAACGATCTCAAGTCTAAGGATACTTGCACAACTATCACTTAGTGAACAACTATTGACACATGAGTAAACTCCATTAGTTGTTCAATTTATCGAGTCACGTTCAGTGAACTTATTTCTTAATAAGCACCTACATACTAGCTATAGTGTCACCACACAAATGCCTATGAGAACAGACATCCTCCTTAAAGGAGCAAGCATAGTATGTACCAATCTTTGCGGATTCACTAACTTCCAATTAGTTATCCTATGATCAGGAACTGTTTAAGTCAAGAGTCATCATCTTCTAGATCTCACTATTATAATCTCATTATAATTCTAGAAGCTTCACTCTAAACTATGGAACATCTTATTTAAGACACTTTAAACAGATAAAGCCCGTAATAAAACAAATAAGCCTTTTATTAATATTAATGAAATCAAATAAGAATACAAGAAAGTTCTTCCTAACTCATCATACATGATTGGATTTAGGACAAACACTTTCAATCTCCCACTTGGACTAAAGCCAATTACCCTGGTAAGTAATACCCATCTTCCTTTTATGACGATCAAAAAGAATCTGAGACAATGGCTTTGTAAGTGGGTCTGCTATGTTGTTATGTGTGTCAACTCTCTCTATTTTGACATCTCCCCTTTCTATGACCTCCCTAATCAAATGAAAGCGCCGCAAAACATGTTTGGAATTTTTATGAGACCTAGGTTCCTTGGCTTGTGCTATTGCTGCATTGTTATCACAATACAATACAATAGGCTCCTCAACACTAGGAACAACTCCCAACTCAGAAACAAATTTCCCCATCCAAACGGCTTCTTTCGCAGCCTCACTTGCAGCTATATACTCTTCTTCCGCTGTGGAGTCAGCCGTTGTAGACTGTTTGGAACTCTTCCAGCTAATCGCACCACCATTCAGAGTAAACACGTACCCTGACATAGATTTGCTATCATCACATTCTGATTGAAAACTAGAGTCGGTATAACCTTCTATTATCAATTCAGAACCACCAAAAACAAGAAAAATATCCTTAGTCCTTCGCAAGTACTTAAGGATGTTCTTTACTGCTTTCCAGTGTTCTTCACCTGGATCGGACTGATATCTGCTCGTCACACTGATTGAATGAGCAACATCAGGCCTGGTACATATCATCGCGTACATGATAGATCCTATTGCTGAAGCATAAGGAATCTTACTCATACGCTCTCTTTCCTCAGCTGTCTTAGGAGACATTTTCTCGGAAAGGGACACTCCATGGCTCATCGGCATGAGACCTCTCTTGGAGTTTTCCATGCTAAATCTTTTAAGCACTTTCTCGATGTATGTACCCTGGGTAAGACCTATCATTCTTCTAGATCTATCTCTATAGATCTTTATACCGAGAATGTAGGATGCTTCTCCCAAGTCCTTCATAGTGAAGTTCTTTGATAGCCACACTTTGACTGATTGAAGCATCGGTATATCATTTCCTATAAGAAGTATGTCATCCACATACAACACAAGAAATGTTACCGCGCTCCCACTAACCTTCTTGTAGATACATGGTTCATCTATGTTTTTGATAAAACCAAACTCTTTGATTGTCTCATCAAAATGGATGTTCCATCTACGAGAAGCTTGCCTCAATCCATATATGGTTCGTAGCAGCTTGCACACTAGGTGTTCATTCCCTTTGGAAATAAAACCCTCTGGCTGTGTCATATACACTTCCTCTTCAAGTTTCCCATTGAGGAAGGCCGTTTTCACGTCCATTTGCCAGATCTCATAGTCATAGTAAGCTGCAATCGCAAGCAAAATCCGAATTGATTTAAGCAGGGCTACAGGCGAAAAAGTTTCATCAAAGTCAATCCCTTGCCTTTGTTTGAATCCTTTTGCCACGAGCCTGGCCTTATAGGTCTCCACCTGGCCTTCCGCTCCAATCTTTCTTTTGTATATCCATTTGCACCCTACAGGTTTCACATCCTTGGGTGCTTCAACTAAAGTCCATACTTGGTTGGTATACATAGAATCCATTTCGGATTTCATGGCACTTAGCCATTTCTCTGAGTCAATACTACTTATAGCCTCATTATAGGTCATTGGGTCGTCATCATTAACGATTGTTAACTCATTGTCATTCTCAATGACAAGGCCATAATACCTCTCAGGTTGGCGAGACACTCTCTCTGACCTACGAATGGGCTGTTCCATAGAAGGTTGTTCAGTCTGAACAGGTGTTTCCTCTTGAACTGTAGTAGTTTGTGTTTCTTGAACTTCATTAAGTTCTATTTTGCTCCCACTGTTTCCTTCAAGGATAAACTGTTTTTCCAAGAAGGTAGCATGTCTGGAGACAAACACCCTATGATCGGTGTAAAAGTAATACCCTAAAGTCTCTTTAGGATATCCCACAAATCTACATTTTACAGATCGAGATTCCAGTTTATCAGGGTCAACTTTCTTGACATAAGCTGGACATCCCCATATCTTAACGTGTTTAAGACTCGGTTTCCTTTCTTTCCATATCTCATACGGAGTTTGAGGAACAGATTTGGAAGGCACCTTATTCAGTAAATATGCTGAGGTTTCCAATGCATAACCCCATAGGAATACTGGAAGATCTGCATAGCTCATTATGGATCGAACCATGTCTAACAAAGTTCGATTTCTCCTTTCTGATACTCCATTTAACTGTGGAGTATATGGAGGAGTCCATTGAGAGACTATACCATTTTCTTTGAGATAATCTAGAAACTCTCCATTCAAGTATTCACCACCTCGATCTGATCGAAGGGTTTTAATACTATGTTTGGTTTGTTTCTCTACTTCATACTTATATTCTTTGAACTTTTCAAAGGCTTCAGATTTGGGTTTCATCAAATACACATATCCGAATCTAGATCGATCATCTGTGAAAGTAATGAAGTAGGAAAAACCACCCATGGCTTGCGTAGACATCGGTCCACATACATCTGTGTGTACCAATCCTAGCAAATCTGCAGCCCTTTCTCCATGTCCACTAAATGGAGATTTGGTCATTTTTCCCAATAGACAAGACTCACATGTAGGATATGATTCAAAATCAAAAGGTTCAAGTAACCCTTCCTTGTGCAATGTCCGTAGTCTATTTTCACTAATATGACCAAGTCTGCAGTGCCATAAATATGTGAGATTTTCATCATCCCTTTTCCTTTTATTAGTATGTTCAACTTGTAGTAAACTATGCTCTACGTCACATACATACAGACCATTATTCAAAATACCACTACCATAAAGAACATTATCTCTAAGAATTGAACATTCATTATTCTTAATAATAAACGAAAATCCAGCCTTGTCTAACATGGGAATATAAATAATATTCCTCACAATCGAGGGAACAAAATAACAATTATTTAAAACAATAGTCTTGCCCGTAGGCATATGTAAATCAAATAATCCTACAGATACAGCAGCAACTCTTGCTCCATTGCCCATCCGCAGAATAACCTCCTCTTCCTCAAGAGTCCTACTATCCCTTAGTCCCTGCAATGAATTGCAAATGTGAGAACCACAGGCGGTATCTAATACCCAAGTAGAAATTTGATTTAGTGACATGTTTACTTCAATCATAAACATACCTGAGCCAGAAGCGGCAGTCTCACTACCCTTCTTCTTCTTCAGTTCTGCAAGGTAAACCTTACAGTTCCTCTTCCAGTGCCCCACCTTGTTACAGTGAAAGCAAACAGCTTTGCTTTTGGGGTCTTCAGCTTTTGGTGGAACTGGCTTCTTCTCACCTACTTTCTTCTTCTTGGGAGGATTCCACTTCCTTTTCTTGGAAGTGGAATCTACCACCAATCAGAAAAACAGAACCTTTCTTAGAGGGAAAGTTCGACTCAGCAGTCTTCAACATGTTATGGAGTTCAGGCAGGCTGACATCCAATTTGTTCATGTGAAAGTTCACAACAAACTGCGAGAACGAATCTGGGAGTGATTGCAAGACCAAGTCTTGGCTCAACTCCCCATCCATGACAAAACCAAGTTGCCCAAGACGCTCAATCAGATTGATTATCTTAAGCACATGATCATTCACAGATGATCCCTCCGCCATTCTACAACGGAATAGCTCCCTCGATATCTCATATCGAGCAGTCCTGCTTTGTACATCATATAACTCTTGTAGGCGTACTAGAATGGTATGAGCATCCATGTTCTCATGCTGTTTTTGCAGCTCAGAGTTCATAGATGCCAGCATGATGCACTGAGCAACATTTGCTTCATCCATCCACTTCCTGTAAGTTACATGCTCATCATCATGAGCATCTTCGGCAGGAGCATCGGGTACTGGTGAGTTCAGCACATAGTCCAACTTCTCAGCCCTAAGAACAATTCTTAGGTTTCGAAGCCAATCAGCAAAGTTTGGACCAGTCAACTTGTGAGCATCTAGTATGCTTCGTAGTGATAGTGCAGAAGACATGATGTATATCTAAAATCTGTAAATGACAAACACATAACAACACTTAGCAAATAATCAATTTCATTATTAAAACACTATATGAATCGGGTCTTTATTCATAAGTGGCTCCCCCTAGTTTATCTAATTTATACAACCCTCTAAGTGAAAAATTAAGCATTCATAATGCTAGTGGGAATAGGGATCCTACATTCTATCACACAACCTCAGCTGTAGCACGAAACGCCATGTGATGTTCAGTAGGCAGACAACTCTTGTCAATAACATCTCATGTCATTCCCTAATTAAAACTTTAGCCTCTTGAATAATTGAGTCACGGCTGTGGCACGACAAACTCAATATTCTAAGTCAAGTCTAACCCAACATTTCATACAACTGAATCAGTCTCCAACTGCCCACGGCTGTGGCACGTAACGACTATTAGATTCTAACTCATTGTATACATCTCTATGTAATAGACAAGTATTTCTTATTTCGAAATCAAAGCCCTCGGCTGTAGCACGAAACAACAATGATTCAAAAATAAGAACTACTTTCTATCATGTTGGAAGGCTATGACCGACACAAGCCCGTTGTGTCATTGGCCAATTACTACTTGATATTATTTTTAATTAAGAGGGATTTTTATTATAAGGTTTATAATTACACATATTTTATAGACACAAATTTCAATTAAATGTTTTCTATAAAGTATTACAATTACTAACCAAATAATTAATTAATAATCAAAACTCTTTTAATTATTAATACTATTTCTAAACCCTTTTAGAAAATAAATATCTCCCTTAATTTAATTTCTTAAATTAAATCAATAATTAATAATATTAAGATCACATCCTTACTATTTTATAATCGAATAAATCTTATTTAATCAATTAATAAAATTTGTTAACTGATTATTTATTTCATAAATAAATAATTATCAACTATTATTAATTAAACAATATTATTTAACAATCATAATCATATTATAAAGAGATTCTTCCTTTTAAATTAAATATTTCAAACCAATAATCGATAATCGGATAATTCCCAGATCGGGGGGAGCATTGTCAAGAGGCGTCACTTAATACCCCTTTCTTAGACAGAATCATCCTTTCTCTCAATATTGAAAATTCATATTTAATTACGTGTTTCGCAAACACAAGAATCTCATGATTGTATATATAATATTATTGTTAGGGCAAGAAACGATTCCTATTCTAGATTTTCTAGAGCACGCCTTATGTTGATTTAGGTTCACCTAAATCTATCATCGCATGGTAAATCTAGGCATATATCTCATATATAAAATTAAATAAACAAGTAAGCATGCAAGAAATATCATGTCATACAATGATATAATGATGTATGGATTTATTATAGTAAAAATTAAAACAATTAACACATGCTTTAAAACACTTTAGGGAATATGGACAGTTCAAAACCTTTATATTAAAATTATTTGACCACTCCATTAAATCCGTCTCGGAAAAACGAATCTAACGATATATTGCACGCCCAAATCGGAGTTACGGAACTCCAAAAAATCAAATTTAATGTGGACAGGAGGGGCGTAACGCATTTATCACACGCGTTACAGCCATTAAAGCCAATTTTCCGGTGTAACGCATGTGTCGTATGCGTTACAAGCTGTAACGCATTTCATAAATGCGTAATAGACACTGTCGCGCATTCCTTTAATGCGCAACAGCCCATATCCTTGTCTGTTAGCCACGCGCGCGTGACCGCAGCTGGGAAAGAAAAAAAAATTTGACCGTTGAATGTTACACAGTCTGCCGTTTCGTTTTATACATAAACGTTTATATATATTAACTATTATAATAACTATTATTAATATCTTTATATTTTAATATTAATAAATTAATTAACTATTAATTAATAAATTAATAAAAAAACATAAAAACATCATTTTTGATATCCAACAGCATATTAAAATAACCAAATCAGCCAAGGGTCCTAGTGCAAATATTAATCCATATTTTTCAACATGCATAATTATTACATGAATTTTAATTAAAACAATTTTAAAAAATTCATAACAAATAATCTATACATCAGAAAATTATGAAAAAAATACCCAGATGATCCACAACACTTGTAGAATCCAGATCAGTGGTCAAAATCTCATGCAAAAAATATTTCGAATTAATTCATAATTAAATCTAAATAAACTTGCAAAAATCATAATAAATCCATACATGCTCCAAAAAATCTGAAATTTTTTACATGAATCTCTATATGCATAACCTGGCTCTGATGCCATTGAAGGAATTTACGGAGGTACGGAAGCATGATATTACAATTTTTACCGTAAACTCATATATATGATCGCATATTATCATATAAATCGAGATGGAATCGAAACCATACCTTTAAAGCGATCCAAGTGTGTGAACAAGAGATCCTAGCAGCTACTTCTCAGAGTGTGAAGTACTCTACCTGTATCCACCAAGAATTCTTCCTTTGATGAAGATCTTCAAATAATTTCTAAAACCTTTTTAGAGAGAAAAGAGAGAGAGAGAGATGGAGGCTTGTGTTTTCTCCAAAACCTAGAAGTGTGTCCTTAGAATGATGCATCTCATTCTATTTATAGGACTATCCTAGGGTTTTTCCTATAAATAATATATCAATATATATTATTATATTAAACCCCATATTATAATAAAATGCTTTAATAATAATTAAAACTATTTTAATAATTATTTCCTTTTCTAAACTATTTAGAAAATAATTCTCTCTCTCATAATTTAAATCTTTTCATCAAAGAAAATATTCTTTTATGGTGTGACCATGTAGGTTCAATATTAAGCCGGTAGTAGAAATAAATAATAATAAACTTTTTATTTATTATTTATATGAATTCTAATAATTCATTAAATATAATTAACTGATTAATTATATTTATTCTACATCGTGAGTGATGCTTCTCAACATATCGCGACTATCCGGATAATATGAATTCACTGCCAAGAACCTGTCAGTGACTAGTTACCGCACAATCAATTCCTTCCACCCTACAATATCCCGATTAAATACAAGGCATGGAACTCGTGTCGAGCCTATTAAATTTAATCATATGTTTTCTTATTCATAGTGCAAAGTTCATATTAATGCAAATTAGAAACTCCTTTCTAATTTCATTCACTCTGGCCAGAGATTCCAGAACTCGCATACTAAGAATAACATAGGATATTCTCTTCCCATACTGGAAGGGGTGGATCCTCTATTGACGTTAACTATCTTCATACACAAATCCCTATGCCCGGAATAGACCTAATGGATGTCCTTGAGACTAAGGACTAAAGCAAAACATAGTTCATTATATACAAGATAACTTTAACGATCTCAAGTCTAAGGATACTTGCACAACTATCACTTAGTGAACAACTATTGACACATGAGTAAACTCCATTAGTTGTTCAATTTATCGAGTCACGTTCAGTGAACTTATTTCTTAATAAGCACCTACATACTAGCTATAGTGTCACCACACAAATACCTATGAGAACAGACATCCTCCTTAAAGGAGCAAGCATAGTATGTACCAATCTTTGCGGATTCACTAACTTCCAATTAGTTATCCTATGATCAGGAACTGTTTAAGTCAAGAGTCATCATATTCTAGATCTCACTATTATAATCTCATTATAATTCTAGAAGCTTCACTCTAAACTATGGAACATCTTATTTAAGACACTTTAAACAGATAAAGCCCGTAATAAAACAAATAAGTCTTTTATTAATATTAATGAAATCAAATAAGAATACAAGAAAGTTCTTCCTAACTCATCATACATGATTGGATTTAGGACAAACACTTTCAAATATATCGTAATTGCTTGCCTTCGCTGCCTTTGGCTTGTAGGCATGGTCGTATTTTCACATGGGCACGTCTCACTTGCATTCCGATCCCTTAGATCTGAAGGATGGATCAATGGTGCGTGGAGCTTGGAGCCCAGCGCCTCCGATGAATACCCGACATGGTTTCCTCTCCACCTGCCTTAATGGAGATGTCTACTCAGTTGGAAATATCTTCTTTTCTCCTGAGGTTCTTTATGTTGATACCACCAATATTGAGGTTTTTGGACCCTGGAAGTCGCTTCATTGTCCTCCACAACTGGTGAAGTGCACACCATGCGTTCCGGTGATTCCGGACCCTACTGCAAACCGCATTCTGGTTCACTTTTATGGCGGTCAACTTCCCTCACCTTCCCTCTATGCTTTCTATCCGCCAGATCGTCAGAATCAAGATGGTGAGACTGGTGAATGGCGATGTCTAAATTCCAACTTCCTCGGGTGGAATGAAGTACTGGATGCTGTTCTTCTTGATGGCGTACTCCTTCTTCATAGCCGTAAGTTTCCCGATCTTCTTAGTGCATATGAGGTTGACACCGGAAAGTGGTTGGATGTGCATTGGTCCACTCGGGTTATTGAAGAAGATATCTCTATCGATGAATGTAACTTCAGTTTTGATTCATTGTTTTGTCTAGAGAACACCAACAAAATCTTGTGCTTAGCCGTGTACTCACCTATAGTGAGTGATGTGATCGCCTGTTAAAGGTGGCCATGACAACTCACCTTCCAAGACCTCTCTTTTCTTCTTCAAGTTTAGAGTGGAGCGTCGTCATTCCACCATCAGCCTCACTCCCTTTTATACCTGCTCGTATGAAATTGAATCCACTACCCAAGTGCTTAATTTCCTCCTCCTTTAGTGAGTACTCTTCTCTTGTCCGTCTCTCAACTCTATCTTTATGCATAAATTGACTGTTTCTTTCCATATTTGACTGCCTTGCATGGTTGCTAAATGTAATAGTTCATGGTCAATAATTAATTTTGAAGATCTGTTTGATTTTATTTTTGGGGTACCATTTACAGATGGATAAGTTGACGTTTTATCCTACTGCTAGGCAGGCCCAGTCATGTATTATGTTCAATTTTAATAGAATTTTTGTGAAACTAATAAAAAAATAGAAAAACTTCAGGAGAGTTCACACTTTACTTCAATTAGATACAATCATTGTGTTGGAAACGTGTATGGACTTACACCAAATATATAAAAGCTTTGTATATTGCAAACACACACTTGTATATATTAATAATAATAAGCTACAGCTTTCTTTCTTTACACAAACAAGGCTACAACCTTTTCTTTCTATTACACGAGCTACAGCTCTCTTTTCTTTCCTCTCACAATTTTCCGTGTATATATATTTTCACTTGGTGTACATTTTACAAAACAAATCAGCAGAGCTATTTATAGGCTTCAGAGATTAGTTCATAGCTCACTCCTTGCATCACCAAACATTTTCCTGGTCTTCTGGACAGCCTACCATATTTTAAGGAACACCGTCTTCAAACTTTGAATCACAGCTGCTTCATTTATTCATACAAACATACAACACCCCTGGAGTCTTAACAGCCACCTTTTATTCTGGATGATATAGAAGGTGGCGGTGCATGCAAACACCTTAGAGAGCCACGTATCTTTCTCATTTATTATCACACGCTTTTGACCATCTGAATAATATGAACAGTTTGACAAACTTGATGTAGCACACCATCTTTTTAGGAATTGCATGGCTGTGTACATTTATAGTTTCTTAGCTTCACATGTAAGACTACAGCTGTTATTTATTTATTTAATAATATACCATAAAATAGAGTTTGAAATTCTAACACTCCCCCTCAAACTCGACTTTTCATTCCGAGTTTTTCTTTCATTTTCTGAAATATATCCGGCTTCAATGGCTTCGTAAAAATATCTGCCAAATTTTCTTCCGTCCTGCAGTGCACTAGTTCCACTATTTTGTCGTTCACCTGCTCTCGAATAAAATGATATTTAATATTGATGTGCTTGCTTCGACTGTGTGACACTGGATTTTTTGCGAGTGAAATAGCGGATTTATTATCCACGTAAATAGTAACCGGATCATCCTTGGCAAGATTTAACTCGCCCAATATGTAGCCTAGCCACATAGCTTGACACGCACATGCTGCTGCTGCAATATATTCTGCCTCACATGTTGAGAGAGCAACTGTCTGTTGCTTCTTTGATGACCATGAAAATATCGCCGAACCGATATGAAAAACATATCCCGAAGTGTTTTTCCCGTCATCCAAGTCACCACCATAATCACTGTCTGAGTAGCCAACTAATTTCGAATCTTGAGAATGCGTGTAGAACAGACCATGATTAAGTGTACCTTTTATGTACCTCAAAATTCTTTTAGCTTCCATGAAATGATCTTGCTTCGGCTTCTCCATGTACCTACTAACTAGTCCAACCGCATACATAATATCGGGACGAGTGAAAGTAAGGTACCTCAGACTCTCAACCAAACTTTTGAACAATGTCAGATTTACCGTCTCTTTCGTTGAATCAATTCTGAGCTTTATGCTTGCTTCTGCTGGCGTGCTCACTAGCTTGCATTCTTCCATTCTGAACTTGCTTAGAATCTGTTCTGCATATTTTTTCTGGGACATAAAAATCCCATATTTGCTTTGCTTCACTTCGACTCCAAGAAAGTACGACATTTGACCAATATTTGTCATCTCAAATTCGTTAGTCATAACTTTCTTAAAGTCATCAAACATATCAGGATTGTTGCCAGTAAAAATCATGTCATCCACGTATAAGCACACGATCATAATATCTCCCTTTGAATTTATTTTTGTGTAGAGTGCATGCTCGTACGGATTCTTCACAAAATCATGCTTCTGAAAATATTCATCAACCCTAGTGTTCCATGCTCGCGGGGCTTGCTTCAACCCGTACAGTGCTTTCTTTAGCCGATAGACTTTATCTTTCTGGCCTTCTTGAACATATCCGGGAGGTTGCTCAATGTAGACTTCTTCTTCGAGATAACCATTTAGAAATGCTGACTTGACATCCATCTGATAAATCTTCCACTGATTCTGAGCTGCAATTACTGTAAGAAGTCGTATGGTATCAACTCTTGCAACTGGAGCAAATACCTCATCGTAGTCAATCCCATATTTCTGCTTGTAGCCTTTAGCAACTAGCCTTGCCTTGTACTTTTCAACTTTTCCTTCTTGATTGGTCTTTGTTTTGTAGACCCATTTGACACCAATTGCTTTGTGTCCTTCTGGAAGATCTACGAGCTCTCAAGTGTCATTCTTCTTAATTGCACCAATTTCTTCATCCATGGCCTTGTTCCATTTGCTTTCTTCAGAAGCTTCCTCAAATGTCACTGGATCACATTCAGCCATTAAACAAAATAATGAATAATCAAATGTGGTTTGTACCGGACTTGTTGCATCGTAGATGTCATTCAGACTCCGTATTTTTCTTGGTGCTCCCCCTGAATTGTTGCTGCTACTACTGCTTCCTGAACTCGATGGTGTCGAGGCAGGAGTTTGTTGAGTTGGACTTTGTGAAGGAGTTGGATCATCATCTTCATCATTTTCAATATTGGAATCATCACCATTATCATCATTATTAAAGAACAGACCTGCAACCTTTCTTTCTTCTTCACTCCATCTCCAGTAATCTGATTCATCAAATTCAACATCTCGAGAAATGATCAAATTCTTTGTCAGTGGATTATAGAGTCGGTAGGCCTTACTCCTGTTGTCATATCTGGTAAAAATGCATTTCTCGCCTTTATCATCCAACTTCTTTCTTTTCTGATCAGGAACATGTGCATATGCAATACACCCAAAAATTCTGAGATGTCTCACTGATGGTTTGCTTCCACTCCATGCTTCATTTGGAGTTTTGTTTCTAACAGTTTTTGTTGGTCACTGATTCAACAAATAAACTGCACATAAAACGGCTTCAGCCCAAAAAGTTCTTGGCATGTGCTTTGCTTTCACCATGCTCCTTGCCATGTCAAGAATAGTGCGATTCTTTCTTTCCGCAACGCCATTTTGTTGTGGAGTATAGGTTGTTGTCAACTGATGATTGATTCCATGTGTTCTGCAGAAGCTTTTAAAGAGATTTGAAGTATACTCGCCTCCTCTATCTGATCTGAGTATCTTCAAATAATGTCCACTTTGCTTTTCAGCCATTGCTTTGAACTCCTTGAATTTATCAAGGGCCTCCGACTTTTCTTTCAGAATGTATACCCAACTTTTCCTGCTAAAGTCATCAATAAATGTTAGGTAATACCTGTTTCCGCCAAGTGATGAAATATCAAATGGACCAGCTATATCAGTATGAACAATCTCCAATGGCCTCCTGGCTCTCCATGATTTTCTAACGGGAAAACTTTGTCGATGCTGCTTCCCTTTAACACATGCTTCACACAACTGATTTGGTTCAGTGATTGCTGGCAAACCTTCCACCATCTTTGTCTTTGTTAATAATTTTAAGACAGAAAATCCAAGATGACCAAATCTCAAATGCCATAACCACGAATCATTTTTAATGACTGATTTCAAGCATTTCTGCACCTTTGTAATATTCCTAAAATCCAGGTACTTTTAAAAAAACCTTGTTATTAAAAGTATGTACTGGATGATAATTATGGAATAAGGTTTTGTTGGGCAATCAAATTATTAAAATTGCCGGAATGAGATAAAGATTAAATTTATCGTCATGAATTATTACGAAATTGAAAATCTAAGGATTTTCAAGAGTTATTAAAGAGCTTATTTTATTTTTGACATGGATTGTTAAAAATACAAATACTTGCATTGATTTAAGGTTTAAGAAATGCTAGTAGTATTAAGTCAAAGTCAAAGAAGACCATGACTTATTCTTTAAATAAAACCAAAGGGGCAAGTACTTGACTTAACAAAGAAAACAAAAGAAGAAAAAAAATCAGCAAAGAAGCTAGCAAGGGGAGAGGAACCATCGGCCAAGCTAGGAGGAAAAAGGGGAAGAAAAATCAAGAGCTCAAGCTACACTTGGTTGATTGCCTTGCAAAGTAGCTTAAAAGAAAGGTAGTAACTTTGTCCATAACATACTTCAATCTCATGCAAAGTTATCCATTGATGCTTGTGATATTCATGAAAGTATATGAACATGAATAGTAACTTTGATTTTGGATAAATTCTTGAATAATTGTTTTATGAGTTCTTAAGCCTTGCTAGCACTTGTTATGAGTTATTTAAGCTTTGGGTAGTGTTAATGAAGCATGGGTAGCTTGAAAATAACAAACCCTAGCTATATGAAGTTATGTGGTTAAAGCATGCTATGTAATGAGCTTGATCATATGCTTAAGTGCTTGTTTTGTTGGCTATGGTTGTGTAATATAGTGATGATTTGGTTAAGGATTATAAGTGTGTAATGTGGATGTGTCTTGGTAGAGAATTGTGGTTGCAAGAGGAGTAAGTGAAGTATTGCTTACAAAGTAGTATAATGATGTAAAAGCTGTCTTGTATTGATGATGAACTTGGCTGAATTGTTGGTAATGTGAGGAGTGTTATTAAATTGTGTTTGGGCTTAGGATGCCTTGAGTACATTCCCAAGTAGTAGTGTAAAATATATGGTAGTCGTTTGAGTTGATTTGAATGAATTTAAAACAGGGTAAATGATGAACGTACAAAGGAGACCATGCAAAATTTTTGTCTGTCCACTAACTGTTCATAGTACCCGAAGGGTCTAGACTGCCTATATTGATGACTTCTTTATATGGTTGGATAGATATCGGTCTCTAGATCGTTTGCGCGCTAATTTTGCGTCAAACGGAGTTATGAGCTAAAAGTTATGGCCAAAATAGTGAGGCTAGGCAGAAAACACAGCTGCCCTGTTTTTGACTAACTTGGAATGGATGATCAGCCTAGTTAAGCTACTCCATAAATCTTGAGCCTTTTATTTTAAATAGTAGGCACATATGAGAAGACTTGGAAAGAAGAATTGGGTTAAAAACATTAAAACCTGAATTACGAAAATTATTTGAATCCAAGTGCTGCAAATGAAAAGTTAAGGGAAATGCTAATGTTTTGATTTAGCCACTTCCTTTTTATAAAATGACGTTTGAGGCTAAACTAGAAAATGAAACCTCAACGAAAAATGGCGTGTGATGACATAAGAATGCTATGAGCCAATGGATTTGTTTATTATATGTCGTTTGGAATGAATAAGGTAGTTATACGAGTATATGTTAATAGAACGATTAAGAAATACTCGTATAGCTAAAGATGAATTGTTTTTGTTCGTAGATACTCGGACGAAACCAAGGAGGAGCTTACTTCCACAGGAACATACAGGCAAGTATCTGACACTTTGTCACATTGATTCTGATGTATGACATATGTATGCATAGGTTGTTTAAGATAGTTCCTTGTAAGTAGGACTAGATCCCTTCAATCTAACCCTGAGACTCCTCTGAACTTCTTAAAAAGTTAGAGGACGTTTATTCTTCAGTTCGTATAACTGAATCTGTGTCGAGCATATCTTGTTGATGCTCGATGGTCGACCGAGAGTAGTCTAGCGTGTCTCGACGGTTAGTCGAGGTTTATTGTTTTAAATAATATTTAGTTTATTAAATATTATTTAAAGAATATAGAAAGTATTTAGAGGTTAAATAAATACTTTCAGGGCATATGAAATTATTTAAATATTATTTAATATTGATTAAATATTATTTAAATATCTTGGGGCATTTAAAAGTATTTAACTACTGCTTAAATACTTCCAACTCATTTTGGTTTATTTAAATATTATTTAATATTGATTAAATATTATTTAAATATGTTGAATCATTTAAGATTATTTAAATATTAAATAATCTTGATTATATTGGGATTAAATATTTTAATTCTTTTAAATTCTTTTAACATTTTTCGAGGACTATTCCGGGCCTCCTAAATATTGATAAAATATTTATTTGTTCTTTAAAAATATTCTGGAGTTGTCTAAACTTCTTTAAATATTATTTTTCATTAAATAATAAAGAATGAGCGATGACTCAGATATTTTGTATTCACTCTGAGTCGATAACTCCAGGTTCGGGAGGTAACGTCCGACTCCGATATTCCTCCCAGTTGTATTGGTGCCTTTAAGGCCCATTTTTCACTCCAAAACTGTAATGTTTTGTGGAGTCTATTTTAGCTAGTATTAGCGGCTCCCCGGTCGCGTTCTTGAGTCTCCGTGATTCAAGGGTTTTTATCTTGTTAAATTCGCTATTGTCAGATATTGAAATCTACAATAGGTTGTTGTTGTTCTGGAAGGTCGTATTAAATTCCCTTCCTTATCTGTTGATTGAAATCCTGTGATGGATTGTTGTGTTGTTCTGGAAGGTCGTATTAAATTCCCTTCCTTATCTGTTGATTGGAATCCTGTGATGGATTGTTGTTGTTGTTCTGGAAGGTCGTATTAAATTCCCTTCCTTATCTGTTGATTGGAATCCTGTGATAGATTTTTGTTGTTGTTCTGGAAGGTCGTATTAAATTCCCTTCCTTATCTGTTGATTGAAATCCTATAGTGGATTGTTGTTGTTCTGGAAGGTCGTATTAAATTCTCTTCCTTAACAGTTGATTGAAATCCTAGAGTGTACTGTTGTTATTCTAGAAGGCTTGATTAAATTTCCTTCTAGGTTTGATGAATGTTTAAGTATTCATCAGGGACTGGAGTAAGGTTGCGTAAGAGGTCGATGACGCACGACCCAGCCGTAAACTAAAGGCCCATGTGTTGCCTAGGGTGACGTCCCGATAAGGGGTTGTCCTTCTACTAGTAGAGAAAGTGACTGGTTTTTCTATTGTACAAGGCGACTGATCATCGCGTACAATAGGGCGTTGAAAAAAAAATCTCCAGATTAAGCCCGTTTCCCCCAATTGGAATTTGACGTTGCACTGTAGGTGCTGAGTTACCGATAGTGTCAACGGGAATGTAATCCACTCTGAGTTGGTTAGTTGTTTTGAGTATTGTTTCACTTGCATTTATCAGATTCATTGATATCTTGATGATTACACTCTGTTATTGTTTCAGTACCTTGTTATACTGTTATCTATTACTTGCTGAGCATTTGTAGCTCATTCTTGCTTGTTATTTTCTGTTGTTATTCCTACCTTACAGTTGCAGACCATGCCCAGTCGAGTACACCGCACCTTGCGCAAGCGGGTCACCAGGGCAAGGACCCCCTATGAGAGATTCCGCCTTACGATACCTGAGGTAGGGAGACTTAGTAGGATAGGCTTCCAGCTTCTACTAGTCAGGTTTATCTATAGATATGACTTATGTAAGTATATGGAACAGATGTAAGTTAATTTACTTTTGACTGCGGCATAGTTTCCTCAAGGAGCTTTAGCCAGCAGTGCAACCCCAAGTTTGTAATAACTTTATAATATAACAGTCAAGATGTAATGATGTAAATTACGAGACTCCGTTTCTGAGACTATGGCTCGTGTGTGTGTGATAAAGTGTTGGGGTCAACAGCATGTGGTTACCTTGTGAGTATTATATTATTGTTTATTATTGTTGGGTTCCAAGTGTGTGTATATACCGGAAATTGGACAGTGACAACCTGGATCTCCGACCCCGGGTCTGGGGGCGTCACAGAAGTGGTATCAGAGCCCTAAGTTATAGTACTCAGAAATGAGAGGTGAAAGGACGTTGCGCCTATTAAAATAAACCTAAAAGCTTTAATAAGAGTAAAACCCACAAAAAGGGAACTTATTAAGATCTGGTAGTAACGAGTGGTTGTTGTATTGTAGATACCTGATCCCGAGGCGTACGAGGCCCAGCGGGATTTAGAGTTGCTGGGTGAGGCTGATGCTGAGGACGATGATCTTGAGGAGGATCCGGAGGAGATTCCGGAGGAGGCTCCGGTAGAGGCACCAGTAGAGGTTCCAGTTGCAGTGCCTGCCGAGATTCCAGTTGAGGTACCAGCAGAGATTCCTGTAGAGGCCCCAGTGCCACCTGCTGTTCCAGCACCCACCTTTCCACCCACTAACCAGGCTGGACCCTCTGGTACAGTATTTATAGATATTCCTATGGTGCCACCTCAGGTAGTGTTTCCACCTCTACCTCCTCTCAGTCCGATACCATCCGAGGACGAGGGATTTGAGGAGCTGACCCCAGAGCCGGCAGAGCCAGAGGATGCTCCCCTTGATTCGCCCCCACTGCCACCAGTATCTCCTTCGCCGCCACCTACTCCACCACCTCCACCTCCACCTGTTGCCGAGGAGTCGATACCTCCTTGGGTTGTGTCTGCGCTCATGAGAGAGCGGGATGCCTCAGCTGGTCGGATTGACGAGCTCAGGCGTATTGTGGACCGGATGTTGCCGGGGCCCTCTGGACCATCGAGTGATCTACCTAGAGTCGGTATTCCACCGAGTGGCCCTCCTACAGACGGCATTCCCCAGGACGTGGAGCCTGGCTTCATCGGTATCCGGATGTGGGCACGAGCATTTCAGGAGATGAGGACGCCTTTGGGCGGGGGACCGATGGGAGGTGACGAGGTAGATGCGATGGTAGATAGTATGTTGGGGCAGGTCCAGGACTTGGTCCGCGGGAGATTTAGATGATGTGTATATGATGACGTAGTCTTCTAGTACTAGACATGGCACTATATATGTATAGTGGTGCCAGTTTTTGAGGGATTAACTTTTGATGTATATATCAGTATTCCCGTTCTGACTAGAGGATAGCGTAGTTGACTAAACTTTTGGGATGTATTCTGACTCAGTGACAAAAGATGTAACCAAAAATGATGTTTATATATGATGATCAGTTCTTTTCAGTTGTCGTTGATTTTATTTTTAGTGTTATATGCACTCTTGTTTGATACAGAAATTGAATGAGAACCATTGTATAACTGTGATAATTGGATAATGTTGTAGTTGGCACTCATTACTTATGTGATTGTTCCTTGTAACAAGTGTCGGAGTAATCTAGTCCGGCGGTAATTAATTGATATTGTTTGATTGTGCCAGAATCATGCCACCAAGAAGAAACACAAGGTTACACCCTGAGGCCCAGGAAGAGCCAAGTGAGCAGGGTATTCGTGAGAGTGCAGGGTATGAAGAGGGTGATCATGTGAGTTCAGGTGATTCTGAACATAGTCAAAATCAGGATCAGAGTGAGCAGGGGGAACCCCAAGATCAAGGGGAAAATCAGAATGCAGACCCCATGAATTTATTCGTGAACTTTTTAAGGCAGCATGTCAACCCTAACCCGGCTCAACCACCTCCAGCTCCCCGTAATGTGGTAGCAAATGCTTTTCGTGCTTTTAAGTCCTTGAGGCTGCCTGAGTTTCAAGGGAGTGTTGATCCTGTAGAGGCAAGGGCTTGGCTAAAAGAAATGGAAAAATCGTTCGAAATATTGCAAGTAGAAGAGGAACAGAAAACAGTCTTCGCCACTTACCTCTTAAAAGGGGAGGCCAATTTCTGGTGGGAAGCTAAGAAGAGTATGGAAGGAGAAGGAGTGATAGCCTGGGAGAGGTTCACTCAGTTGTTCTTGGAGAAATATTTTCCCAAGTTTATGGAAAGTCAAATGGAGTTGAAGTTTTTGGAATTAAAACAGAATAATCTGACGGTGGCTGAGTATGAAGCCAAGTTTACGGAGTTGTCCCGGTTTGTACCGGATTTTATAAATACAGAAGAGAAGCGAGCCAGGAGATTTTAGCAAGGGCTCAAGCAGTGGATTCAGAATCGGGTGGCTATACTTGAATTGACTGATTATGCCACGTTGGTACAGAAAGCCTCGATTGTAGAGGCCGGTGGTGATCAAATCCAAAGAAATAGAGAAGAAAATAAGAGAAAGGCGGAAAGCCTGAAGGGAGGATCATCCTCGGGAAAGCATCCTAGCAAAGCTAGCCGAGGGCCAAGATCTCAGTCTAGGAGAAGTGTCGAAACCAGGAGGGCAGACAGTGTGAGTATCTGCCCGGGAGGCAGACAGTCCGGGGTGAGGTATTCAAACCAATCCCGACCTCCATTGCCAGATTGCCAGAAATGTGGTAAGAAGCATCTGGGAGGGTGCAACACCGGGAAGGTAACATGTTATCAGTGCCATCGGGAAGGGCATTACTCTAGAGATTGTCCCCAAAGGAATATGACATGTTTTAAGTGTGGCCAGGTAGGACATGTGAAGAAGGACTGTCGAGTACCTGTGCCAGCTATGTCAAAGCAAAGTGGAGTCGTCTCTAATAAGACTCCTACAACCAGAACCTTCAACATGACGGTAAGAGATGCTGTGAAGCACACAGATGTAATTGCAGGTACACTTTTACTCAATTCCATCCATGCAAACATTTTATTTGATTCTGGAGCAACCAAGTCTTTTATATCTTGGGATTTTGTGAATAAATGGAATCTTAGAACACAACCGCTAAGAGACTTCCTACAAGTACAAATAGCTAATCGGGAAGTCATTCATGTTAGTCAAATATGCTCTAACTGCGAATTAGAAATAGAGGGATATCGATTCAGTGTTGACTTAATTCCGTTTGTGCTGGGAGAATTTGATGTCATATTGGGAATGGATTGGCTGGCCAGTTGTGGAGCTAGCATAGATTGTAAGGGAAAGAAGGTAAGGATGAAGTTACCTAATCGGAAAGAAATAGTATTTCGAGGGCAGAGGCAGACCAAGAAGTTCTTAACCCGGATGCAAGTTAAGAGGTTGTTGCGCCAAGGGTGTGAGGCCTATTTGGCCTATGTAGTAGACCAAGAAAAGAGTGTACCAGGTATAAGTGACATAACCGTGGTTAGTGAATTTGAGGATGTGTTTCCAGAAGATCTTCCGGGGCTACCACCTGACAGAGATATAGAATTTACTATTGAATTAGCGCCAGGAACGGCGCCGGTATCAAAGGCTCCTTATCGATTAGCCCCTGTGGAAATGAAGGAGTTAGCTACCCAACTACAGGAGTTGTTAGATAAAGGTTTAATTCGGCCAAGTGTGTCCCCATGGGGTGCACCGGTATTGTTTGTTAAGAAAAAGGACGGGAGTATGAGGTTATGTATAGACTATCGAGAACTCAACAAGCTAACCATCAAGAACAAGTACCCTTTACCCAGGATCGATGATCTGTTTGACCAGCTGAAAGATGCGGTCTACTTTTCGAAGATTGATCTAAGGACTGGATACCACCAATTAAAGATCAAGCCTGAGGATGTACCAAAGACGGCGTTCCGCACCAGATATGGGCACTATGAGTTTTTGGTGATGTCCTTTGGGTTAACCAACGCCCCTGCAGCCTTTATGGATTTGATGAACAGAATTTTCAAGAAATATCTAGATAAGTTTGTGATAGTCTTCATTGATGATATCTTGATTTATTCAAGGACACCGGAAGAACATGAAGAGCACTTGAGAACGGTTTTGGGAATATTGAGAAGAGAGAAGCTGTATGCCAAATTCTCGAAGTGCGAGTTTTGGTTGAAAGAGGTGCAATTTTTGGGCCACGTAATTAGTAATAAGGGCGTGTTAGTAGAGCCTGCTAAGATAGAAGCTATTTCCAATTGGGAAAGGCCAACGACGCCAACAGAAGTAAGAAGTTTTGTGGGACTAGCCGGATATTATCGGAGGTTTGTGCAGGATTTTGCCAAAATAGCTACTCCGCTGACGAGGCTCACCCGTAAGACTGAGAAGTTCGAATGGAATGATAAATGTGAAGCAAGTTTTCAAGAACTGAAGAGAAGGTTGGTTACCGCACCAGTGTTAGCCCTACCCGATGAGAAAGGAGATTTTGTGATTTATAGTGACGCGTCGCATAAAGGGCTGGGCTGTGTATTGATGCAGCATGGCAAGGTGATTGCTTATGCATCTAGGCAACTGAAAGAGTATGAGATAAGGTATCCAACCCATGATCTAGAATTAGCTGCGATAGTTTTCGCGTTAAAGATCTGGAGGCATTATCTCTATGGAGAGAAGTGTGAGATCTACACCGACCATAAGAGCCTTAAGTATATATTTACTCAGAAAGAACTAAATATGAGGTAGAGAAGGTGGTTGGAATTAATTAAGGATTATGATTGTTCCATTAATTATCACCCTGGAAAAGCCAATGTGGTGGCTGATGCCCTAAGTAGAAAAGAAAGGCTGAAAACGTTAGTTTCTTCGGCGGAATTGGTGAAAGAATTTGAGAAGATGGAACTGGAAGTAAAATTTCCTGAAAGAGGCACGGAATTGCTGATGGAAATCCGAGTAGAGCCTGAACTAACTGAGAAAATACGAATATGTCAAGAGAAGGTGATGGAAGACGGAAATACCAAGGTGAATGGAGATGAACGAAGGTGCGTTAAGGACGAGAAAGGAATCCTGAGATTTAATAATAGAATTTGGATTCCAGATGTCCAGGAACTAAAAGATGAAGTATTGCATGAGGCACATAATTCTAGATTTTCTATTTACCCAGGAGGTACCAAAATGTATAAGGATCTGAAAGAGTATTATTGGTGACCGAACATGAAAAGAGATATCGCTAAATGGGTAAGCAAGTGTCTGACCTGTCAGAAAGTGAAGGCAGAACACCAAAGACCCAGTGGACTGTTGCAACCTCTGAAAATTCCGGAATGGAAATGGGAGCACATTGCGATGGATTTTGTCGTAGGGCTACCAAGAATAAAAGCGAACCATGATGCCATTTGGGTAATAATAGATCGGTTAACGAAGTCAGCACATTTCCTTCCTATTAATGAGAGGTATTCAGTTGACCGATTAGTTGAGTTATATTTAAAGGAAATAGTGGTACGTCATGGAGTTCCCGTGGGTATTGTGTCTGATAGAGACCCAAGGTTCAATTCTAGATTTTGGAGAAGTTTCCAAGAATGCTTGGGAACCAGATTGAATATAAGCACCGCATATCACCCATAAACTGATGGGCAAAGTGAGCGGACCATCCAAACAGTGGAAGATATGTTGAGAGTCTGTGCTATAGACTTCAAAGGCAGTTGGGATGATAATTTGCCGTTAATTGAGTTTGCCTACAATAATAGTATCATGCCAGCATAGGGATTCCCCCTTACGAAGCCTTGTATGGCAGAAAGTGTCGATCTCCCTTGTGTTGGGAAGAGGTAGGAGAGCGAAAGATGTTGGGACCCGAGTTGGTCCAGCAGACGAGAGAGACAATAGAGCTCATCCGGAAACGATTGATAGCCGCCCAGGACCGGCAAAGAAAGTATGCCGATCAGGCCAGAAAAGACAGAGAGTATGCGGTGGGAGATTCAGTACTTCTGAAAGTATCTCCATGGAAAGGTTTAATGAGGTTTGGTAAGAAGGGAAAGTTGAGTCCGAGATTTATTGGACCATTTGAAATCTTAAGACGTATTGGGAAGGTAGCCTATGAGTTGGCCCTACCTCCAAACCTACAGCAAGTTCATAATGTGTTTCATGTGTCAATGCTGAGGAAGTATAATGCAGATGCCAGGCATGTGATAGAATATGAGCAGGTAGATCTGCAACCGGATCTGACCTATGTGGAACGACCGGTGGAAATTTTAGACCGAAAGGAGCAAGTTCTCCGGAACAAAGTAGTCAAGCTAGTAAGAGTTCTGTGGAGAAACCAGAACACTGAAGAATCCACATGGGAACTAGAAAGTGTAATGCAGGAAAAGTACCCTCACCTGTTTTCAAGCTAGATTCCGGGACGGAATCCTTTTAAGGAGGGGAGACTGTAATATCCCTAAAATCCAGGTACTTTTAAAAAAACCTTGTTATTAAAAGTATGTACTGGATGATAATTATAGAATAAGGTTTTGTTGGGCAATCAAATTATTAAAATTGCCGGAATGAGATAAAGATTAAATTTATCGTCATGAATTATTACGAAATTGAAAATCTAAGGATTTTCAAGAGTTATTAAAGAGCTTATTTTATTTTTGACATGGATTGTTAAAAATACAAATACTTGCATTGATTTAAGGTTTAAGAAATGCTAGTAGTATTAAATCAAAGTCAAAGAAGACCATGACTTATTCTTTAAATAAAACCAAAGGGGCAAGTACTTGACTTAACAAAGAAAACAAAAGAAAAAAAAATCAGCAAAGAAGCTAGCAAGGGGAGAGGAACCATCGGCCAAGCTAGGAGGAAAAAGGGGAAGAAAAATCAAGAGCTCAAGCTACACTTGGTTGATTGCCTTGCAAAGTAGCTTAAAAGAAAGGTAGTAACTTTGTCCATAACATACTTCAATCTCATGCAAAGTTATCCATTGATGCTTGTGATATTCATGAAAGTATATGAACATGAATAGTAACTTTGATTTTGGATAAATTCTTGAATAATTGTTTTATGAGTTCTTAAGCCTTGCTAGCACTTGTTATTAGTTATTTAAGCTTTGGGTAGTGTTAATGAAGCATGGGTAGCTTGAAAATAACAAACCCTAGCTATATGAAGTTATGTGGTTTACGTCAAAAAAAAAAAAAGTTATGTGGTTAAAGCATGCTATGTAATGAGCTTGATCATATGCTTAAGTGCTTGTTTTGTTGGCTATGGTTGTGTAATATAGTGATGATTTGGTTAAGGATTATAAGTGTGTAATGTGGATGTGTCTTGGTAGAGAATTGTGGTTGCAAGAGGAGTAAGTGAAGTATTGCTTACAAAGTAGTATAATGATGTAAAAGTTGTCTTGTATTGATGATGAACTTGGCTGAATTGTTGGTAATGTGCGGAGTGTTATTAAATTGTGTTTGGGCTTGGGATGCCTTGAGTACATTCCCAAGTAGTAGTGTAAAATATATGGTAGTCGTTTGAGTTGATTTGAATGAGTTTAAAACAGGGTAAATGATGAACGTACAAAGGAGACCATGCAAAATTTTTGTCTGTCTACTAACTGTTCATAGTACCCGAAGGGGCTAGACTGCCTAGATTGATGACTTCTTTATATGGTTGGATAGATATCGGTCTCTAGATCGTTTGCGCGCTAATTTTGCGTCAAACGGAGTTATGAGCTAAAAGTTATGGCCAAAATAGTGAGGCTAGGCAGAAAACACAGCTGCCCTGTTTTTGACTAACTTGGAATGGATGATCAGCCTAGTTAAGCTACTCCATAAATCTTGAGCCTTTTATTTTAAATAGTAGGAACATATGAGAAGACTTGGAAAGAAGAATTGGGTTAAAAAGATTAAAACCTGAATTACGAAAATTGTTTGAATCCAAGTACTGCAAATGAAAAGTTAAGGGAAATGCTAATGTTTTGATTTAGCCACTTCCTTTTTATAAAATGACGTTTGAGGCTAAACTAGAAAATGAAACCTCAACGAAAAATGGTCAGATATTGGGTCTCCGTGATTCAAGGGTTTTTATCTTGTTAAATTCGCTATTGTCAGATATTGAAATCTACAATAGGTTGTTGTTATTCTGGAAGGTCGTATTAAATTCCCTTCCTTATCTGTTGATTGAAATCCTGTGATGGATTGTTGTGTTGTTCTGGAGGTCGTATTAAATTCTCTTCCTTATCTGTTGATTGGAATCCTGTGATGGATTGTTGTTGTTGTTCTGGAAGGTCGTATTAAATTCCCTTCCTTATCTGTTGATTGGAATCCTGTGATGGATTGTTGTTGTTGTTCTGGAAGGTCGTATTAAATTCCCTTCCTTATCTGTTGATTGAAATCCTATAGTGGATTATTGTTGTTCTGGAAGGTCGTATTAAATTCTCTTCCTTAACAGTTGATTGAAATCCTAGAGTGGACTGTTGTTATTCTAGAAGGCTTGATTAAATTTCCTTCTAGGTTTGATGAATGTTTAAGTATTCATCAGGGACTGGAGTAAGGTTGCGTAAGAGGTCGGTGACGCACGACCCAGCCGTAAACTAAAGGCCCATGTGTTGCCTAGGGTGACGTCCCGATAAGGGGTTGTCCTTCTACTAGTAGGGAAAGTGACTGGTTTTTCTATTGTACAAGGCGACTAATCATCGCGTACAATAGGGCGTTGAAAAAAAAATCTCCAGATTAAGCCCGTTTCCTCCAATTGAAATTTGACGTTGCACTGTAACGAAAGCCTAGGTGCTGAGTTACCGATAGTGTCAACGGGAATGTAATCCACTCTGAGTTGGTTGGTTGTTTTGAGTATTGTTTCACTTGCATTTATCTTGATGATTACACTCTGTTATTGTTTCAGTACCTTGTTATACTGTTATCTATTACTTGCTGAGCATTTGTAGCTCATTCTTGCTTGTTATTTTCTGTTGTTGTTCCTACCTTACAGTTGCAGACCATGCCCAGTCGAGTACACCGCACCTTGCGCAAGCGGGTCACCAGGGCAAGGACCCCCTATGAGAGATTCCGCCTTACGGTACCTGAGGTAGGGAGACTTAGTAAGATAGGCTTCCAGCTTCTACTAGTCAGGTTTATCTATAGATATGACTTATGTAAGTATATGGAACAGATGTAAGTTAATTTACTTTTGACTGCGGCATAGTTTCCTCAAGGAGCTTTAGCCAGCAGTGCAACCCCAAGTTTGTAATAACTTTATAATATAACAGTCAAGATGTAATGATGTAAATTATGAGACTCCGTTTCTGAGACTATGGCTCGTGTGTGTGTGATAAAGTGTTGGGGTCAACAGCATGTGGTTACCTTGTGAGTATTATATTATTATTTATTATTGTTGGGTTCCAAGTGTGTGTATATACCGGAAATTGGACAGTGACAACCTGGATCTCCGACCCCGGGTCTGGGGGCGTCACAACCTTCGTCTGCATGTCAAGCGTGAATAGACGATTCTGTGACATCTCCACATTGGCGATCAATTCTCGAACTTGATTTCTGATAATGAGAGAATTATCCTGCATTTGTATATTATATCCTTTCTCCACGAGTTGGCCAAGACTAATGATGTTATTCTTCAAAGCAGATATATAATACACATCATTGATATATTTCTTCTCACCATTTTTCAATACAATTGAAATTGTACCTTTTCCTTTGACTGGAATTTTTGATGAGTCACCAAAAGTAACTTCCCCGTTGACAGTCTCGTCTATCTCTGTAAAAAATTCCTTGTGACCGCACATATAATTGCTGGCACCTGAATCAAGATACCAAATATTTTTCTTACCTTCTTCGTCTCCTTTTTATGTGAGAAACATAGCAGAACCCACATCTTTGTCTTCTTTTGCTACTGCAAAATGACTACTTTCTTCCACCTTCGGGGATCTACACTCATAACTAAAATGGTCATACTTATTACAATTATAACATTGAAATTGAGACTTATCACCTCTTTGTTGAAAATTGCCTCTTCCTCGGCCTCTGAAATTTTGGCCACGACCAGCTGACTGATAACCTTCATTTTTATGGCCTCTGTTGAACGGTTGTCTTCCTCATCCTCGTCCTCCTCGGTAGCCACCTCTATAGCCACCTCTACCACGTGAAAAACTACTACTGCTTGTATTTTCACCGATGGACACTTTGCTCTGCAACGCCTTTTCCAAATGGCTCGTATCATCATATTGATTCATTCATTGCTCATGGGCTTGAAGAGAACCCACAAGTTCATCAATTGTAATTGTGGACAAATCTTTTGACTCTTCAATAGATGTAACAACATAATCAAATTTTCTTGTCAACGAACGAAGCAATTTTTCCATGACCCGAATATCATCGAGACTTTCGCCGTTTCTTTTAATTTCATTTGTCACTGTTTTCAAACGAGTAACATATTCGCCAATATTTTCTGAACTTTTCATTTTAATATTTTCGAACTCACCACGTAGTACTTGGAGCCTCACCTTTTTCACTTTCTCGACACCTTGGAAAGATTTCTACAGAATCTCCCACGCATCTTTTGCTGTTTTTGCTTCTGAAATTTTTTCAAAGGTAGATTCATCGACGCCTTGAAAAATTGTGAATAATGCCTTTTTGTCTTTTTTACGGGACTCCTTTAACGCCGTCTTCTCGGTATTTGGAAGAACTGCTTCAGCGGCTGCATCCACAGGCTCGCTATACCCATTTTCGACAATATCCCAATTATCGTAAGAACCGAGTAACACCTTCATTTGAATACTCCAGTTCCCATAATTTGTTGCCGTCAATTTCGGGATTTGCGGTTGTATCATATTCGCCATTTTTTCCTCGGACAGAACCTTAGCTCTGATACCACTTGTTGGAAACGTGTATGGACTTACACCAAATATATAAAAGCTTTGTATATTGCAAACACACACTTGTATATATTAATAATAATAAGCTACAGCTTTCTTTCTTTACACAAACAAGGCTACAACCTTTTCTTTCTATTACACGAGCTACAGCTCTCTTTTCTTTCCTCTCACAATTTTCCGTGTATATATATTTTCACTTGGTGTACATTTTACAAAACAAATCAGCAGAGCTATTTATAGGCTTCAGAGATTAGTTCATAGCTCACTCCTTGCATCACCAAACATTTTCCTGGTCTTCTGGACAGCCTACCATATTTTAAGGAACACCGTCTTCAAACTTTGAATCACAGCTGCTTCATTTATTCATACAAACATACAACACCCCTGTAGTCTTAACAGCCACCTTTTATTCTGGATGATATAGCAGGTGGCGGTGCATGCAAACACCTTAGAGAGCCACGTATCTTTCTCATTTATTATCACACGCTTTTGACCATCTGAATAATATGAACAATTTGACAAACTTGATGTAGCACACCATCTTTTTAGGAATTGCATGGCTGTGTGCATTTGTAATTTCTTAGCTTCATATGTAAGACTTCAGCTGTTATTTATTTATTTAATAATATACCATAAAATAGAGTTTGAAATTCGAACACATTGCTGATGTCTTTATGCTAGATTCTTTTTAAGAGGACTCTATTCCCATATGTTAGATTTTAGAATTTTGGTTTGTTAGTTTTGTAGGTTGCATTGTTAGTGTAACAGTATTGTACTTCATAACACATCACTAGCATACAGTAGGTCATCTCTTGATCTATCTGCCTCAAAAAGTGTGAATTACAAATAGTGCAAGTATCCAAGACAAACTATGTATCCTAATACCCTATGAAGTGAGATAAATAGAAGATGAAATTTGGCAATCAATACAAGTATACAACACACTCAGCAACAATACTCTCAAGAAAAGAACAAACATGATCATCAGTTATAAGTTTGTTAAGTTGG
This sequence comes from Oenanthe sinensis, assembly GCA_028671895.1. Taxonomy (NCBI): domain Eukaryota; kingdom Viridiplantae; phylum Streptophyta; class Magnoliopsida; order Apiales; family Apiaceae; genus Oenanthe; species Oenanthe sinensis. The sequence goes on along the minus strand of JAPMAC010000194.1, from coordinate 3,042,906 downwards.
CTTGTTAGAACTTAGAAGCTCATTCAGTCATCCCTGATATGATCTGATCGTCGATAGTAGGGCTAATTCATAGTGTTAATATTGTTTTTTTTTGTTGTTTAAAAGCTTAGGAAACATTGAATTCTAAACCAGGAAGCACTTATATGTAGTAGACACTAGTACTCTCTTTGTTTTGTATGGTGGTTATGTTTGCATGTTATTTCAGGGTGTGACCCCTAGTGCCTGGTTTTTAAATCAAATTTTGTTTTTGAGTTTTTTAGATCTTTACTTATTGCCTTTTTATTTCTTCCTTGGCAAGGACAGGGATTGAGGAGAGAACATTTAACTAGGCTTTGTAGTCTTTAAATTAATTTCACAAGTGTGCAATTGTTGCGTAATAAGTAATTGTATGTGACGTGCAATCTAGTGGAGGACTACTGGTCTATTTCAACTTGAACTAGTTCAAATAAGTACAACCGTTCTGAATAGTCAACTTCGTCTAATTATGGTTAGCTTGTGAGTATTTTTAGCTGTAGTTTTCATTAATTTTAAAAGTTCTATTACATATTGGATCCTTTTGGTGCGACTTAAAAGTTGTCACCTTTTGGACCCTATTGTTGGTGTATCTATAGTGGGGACTATATTGGCGAAGGAGTGTTTAATGGAATAAAATACCTTGGATAATTGAGAAGCTATCTACCTGTAGAAGTCCTCTTTACTTGTTTAGTTCTGTTACCTATTGGATACTTGTCGCGTAACCTGAAATTTGTGTTAGTTGTCGGTTACTTTTACTTTCACTGTATGTGGAGTGAATACTATTAATAGTGAAGGAAGGTCGAACGCAATACAAGGCCTCAGATAAATAACATTGGACACTTGTTGCATAACCTGAAACCGATGTCAGCTATTTGACCCTTTTCCTTTTGGTGTATGTGGAGTGGGGAGACTATTATGTTGGAAACGGGAATAGGCTTACACCAGATTTTAATCACCTGGCACCTGCTATGTTTATTACTAATATATATTGAATAATAAACACAAAGATACAACACACTCTTTATATAAATAAAGCTACAACTTATATACACACAAAGGCTACTGCTCTTTTCTCTAGCATCTGCTGCTAAAGAGCTTCAGCTCTATCTCTATACTTTTCACTTCCGTGTGTGTCAATTTGTATGCCGAGCATCTTGCCTTATTTATAGGCTACAATCACATTGCTTTTCATCATGGCTTACATCACATATAATAAATACTTGTTCCTTGAACTAGATGTTGTTTTCTTTGTTCAACATTAGCTGCTGCCTTAATTCTTTGGTTCACATGAGCTGCCTACCATCTTTTACTCTTTGAAACCCAGCTTCTAATTTTCAATAGCTCTGCTGCATAAAATCTCCTGGATTCCAGGAAGACATTTTACATCACTTACATATAACCAGTTGACCATGCAGGTATACAATTTATTACACACGATTGCACACCATATTATCAGGATATATAGCTGTTGCCTGGATGTATTCTTATTTTTTTATTTTCATAGTCAGCATTTATTTATTACTTATTTTGGAGAGTTTGAATTCTAACACTCCCCCTCAAAAACGACTTTGCATTCCGAGTTTTTTTTTCATTTTCTGAAACATATCCGGCTTCAACGACTTCGTGAATATATCTGTTAAATTCTCTTCAGTCTTGCAATGAACCAGTTCCAAAATTTTGTCGTTCACCTGTTCTCGAATAAAATGATATTTTATGTTGATGTGTTTGCTTCGACTGTGGGACACTGGATTTTTCGCGAGTGAAATGGCAGATTTATTATCCACGTAAATAGTAACCGGGTCTTTCTTTGCAAGATTTAACTCGCCCAATATGTAGCCTAGCCACATAGCTTGACACGCGCATGCTGCTGCTGCGATGTATTCTGCCTCACATGTTGAGAGAGCAACTGTTTGTTGCTTCTTCGAAGACCATGAAAATATCGCTGAACCGATATGAAAAGCATATCCCGAAGTACTTTTCCCGTCATCCAAATCACCACCATAATCACTGTCTGAATAGCCAACTAATTTTGAATCTTGAGAATGTGTGTAAAATAAACCATGAATAATTGTACCTTTAATATATCTCAAAATTCTTTTAGCTGCCATGAAATGATCTTGCTTCGGCTTTTCCATGTACCTACTAACTAGTCCCACCGCATACATAATATCGGGACGAGTGAAAGTTAGGTACCTCAGACTTCCAACCAAACTTTTGAACAATGTCGGATTTACCGATTCTCTTGTTGAATCAACTCTGAGCTTTATGCTTGTTTCTGCTGGCGTACTCACTGGCTTGCATTCTTCCATTCTGAATATTTTAAGGATTTGTTCAGCATATTTTTTTGTGACATAAAAATCCCATATTTGCTTTGCTTCACTTCGACTCCAAGAAAGTACGACATTTGACCAATATCTGTCATCTCAAATTCGTTAGTCATAACTTTCTTAAAGTCATCAAACATATCAGGATTGTTGCCAGTAAAAATCATGTCGTCCACGTATAAGCACACGATCATAATATCTCCCTTTGAATTTATTTTTGTGTAGAGTGCATGCTCGTATGGACTCTTCACAAAATCATTTTTCTGAAAATATTCATCAACCCTTGTGTTCCATGCTCTCGGGGCTTGCTTCAACCCATACAGTGCTTTCTTTAGCCGGTAGACTTTATCTCCTTGGCCTTCTTGAATATATCCGGGAGGTTGCTCAATGTAGACTTCTTCTTCGAGATAACCATTTAGAAATGCTGACTTCACATCCATCTGATAAATCTTCCACTGATTCTAAGCTACAATTGCTGTAAGAAGTCGTATGGTATCAACTCTTGCAACTGGAGCAAATACAGTCAATCCCGTATCTCTGCTTGTAGCCTTTAGCAACTAGCCTTGCCTTGTACTTTTCAACTTTTCCTTCTTGATTGGTCTTTGTTTTGTAGACCCATTTGACACCAATTGCTTTGTGTCCTTCTGGAAGATCTATGGGCTCCCAAGTATCATTCTTCTTGATTGCAGTAATTTCTTCATCCATGGCTTTGTTCCATTTGCTTTCTTCAGAAGCTTCCTCAAATGTCACTGGATCACATTCAGCCATCAAACAAAATAATGAATAATCAAAAGTTGTTTGTACCGGACTTGTTGCTTCATAAATATTATCCAGACTCCGCATTTTTCTTGGTGCTCCCCCTGAACTACTGTTGTTACTGCTGCTTCCTGAACTCGATGGTGTTGAAGCAGGAGTTTGCTGATTTGGACTTTGGGGAGGAGTTGGATCATCTTCTCCTCCATCTTCAATGTTGGAGTCATCACCGTCATCATCATCATCTGAAAGGCATATGTCAAGGCCTATTTGTAATAAGTAGATGACAACTCAACTCAAGTAAGAAAATAAAGTAAGTAATAAATACTGAGGAAGGAATCTAGATGAAGACAGTCAACTAGACACAAAGAATCCTAATATCAGAAGAATTCTAATGAAGCTGCTACTCAACACTGGAAGAAGTTCAATTATTTGTTCAAGCGTCAGTGAAATTAATAATGTGGTAGTACTTCTATTGAAGACAGAAGATGTAGAAGATTTCAAGTGGTTACTACAAGCAGATTCCAGAAGAAGAATGCAAACAGTGAAGAAGAATTAATGACAGAAGGCCTCTAGTTAAATGTTATTTAAATGGAGAATATTTATTGGGATGACACAAATGAACCAGACAGTACATTTGTGTGTCAACTAATATAATATTTATTCTTCATTTAATTCAAGAGGTTTCAAGATTAGAAGACGAAGAAAAGACAGGAAGATTTCAAGAGCTTGTTGAAGAATATTGAAGAAGCTAGGGAAACTTGCTCATAAAGGTTAATCCACAATTAGTCACTAAAGAAAGTCAACATTCGATGAGTGCATATTTGCCTTGGCAAATGTCGATCCACAGCAGATCGAGATGCGGATCGAGATTGATTATTAAAGGTAAAACATTGCAAGGCAAATGTCGATCCACGGCAGATCGAGATGCGAATCAAGATTGATTGTTAAAGATAAGTCATACCGAGCAGGCTGAAGCAAAAGTCATACCGAGATTTCTGAGATCAAAAGGTCATGCTGGATTTATTTTGTTTATTTAAAATAAGTCATACCGATTTGTTTTAATTAAATAAAATCCGAATATGACTTTCAATAAGTCATACCGAAATTTAATAAGTCATACCGACCAGAAATAAGTCATGCCCAGTTTTTATAAGTCATACAAGTGTTAAAATAAGTCATACAGACTTATTTTCTTGAAATTAAGTCATACGGAAAAAGGTCATAGCAACCTTTTTCATTCTCTATAAATATGAGAATCAGCCTTCACTTTTTTCAGGAGTTCAACTTATCAAGAGTTAGAAAAATCAGATCAAATTCAGTAATTTATCTGCATTGTAATATTCACAGATTTCTGTGCTGAGTTTGGAATATAATTGTTAAACACGAACACTTCATGTCGAATTCGTTCTAGACTTTTTATAAATTATATAACAGTTTTCTAAATATTAATTTTGTAATACTAATCAAGTTAAAATAATATCTTTCACTTGAACAGTATTTCATTCCAATTAATATTTCGCGAGTAATTAAAATAATATTTTTAATTCAAATTATTCCGCGATAATTTTCAGATATTGTATTCAACCCCCCTTCTACAATATCAGGGACCAACAATTGGTATCAGAGCCGGTTGATATATTTTCATATCAGATCCAAATCAAATTCCGCGAACTCATTCAGATCTCAAAAATTATTTTAAATTCGAAATAATTTTTTATTCGAAATAATTTTTTTTCCGAAAAATTATTTTTGATCAAAAATTATTTGAAGTCAAAAATTAAAATATTTTTTGAAACAATTAATTTTTAATCTTATTTAAAGATGAGTACTCAAAGAGTTAGTAGCATTAAAATTCCACAATTTGATAAAGAAAATTATAATCTTTGGAAGATGAAGATGACCTTGTTTCTTCGAGCTGCAAACCCTAAGTACAAGGATATTTTGAAGACTGGTGTTGTTGCTCCTATAGTAATCGTTCCTGAGCATATGGAAGATGGTGTACTCATTCCACACAGGCAATATGATAAAGATATTAAGGAGTACACTGAAACAGAAAAGGAACTGGATTCTTTGGACACCAGCCTGCAGTTAATTTTAGTAGAATCTCTTGATCCCGGAATGTACAATCATGTTGTTAATTGCAAAAATTCTAAACACATCTGGGAAACGATAGAGATACTAAATGAAGGAACAGAAGAAGTAAGGGAGAATAGATTGGAAATCTTAACGTCTCAATATGAGCATTTTAGATCAAATCCTGGAGAAGGTATCTCTGAGGTTTTTGAGAGATACAACAAACTGATAAATGATCTAAATCTCAATGGCAAACACTATACGAACAAAGAGATCAGTAGGAAGTTTTTGCTGACAATGCCAGTACACTTGGAGCATAGGATTACTGCCATCAGGGAGTCAAGGGACATGAATGAAATTTCATTGGAAAGACTTTATGGCGTACTGAAGACCTATGAGCTAGAGCAGATTCAACAGAAAGAAATATATGGTACAGGCAAGGTGGTTAGCAAGTCTACAGCTCTTGTAGCAGAAGAACCAGAATACAGAAAAGCTAAGACTGAATCTTCTTCAGTCAACATCATTGATCAGGGTATTGTTGCAGAAGTTGGTGCAACTCTAATGAATTCAGCTGATAGTGAATTCTACTCAATGGAAGAACTCGATCAACTTGAGGATGAATCTCTGGCTCTGATTGCTAGAAAATTTGGAAATACAAGATTCAGGAGGAATCCTAGTTTCAAATTCAAGCCTATGGCAAATAGATTTCAGACAAGTGGTTCTTCTAGCTCATCCAATACAAGAGGTGGATACAAGACAGGGATGGTAGACAGAAGCAAGATCCGTTGCTTCAACTGCAATGAAATGGGACACTTTGCTACTGATTGTAGAAAGCCCAGGCAGGAAAGAAAGAAGGATTCATATGACGAGCTCAAACAGAAATATGACGCTCTACTGAAGAAGCATCAGGGAAAATCATACTTAGCAGCAGGAAAAAGCTGGGATGATTCCGACAATGATGAAGAAGATCAAATGGGAAATCTTGCTCTAATGGCCTCTTCTTCTGAAGGATCACAATCTCCACCTCGACAAGGAATTGAGGTAAACCCTAGCTGTCCTAAAATGTTTAAATTGATAGGTGAGAATTTAACTGATGCTAGAGATCGAATAAAAGTCTTAATTCTCGAAAACAAAGTTTTATCAGAAGAGAATTATGAACTGAAAAAGCTGAAACTTATTAATGATAAATTAACTGAAGATGTTGCATTTCAAGTTAATAGAGTCAACTGCTATGTTCAGATTGAAGCTTTTTTAAGGAATAAAATTGAAGAAGAAAAGCAAAGGTGTCTAGCTTATAAAAATTCCTCTTATATTGTAAAGAACCTAGTTGACCAACAGGAAATAAACCGAAAAGTTGGAATAGGTTTCGAGTACAATAAATCTGTAGGAAAGCCAAGCAACATTACCCCGTTCAAGCAAAGCGCTGAAGAAAGGGGTATTCCTCATGTTGTTAAAGACGCACGCAAACCTCTTTTCATTACACCTGTAGCTGAACCCATCCTCGAGAGCTCTATACTGATCGCTTATGAGATGCAGTTAGAGGATGAAGAGGAAGAGAAGAAAAGAGGAGAACAAGCAAGGGACATAAAAGGAGTAAATGTCCAAGAAGAGAAAGTTACACCCAAGACACCAGTGAAAGTTGTGGGAACTTCTGATTTCCACAAACCTGGTATAGGTGCTAAAAACTTAAAGAATAAAATGAACAGACCTAACAATAATTTTGTTCGAAGTAGGGATAGTAACAATAGATGTCATTCTACTGAAAACTTTAAATCTGATGAAAAAGTTAAAGTAGAAACTATTAAAATGCCTACTACTGTGAATAACATGCCTGCTATTGATGTATGCCATAAACCTTGTGGTATGTTAAATTGTATGTTATGTGCTTTTAATGCTATGACTGCTTATTTCAAACGCATGACTGCTAATAAAAAGAACATGACACCGAGACAACACATCAATAATAAATTTGCAAAATCCAAGACTGCTATTCCTTCACCTGTCAAGAAGGAAAAATATATTCCTAAGTCTAAACAAAAAGTTGTTAAGACTATTTATAGGAAAGTAAGTACAGTCAAGGAGGATGCGGCTGTTGTTCGAAAAGGATCTGTTGTCAAAGCTGACAAAGGTCAATTCTTTAAGTATGCCGGGCCCAATCAATTTTGGGCTCCGAAGACGATTTAATCCGTTTGATATGTGCAGGGAGTTAAACAGGAAAACCGGGTTGTATGGATCCTAGACAGCGGATCGTCAAGGCATATGACCGGAGATAGAGCCCTGCTATCAGACGTGGTTGAAAGAGCTGGCCCGATCGTCACCTTTGGAGATAACAGCAAAGGAATGACTACGGGATATGGCAAGTTAGATACTGGAAATGTTATCATTGAAAACGTCTCTTTGGTAGAAGGACTTAAGCACAATCTACTCAGCGTCAGTCAATTCTGTGATAGAGGTTACAAAGTAAACTTTATCAAGGAGAAGTGCTTAATAGCTCATTCTAAAGAAGACAGACTAGCCTTGCGTGGAGTAAGGAAAGGAAACTTGTACGTAGCTGATTTCAACTCAGGACCTGAAGCTGAAGCAAACTGTTATTATTCAAAAGCTTCAACAGAAGAAAGTTGGCTATGGCACAAGAAACTCTCACATCTCAACTTCAAAACAATGAACTCTTTAGTCAAGAGGGATTTGGTGAGAGGACTGCCTCCGATGGAATTTACACAAGAAGGATTGTGTGAGGCATGTCAGAAAGGGAAGTCAAAAAGAGCAACTCACAAAGGCACAGACACTACAAACATCACTGAACCACTTCAACTCCTACACATGGATTTATTTGGTCCAGTCAATATCATGTCTATATCAAGGAAGAAATATGCCTTAGTGATTGTAGATGACTTCACAAAGTACACGTGGGTTTTATTCTTGAACTCTAAGGATGAAACTCCACAGTTGGTGATTGATCATGTAAAGTTGATTGAGTTAGATTCAAAGCTACCTGTCCGGGCAATCAGATCAGATAATGGAACAGAATTCAAGAATGAAATTCTGAATAGCTTCTGCTCAGACAAAGGGATAACAAGACAATTCTCAGCGCCAAGAACTCCGCAACAGAATGGAGTAGTAGAAAGGAAGAATCGAACCTTGATTGAAGCCGCAAGAACAATGTTAAGTGAATCAAGGTTGCCTATCTACTTCTGGGCTGAAGCAGTGAACACAGCTTGTTATACCCAGAATCGAACCTTAATCAACGAGGATCATATGAAGACACCCTACGAATTAATGGCTGGCAAGAAACCAACACTCAAATACTTTCATGTATTTGGAGCCAAATGTTTTGTGCTAAAAGATGGAGATGAACATCGTGGCAAATTCGAGGCCAAGGCACATGAAGCAATTTTTGTCGGCTACTCAAAAAGAGCATATAGGGTGTACATAATTGATCAGCACCAAGTAAAAGAAAGTGTCAACGTAACATTTGATGACACTAAACTCCCGAGCATCCAAACTGAAGATCCTTCCGAGTCATTAAAATTTGACAATCATCCAGACTCAGATTCGGATAATGAAGAAGAGCCTGAGGTTGCAACAGGAAATGATGATGACAACAATGATGGTAATGATCCAGGTAATAGTGGTGGAATCAATGGAAACACTGGAGGTACTACTAATACCAGTGGTGGATCAACAAGTCATCCAGGCAGCAACTCAGGGGGAGATGAAGGATCAACTGGCACAACACAACATCACAATGAATATAGAGGCGAATCATCAAGATCAAACCTACCAAGTGAAAGGATATGGAGCAAAGATCATCCCTTTGAATTGATCATAGGTGATCCAGATGTTGGTGTTAGAACCAGAAGTGCAACTTCAAATGAATGTTTATTTTCGGTTTTTCTATATCAAGAAGAGCCAAAGAAAATTGAAGATGCTCTAACCGATCCAGATTGGGTTCTTGCCATGCAAGAAGAACTCAATCAGTTTGAAAGGCAAGAAGTATGGACACTGGTACCCAGGCCTAAAGGTAGATCTGTTATTGGCACGAAATGGGTATACAGGAACAAGTTAGACGGTGATGGCATTGTTACAAGGAACAAGGCCAGACTGGTTGCAAAGGGTTACTCCCAGGAAGAGGGAATTGATTATGACGAGACCTACGCACCAGTTGCAAGACTTGAAGCCATCAGGATATTTCTGGCATTCGCAGCACATTCCAATTTTAAAGTCTATCAAATGGATGTGAAGAGTGCATTTCTGAATGGAAAGTTAGAAGAGGAAGTATATGTGGAACAGCCTCCTGGCTTTGAAAATCCAGAGTTTGCTGATTTTGTATATTTCTTATTCAAAGCCCTCTATGGACTCAAGCAAGCACCGAGGACATGGTATGACACTCTCTCTCAGTTTTTACTTAAAAACGGTTTTAATAGAGGTGTCATAGATAAAACTCTCTTTTACAAATTATATGATAAAGATATGATATTTGTCCAAGTTTATGTTGACGATATTATATTTGGTTCTACTAACGAAAACTTGTGCAAGAGATTTGCTAAGTTAATGTAGAGTAGGTATGAAATGAGCATGATGGGTGAGCTGTCATTCTTCCTTGGTCTGCAAGTGAAGCAGATGGAAGATGGGATTTTTATTTGCCAATCAAAGTACATAAGGGATCTTCTAAGGAAATACAATCTAGAAGATTCTACATCGGCAAAAACCCCTATGCCAACAGCCACCAAGCTTGACAAAGATGAAACTGGTAAGAAAGTTGACATCACAAGCTATAGAGGTATGATAGGCTCTTTATTATATCTAACTGCTAGTAGACCCGATATAATGTTTGCAACATGCTTATGTGCAAGGTTTCAATCTGATCCTAGAGAATCTCATCTTATAGCTGTTAAAAGAATTTTTAGATATCTGAAGGGTACACCGAATCTTGGAATTTGGTACCCTAAAGGTACAGGTTTTGAACTAATAGGCTATACAAATTCAGATTATGCAGGATGCAGGATGGACAGGAAAAGTACATCTGGAAGTTGTCAGTTTCTAGGACGACGGTTGATTTCCTGGTACAGTAAGAAACAGCACTCAGTATCTACCTCGACAGCCGAAGCAGAATATATTGCGGCAGGTAGTTGTTGTGCACAAATCTTGTGGATAAGGAATCAGCTGAATGATTATGGACTTGCGCTATCTAAAATTCCAATACTTTGCGACAACACAAGTGCCATAGCTATTTCCAATAATCCTGTACAACATTCAAGGACCAAGCACATAGACATAAGGTATCATTTTATCCGAGAGCATGTCATGAACGGAACTGTGGTGTTACATTTTGTACCCACAGAAGATCAAATTGCTGACATCTTCACGAAACCACTTGATGAATCCACTTTCTCTAAGTTGGTTAGTGAGTTAGGGATGTTAAACATGAACTAATTATTGCATGATGTTTTAAATTGCATATTTATTTTCAAGCACTGTAAATACACTGTATATATTCCTTAAAATATTTCAAAAACAAATTGAAAAAGAAAACTCAAAAAGATTTTCCTTTTTTTTGTACAGTTGTTATTTCATTGGCATCTTTACTGTAAATATATTTTATATTATGTTTATTATTTCCAACAATTGGTATCAACAATTGTTTAGTATATATGTATGTATAGTTTTATTTGTTTTTCAACTTTGGCATCCTTATTTTTATTATTTTTATGTTTATTTCTATATAAATATAAGCTGATTATTCTCAAGTCTCTTTTGAGAAGTAGGAAAGATCTATGAGCTTGATCATCCAATAGTTTCTAAAAGTGAGATCCTAATCATTGGCATCAATCTCTAACCAAGATCTTAGAACCAAACACACAAACACTATCACATCCATCTCTCTAACCATTAAACAGAATACCTATTTGTTCAAAATGAGGGAGTCAATGCCTTGAGTGCATTTGATAAGGTTGGTAATGTAAGTGAACCAATAGCTCTGTCTCCAGAAAGGTGTTTCATATAAATAAACTGAGACAACTGTTAGCTCATCTGTGTTCTCTCAAAAGGATATAGACTTGGAAAAGGCAAAACTGTTACTAGGTTCATTCTCTCAACAGAGTGAGTCTATTGAATTCAGCCTGTCAGCCAAGGCTATCAGCAAAGAGTTAATTTCATCTGACATTTTTCAAGAAACCACAAATATTGTCTTATTTTTAGGGACCAACAATGGACCAATTCAATTGGCATTTTGGACCAACAAATTAAGGACATACTTGGGACCAAAAGGGACCAAGAGGGAGCAGTTGAAATGTCACAGGAAGGATGAATTGACGGAAGCAATTTTTTCTAAACTTCCATATCAAGGAAGGAAGAATAATTGATGATTCTGACTGAATCAACATGCCTTCACAGGCGTTAGGAGGAAACTTGGATCATTTGCTACATTATAGATCCTTGTCTCCCTCCCCAGATGGAACATATCTGGATTCCTAATGGAATAGATCATCTTAGATGATCAGCAACTCATTGAATCTATTCCTGAAGCAATTCAGTTTTCAAATTAAACTATTTTAATAGATTCAGTTGAGGACGGGGATTTACGAAACCCCATTGCACTACCAGTGACCTCTCTTGAAGGGGCTATGGTGATCTTTCTTGCAGGTACAAAAGACTGAGTCATCCGTACTGAGAGAGATATAGTGATGTGAGAAAAGAGTGAAACACAAGTAAGGAAGAGTGAAAATATATATTCTATGAGTGAAACACTTAGAGAGTATATGAGCGAAACACTTGTGAGGAACACAAAGTAAAATCACACACTAACACACTTACCGAATCCCTTTCCCAATTCCCTGTTACAGATTTCAAATGTTACTCAACCAGGTGGAAATTTCTCCAGAAAAGGACTTTTAAATGAATAAGAGGATTACTCAACTAAGGGGGAGAATTATTAGGAGAATGGAGAATGAGAATTATTAAGAGGATTACTCCAAAGTGTTCAACTAAGGGGGAGTAGATCCAAAGGGGAGAATTGTTGAACAAGATCCAAAGGGGAAATAACAACATGCTTGGATTAGATCCATTTGATTTTAGAAAATTCTTGTATATAGGAATTAACCGGATTTTCTAAAATGCATAACATGTCATAGTTTGCATTTTTTATATTTGCGATGGTTTAATGCTGTATGTATGCCATGTCTGTTGTTACCTCTATTAAATTGGTTGGAGAATTCAAGTAAGGGGAGAATGAATTCACCTTGGAAGAGAAGTAAAGACAGAAGTTGAAGAAGAGGTTATATGGTAAGAAGAGAACAAGACTTCATCTCTGACATCCTAAGGGGGAGTAGTGATGAGTCTGAAAAATGAAGATAATACTACATGTATAATATGTTCAGTGCTAGAGGAACAAACATCTTTCATTTCAGTTACTCAAAGAAATCTGGAAATGTATTATATGATCCAGAGAACAATTTATTTACTTACAGTTCTTAAATGTCATATTATTTTCTTAGTTGTTAGTTGAGTTATCCTCTAGGAATTTGTATGTTAAATGCTTAACAACAAATAGGGGGAGATTGAAAGGCATATGTCAAGGCCTATTTGTAATAAGTAGATGACAACTCAACTCAAGTAAGAAAATAAAGTAAGTAATAAATACTGAGGAAGGAATCTAGATGAAGACAGTCAACTAGACACAAAGAATCCTAATATCAGAAGAATTCTAATGAAGCTGCTACTCAACACTGGAAGAAGTTCAATTATTTGTTCAAGCGTCAGTGAAATTAATAATGTGGTAGTACTTCTATTGAAGACAGAAGATGTAGAAGATTTCAAGTGGTTACTACAAGCAGATTCCAGAAGAAGAATGCAAACAGTGAAGAAGAATTAATGACAGAAGGCCTCTAGTTAAATGTTATTTAAATGGAGAATATTTATTGGGATGACACAAATGAACCAGACAGTACATTTGTGTGTCAACTAATATAATATTTATTCTTCATTTAATTCAAGAGGTTTCAAGATTAGAAGACGAAGAAAAGACAGGAAGATTTCAAGAGCTTGTTGAAGAATATTGAAGAAGCTAGGGAAACTTGCTCATAAAGGTTAATCCACAATTAGTCACTAAAGAAAGTCAACATTCGATGAGTGCATATTTGCCTTGGCAAATGTCGATCCACAGCAGATCGAGATGCGGATCGAGATTGATTATTAAAGGTAAAACATTGCAAGGCAAATGTCGATCCACGGCAGATCGAGATGCGGATCAAGATTGATTGTTAAAGATAAGTCATACCGAGCAGGCTGAAGCAAAAGTCATACCGAGATTTCTGAGATCAAAAGGTCATGCTGGATTTATTTTGTTTATTTAAAATAAGTCATACCGATTTGTTTTAATTAAATAAAATCCGAATATGACTTTCAATAAGTCATACCGAAATTTAATAAGTCATACCGACCAGAAATAAGTCATGCCCAGTTTTTATAAGTCATACAAGTGTTAAAATAAGTCATACAGACTTATTTTCTTGAAATTAAGTCATACGGAAAAAGGTCATAGCAACCTTTTTCATTCTCTATAAATATGAGAATCAGCCTTCACTTTTTTCAGGAGTTCAACTTATCAAGAGTTAGAAAAATCAAATCAAATTCAGTAATTTATCTGCATTGTAATATTCACAGATTTCTGTGCTGAGTTTGGAATATAATTGTTAAACACGAACACTTCATGTCGAATTCGTTCTAGACTTTTTATCAATTATATAACAGTTTTCTAAATATTAATTTTGTAATACTAATCAAGTTAAAATAATATCTTTCACTTGAACAGTATTTCATTCCAATTAATATTTCGCGAGTAATTAAAATAATATTTTTAATTCAAATTATTCCGCGATAATTTTCAGATATTGTATTCAACCCCCCTTCTACAATATCAGGGACCAACATCATCATTGAAAAATAAACCATCAATTTTTCTTTCCTCTTCGCTCCATTTCCAATAATCGGATTCATCAAATTCAACATCTCGAGAAATGATTAAATTCTTTGTCAGTGGATTATAGAGTCTGTAGGCCTTGCTCCTTTTGTCATATCCGGTAAAGATGCACTTCTCGCCTTTATCATCCAGCTTCTTTCTTTTCTGATCGGGAACATTTGCATTTGCAATGCACCCAAAAATTCTAAGATGTCCAACTGATGGTTTGCTACCACTCCATGCTTCATTTGGAGTTTTGTTTCTAACACTTTTTGTTGGACAGCGATTCAGCAAATAAACTGCACATAGAACGGCTTCAGCCCAGAAATTCCTCGGCATATGCTTTGCTTTCACCATGCTCTTTGCCATGTCTAGAATGGTGCGATTCTTCCTCTCTGCAACACCATTTTGTTGTGGAGTATATGTCGTTGTCAACTGGTGATTAATTCCATGTGCCCTGCAGAAGCTTCTAAAGAGATTTGAAGTATACTCACCTCCTCTATCTGATCTGAGTGTCTTCAAATAATGACCACTTTGTTTTTCTGCCAGTGCTTTGAACTCCTTGAATTTATCAAGGGCCTCTAATTTTTCTTTCGGAATATATACCCAACTTTTCCTGCTAAAGTCATCAATAAATGTTAGGTAATACCTGTTTCCGCCAAGAGATGCAATATCAAATGGACCAGCAATATCAGTGTGAACAATCTCCAATGGCCTCCTGGCTCTCCATGATTTTCCAACGGGAAAACTTTGTCGGTGTTGTTTCCCTTTGACACATGCTTCACACAACTGATTTTGTTCAGTGATTGTTGGCAAACCTTCCACCATCTTTGTTTTTGATAATAATTTTAAGCCAGAAAATCCAAGATGACCAAATCTTAAATGCCATAACCATGAATCATTTTTAATGACTGACTTTAAGCATTTCTGCACCTTTGTCTGCATATCAAGAGTGAATAGACGATTCTGTGACATCTCCACGTTAGCAATTAATTCCCAAACTTGATTTCTGATAATGAGGGAATTATCCTGCATATGTATATTATATCATTTCTCCACAAGTTGGCCAAGACTAATGATGTTATTTTTTAAAGCAGGTATATAGTACACATCATTGATATCTTTCTTCTCACCATTTTTTAATACAATCGAAATTGTACCTTTGCCTTTGACTGAAATTTTTGACAAGTCACCAAAAGTAACTTCCCCATTGACAGTGTCGTCTATTTCCGTAAAAAATTCCTTGTGACCACACATGTGATTGCTGGCACCTGAATCAAGATACCAAATATTTTTCTTGCCTTCCTCGTCGCCTTTGTATGTGAGAAACATAGCAGAACCCACATCTTTGTCTTCTTTTGCTGCTGCAAAATGACTTCTTTCTTCCACCTTTGGTGCTCTACACTCATAACTGAAGTGACCAAATTTATTACAATTATAACATTGAAATTGAGACTTGTCACCTCGTTGTTGAAAATTGCCTCTTCCTCGGCCTCTGAAATTTTGACCACGGCTGACTGGCTGATAACTTTCATTTTTCTGGCCTCTATTGAACGGTTGTCTTCCTCGTCCTCGTCCTCCTCGGTAGCCACCTCTATAGTCACCTCTGCCACGTGAAAAATTGCTACTGCTTGAATTTTCACCGATGGACACTTTGCTCTGCAACGCCTTTTCCAAATGGCTCGTATCATCATATTGATTCATTCGTTGCTCATGGGCTTGAAGAGAACCCACAACTTCATCAATTGTAATTGTGGACAAATCTTTTGACTCTTCAATAGATGTAACAACATAATCAAATTTTCTTGTCAACGAACGGAGCAATTTTTCCATGACCCGAATATCATCGAGACTTTCGCCGTTTCTTTTAATTTCATTTGTCACCGTTTTCAAACGAGTAACATATTCACCAATATTTTCTGAACTTTTCATTTTAATATTTTCGAATTCACCACGTAGTACTTGGAACCTCACATTTTTCACTTTCTCGACACCTTGGAAAGATTTCTGCAGAATCTCCCACGCATCTTTTGCTGTTTTTGCTTCTGAAATTTTTTCAAAGGTAGATTCATCAACGCCTTGAAAAATTGTGAATAACGCCTTTTTATCTTTTTTACGGGACTGCTTTAACGCCGTCTTCTCGGCATTTGGAAGAACTGCTTCAGCGGCTGCATCCACGGGCTCACTATACCCACTTTCGACAATATCCCAATTATCGTAAGAACCGAGTAACACCTTCATTTGGATACTCCAGTTCCCATAATTTATTGCCGTTAATTTCGGGATTTGCGGTTGAATCATATTCGCCATTTTTTCTCGGACAGAACCTTAGCTCTGATGCCACTTGTTGGAAACGGGAATAGGCTTACACCAGATTTTAATCACCTGGCACCTGCTATGTTTATTACTAATATATATTGAATAATAAACACAAAGATACAACACACTCTTTATATAAATAAAGCTACAACTTATATACACACAAAGGCTACTGCTCTTTTCTCTAACATCTGCTGCTAAAGAGCTTCAGCTCTATCTCTATACTTTTCACTTCCGTGTGTGTCAATTTGTATGCCGAGCATCTTGCCTTATTTATAGGCTACAATCACATTGCTTTTCATCATGGCTTACATCACATATAATAAATACTTGTTCCTTGAACTAGATGTTGTTTTCTTTGTTCAACATTAGCTGCTGTCTTAATTCTTTGGTTCACATGAGCTGCCTACCATCTTTTACTCTTTGAAACCCAGCTTCTAATTTTCAATAGCTCTGCTGCATAAAATCTCCTGGATTCCAGGAAGACATTTTACATCACTTACATATAACCAGTTGACCATGCAGGTATACAATTTATTACACACGATTGCACACCATATTATCAGGATATATAGCTGTTGCCTGGATGTATTCTTATTTTTTTATTTTCATAGTCAGCATTTATTTATTACTTATTTTGGAGAGTTTGAATTCTAACATATTATAGAGAAGGAAGGTTGAACAGAATAAAATAGTTACATTCGTCAGCATTTATCCTTTTAGTTGCTAAAATATTTTGCTTTTTTTGTTGGTAATTATTGTTATGTTTCCTTGGCCTTGTTGGTTGCATTAGGATTGAGACATTTAATAGTATTTGAAACTAACTTTATGATTTCGAACACGTCACAGGATGTGATGATCTGCAGCTCCTGTCACTTGCATTTTGGTCACAGTGATAGTACTGCTGGACAGTGAGAGGATTTGCTATGCTTTTGTGTTGCCTTGAGCTGCTGTGTATGAGCAGGAAATAAATCTTCAAGTGATGCAATTTTTTAATTTATGTGTTTTTCCTCTCACTTTGGGGGCGAGAGGAAGCGGTTATAGTCCGTGCATGAAGTACTTTGATAGCTCTGTGTTGTTTAATATTACTTGTTTTAATGAACTTTGGGATTAATCCGTGCATGAAGTACTTTGATAGCTCTGTGTTGTTTAATATGTACTTGTTTTAATGACGATGGGATTTCTGTTCGACGGACCTATTATTAAGCTTTGCGTTTATTTGAATTGCTCCATATTGTAATGTTAATGTAGACCTCGTTTATTTTGCTGTAATCCAGCCGTGGTTGGTGTAATTACAAGTTACTTGGAACATATATAACTTATTTTTATATTAGTAGAAGGAACTGACTTCCCCGGTGTAACCGTGCACACTTTTTTCGTACTATTAATTCGAATTAAACTAAAAATGTAATATAATATGATAATTCAATAGTATATATCAAAGATAATTATTATAAAAGTGTAGCTAATGATAATAATTCAAAAGTCACATCTATCACGTAATAAATATCACACAAAATGTTCGATATTGTATAACAATTACCAAATTCATGCAAGCCATATTTTGCATATATATTTTTTTGACTAATTTGACTTATAGCCTTACAAATGAGTATGGAGATTCTCGGAGTGAGCCAGAGTCGAACCCAGAACCTGGGACGACAGAGGATAAACTCGCATATTTTAAAATCTACATAATCAAATTCTTAATCAATAAGAATTCACATTAAAACACATATTCATTCCTTAGTAACTCGTCAAAACCGGCACATTTAAAACCTTGAATATTTTCATGCTTTCAATTCTGCCCAGATTTGTTTTTATCCTTTTTAATCCTTTAAACGAAATTTTCTTGAAAAATATAAAACACAAAAATTGTAGAGAATGAAAATATATTTCCGAAAAGTGTTCAATCATCAAATTCCGATTTACGATGAATTTTCTACGAATTTTAAAAGATTGTTGAATTGTGTGTGAAAAAATCCTATGAATTTTGCTAAAAAAAGATGAAGATAAATGATAGAGATCTCGAGAAAGAATTACAATGAAATTTCGATATTTCGGCTTGAAAAAAATTATGAAAAAAATACAACATTACGAAACTCTAATTCTAAACCTACAAATTATCCGATTTTAAATATCTCCATATTTTAGGCCCATATTCTAACTTAATTTTAATCCCTAATAGTTATCAAATTTTAATCTTATTTTATATTACTCTTTTATTATTATTATTATTATTCTAAAAATTACGGGACATTACACACTACTCTTTTTAAAAAGAATTTGATCCCCAAATTCAAAAATCCTATACTCTAAAAGAATTAGAATTCGTGACACATCTATTCTAAAAGTACAATCCTAAACGATAATCTACGGGATCACATTCTTAAAGGATCGCATTCTAAAGAATGTACTAGTCTCATCCTTATACATTGACAACCTGCTCTGATACTAACCGCAATATCCCGCACTTTTTCAAACTATTATGCATTCTCTCATTGATAAGAAAATCTCTATGGCTTAAGCTCAAACGTTAACCATGAAGGCTACGAACTTAGAAATATACGGTATCTTAAAGTCGATGAAGCGTAATAAGCCACCAGGACCGGATGGACTCAATGTCAATTTTTTCTTAAAGACTTGGGACATAATTCGGGTGAATTTTCTTAAAGCGGTGCAGTTCTTTCTTGAAACTGGACATCTGCCACATTATGCCAATGCCAAGGTATTAGCCTTAATTCCAAAGTGCCAGAACCCCACAATGATGACAGATTTTCGTCCAATTTCATGCTGCAACACACTCTACAAATGTATATCAAAACTCATTGCTCTGAGGCTCAGTAAAACACTCCCTGATCTGATCGATAAGTCTCAGGGCGTGTTTGGCAAGGGGCGAAGCATTTCAGATAATATCCTTGTGGCTCAGGAAATTTTGCAAGGCTACAACAATTTTCGAGGGGCACCAAAGGCTACTTTTAAAATGGATTTACACAAGGCTTTTGACATGTGCCACTGACAATTCATATTTGACGTTCTGATCCTAAGGGGATATCCATTTCCCTTCATTCGTTGGATCCACTCTTGCCTGACATCTGCGCATTTTGTTCAGCCAAAGAGCATACTCAAAATTCTGCATATCGAGGTTATTTGCTCTTTTAATTTGGAGTGGGCATACTCAAGGTCTTCGGTCGAGTTCTTAGGTTGTTAAAGCCAAAGTTGGTTGGAGCATTGTTACTCTTCCTAAATTGGAGGGGGGTTTAGGTCTGAAAGATTGCTGTGAATGGAACAAGGCCTTAATACTAAGGCACCTGATTGCAATGTTTAATCCTAACTCCAGTTCCTTATGGGCAGATTGGGTAAAGAAATCTGTCATAAAATCTTCATCTATATGGCTTCTAAACACTCCTCAAAAGTGTTCTTAGATTTTGCGTAAAGTCTTGATCCTTAGGGGTATTATCAAGGACCATATCTCTTACAAAATAGGCAATGGGCTTTGAGTTTCTCTGTGGTTTGATCCCTGGTGTAAAAACAGGCCAATATGCACTAGATTGAATGATAATATGATCCTGCAGTCAGGTCTAAATAGGAATGCGGTGGTAGCTGATATTCTGAATTCCTCTGGCAGGACTCTACCTACTTCTAGGAACCGTGACCTGATCATTTAGAGACAAAACTTCCCTCAGAACATTCACTTCGATCTCAACAAGAATGACGATATATGCTGGGATAATATTGCTTCTAAGAGGGTTACTATGACTAATCTTTGGCAAACCATAAGGCATCCTGGGCAACTAGTTCCGTGGGCTGCTAGTGTGTGGCATAAGATTATGGTGCCTCGATATTCTTTTTTGCATTGGTTGATTATGCATCGGCGTGTTAACACTCTTGCAAAGCTTAAGAGCTACGGTGTGCATGGGTACTACAGATAGCTGCTATTTCTGCATAAATGGGACCGAGACGTGTCAGTATTTATTTCTCGAATGTCCCTTTACTCAACATGTGTTCAAACTGATAATAGGAGGTATATGTAATAGGCAGCCTGATTGTTGGGATGCATGGGAAAATCAGTTGTATATCTTCGATAGGAATAACATTGAGTGCACTCTGCAGGTCCTTATCTTTCAAGTGGGGTGCTACCTTATCTGGCGAGAAAGGAACAATAGGTTCAACAATGAAGATTATGCTAGTCCAGCCAGCATTGCATCAAACGAGAGTCATTTAATCAAATGCCGATTGTTACCGTTTCAGTGGTTCGAGAAGGAGATCATCTTAAAGCCGGCCTTCGGTACTTGGACGCAATATACAGACTAGTCATTTTGATAGTTTTATTGTACGTCTTTTGTTATGTTATTGCATTTAGGATGCCTTTTATAAGTTTCCTTTACCAAACACCTTTTTACAATTTTTCAGTAAAAAATTAATGTAATTGCCTGCAATACAAACGTGACCTGAGTCATTTCCTACCATTTTTGACTATTCGGACTAGAAAACCGATCGACTTCATGCTATAATCGATCATTTCTACCCAGAAAACCGACCAAATTCTTCATTAGTCGGTCAGTTATGAGTTGGTCGGAACACTTCTTGCAACCCCCACCCTTGAGCTACCGTTATTAAAGCAACCAACTCATTTCCGATCGACTAAAATTAAAATTTTTATTTTAAAAAAATCAATTTAATGGTACAATATACATTAAATTAAATCAATTAGCGATGTTATGAACTATAAATACATTACTATATTATAGAAAAATGCTATAAGTGGTCATTTCACTTTTTATATAATTATTTTAATTGATTATAAAAGAACAAAAATTAAGTAATTATTAATAAATGTATAATAATAATAATAATAATAATAATAATAAAATATTAAATTGTTATGTAGTGGTCTTTATAGAATAGTAATTATGTTATAAAAAAAAGGAATAAATTATTTTTTAAAAATTTTATCAATAAACGCGTATTATAGTAAATGTATGAGATTAGGGTTTGGATTTAGATTGAAACTAAGATTAGGGTTGGATCATTCGAAAACTGAGATTCAATTTTTAGCCGATCCAGCTGTACGAATTTGAAAATCGGTAGTTTTTTTTAAACATGAAAATAGGTAGTTAAAATATCCTCCCACCAAAAATCAAATCACTTGAACTTTATTTTTTGGTGTTTATAATGAAATATTACGTAGAATTCGTAAGTAGCCTAAGAATAAAATGTATTAAATTTTAATTTAAATTTTTAAAAGATCCAACTGTACGGACGTGAAAATAGTTAGTTAACATATATCTCCAAAACAATTAGTTCATATACACTTCATTTGTATGGTTTATATAAAGAAAACGTTATGTCGAAAATTATAACCGACTGTTAGGGTTTTAATTGGTCGGTTTTGACGTGTATATAAGATAACTTAATTTAAAACCTTTGATTATACATCAATCTATATATATATATATATGAAGGAGAAGACCGACACGGTTAGGTGGCGCTCCCTGATGGGTCCATAATTAATACATCTTTAATACCTATTTTATGTTTATTTTCGTAATTTTATTAGTTAATTAATTATTTTTATTTTGTTTTGTAGGAAATTAATTAAAATCATAATTGTAGCAGAAAAAGGAGAATACAAGGAAGGAGGTGGAGATTACTTGGAGGCAAAGAAAAAGGAGATAAAATCGAATGCTTGTTGGAGAAGAAAAAGGAATAGAAGGAAATATTTAGAATTCAATTTGTAATCGATTTAGAAAACCTACATTATTTTCCCTATATATATGGGTCACCTCTCTTGTATTTCAAGACCTAAGACCTGAACCTTGTACCTTAACTTTAACTTTGGTTTTCAATAGTTAGGAGTAGGAGTAAAGTACTTTTATTTTCTTGTTCTTTCAATACAAACAAGTTTTTATCTCCCAAACACTTTTTATGTTATTTGTTATTTGCATGTCTTATATTAGTTGCTTTGTTTTATTCTTCAAGCATGTTTAGCTAATTCTCTAGCCCTAGGATGAAGGTGAAGTTAGTTGATTATTTTTAGTATTTGTTTGTTCCTATTATTTGATTCTCATAATTTTTCTTGGTGCTTAATTGTTTGATTAACAAAGTGATTTTGATATATTATTGTTACCGAATTTATTTTTCATAGCCTATGCTTGCTCCATGAAGTTTTGATGGGTTATTGTTAGATAATAAGTTTCATAGTATATGTTTGTCTCGTTAATTGATATTTATTTGTTGAAGAAAGAGAATTGATTTTTAGGGTAAGTTGGATATTAATTGTGATTAATTGATGGATTCGGATTCCTAGGTTTTCCATATTTATTTTTTCTTATTTGCTTATTAGGTTAATTAAATCTCATCTCAATATTATTTGTCTAGTCTGCCTGATTTATTTATTAAGGTTTGAAAATTTCATAGTCTCTGAGGATCGATCTGTGATTGCTACAATTAACCACTGTGCGCTTGCAGTATTTCAACACATCAAGTTTTTGGCGTCGCTGCCGGGGACTATTGGTAATTTTTACTCCTTAATATTTAATTCTTCGGATTAGTTTCTTGTTTTTCTTTGTATTTTTTTTAGGGATTTGTGAAGCGGAGAAAAGTTTGGACAAGAAGATCGTTAGAAGGCATCGTTGTCTCCTTAGTAATTTTTGGAAAGCACTTTTCGGTATTCCGTATCACCTCTCTAAATTTTCTTTTTTTTCACAAATATTAAAAAAATCCAAAAAAATTAAATATTAAAAAAAAATTAAAAAAAAATTAGTTAGTTATTTGTCTTATTAAAAACCAATTTGTTGCATCATTCATATCTCACATAGGAGCACATCATCTAGATTTTCTTTATTGTATTTTATTTCTTTCCATCTTATAATTGTGGTGATTGCTGGAGGAAAGAGGTACATACAATTTAGATTAATTCACGTAGTATAGTGCATCCATAGTTGTTTATTTCCTCGTTTTTTTTGTGTTGCATTCATATAATCAATCTTAAGGGTGCCACCCAATACAAGATAAGGTAAGGGATTTCATCACCCTTTCCTTGGCCCACAAATCACTAATACGTTCATCTTTCATTCCCCTTACCTTAATAAAATCAAGTAGACGTTGGCCCCTAGGATTTCGCGCTCACTTAGGAAGAGAACCTAAGAAGAAACAAATCTTTACGTATTCTTACTTTTGGTGTCTAGGAAAACGAGAGCTTACCTGGCCAATTTGGATTGGTGTCTAGAAAGGTGGTTAGCCTCTTGGCAATGCTTCCATCTACCTGGCCAATCGGTTTGAATATTTTTAGATTTGTGACTCTTATTATTATCTTAAAGTTAGGAGCAGGTCTAGATTTTCTATAGGTTAACATAGAAATAGGATTTTTCTTCTGCATTTTTTTTGGTGTTTAGTTCTATCTCTTGTCTGCTACGTGCTTACTTGCTTACTTGTAAGTCATGTTTATTCCACTTAGAGACCGTTGTTATCCCACCCGTTCTACCCAACCCTCATGCATAGTCCTACCAACAGTAAATGGTAATAATTTTGAAATCAAATCTCACCACATTAGCATGTTACCTAGGTTTACTGGGGTAGAGGGAGAGGATCCATATCTTTTCATCCGAGAGTTTGAGGAAGTTTGTGCCCTACTTAAAATTCAACAATTGACTGATGACTCCATTAAATTGAGACTTATCAACTTTGCTCTTAAAGAAAATGCTAAAAAATGGTTATATAGTCTACCCATTAATTCTATTTCAACTTGGGAGGGATTTGTAAGCATATTTCTAAAAAAATATTTTCCAAACCATAAGGCTAACAAACTTAGGAATGAAATCAACCAATTTCAACAAAATCAAAATGAGTATTTTTGGAAATATTTTGATAGATTTAAAAATCTGTTATCCCAATGTCCTCAACATGGTATAGAACAATGGAGACTTTGTAAAATTCTTTATGAAGCCTTAGATAGTCCAACCACTTCTTTGTTAGAGTCAATGTGTCAAGGTAAATTCATGGATAAAAATGAGGAAGAAGCTTGGCAATTTTTTGAAGAGTTAGCTGAAAAAACGATGTTGTGGGAGTCAACTAGGGAACCAAGTCAGGAAACTGAAAAATATAGCTCATCTAAAGGCATACATGTAGTTGGTAATTCTATTGCAACTGAAGCTAAATTAGCTACACTCACAAGAAGATTAGAAGCCTTAGAAACCAACAATGTGTCTTCACAAGTGTCTGTCTGTGCAAATTGTAACTCATCTAATCATGTGACAGAAAATTGCCTTGAAATTCAACAAGCTAATGCCATGTTTCAAGCGAGAGTTATGAATGATCCCTTTTCACCCACATACAACCCTGGTTGGAAAAATCACCCAAATTTCTCATGGAACCAAGGTCAATATAATCAGTATAACCAACCATCTCAACTTGCTTTTCAAAATCCCAATCCTGGTCCATTTCCAACCCAAAATCCTAATTCTTTTCCTGCTCAAAACTTTGACCCATATCCAAATTCTTTTTCAATTCCTTCGAATCCTCCTGGTTTTAATGAAACTGATAAAAAAATGAATTTCTTGGAAAAGAGTATTGAGGCGTTATTGAAATCCCAAGCTAACATAACTCAATCTCAACAGGCTTTCATACAAACTATGACCCAAGATAGGCAGTTACTAAATTCCAATACTCAAGCCATATATAAACTAGAGGTCCAAATCAGTCAGTTAGCCAACACAATTAGTGAGAGAGAGAGAAACCGATTTCCTAGTCAACCTGAGGTTAATCCTAAATTTCATCCAAACCAAAAATCTCATGAAAATGTGAATTCTGTTATCTCTCTTAGGTCCGGTAATCAATTCAACAATCATGCTGGTCTCAATACTCAAGAGGAAGAAAAACTCACTTCTGAACCAAATCTTTTACTCTTAAATCCTAGTCCTGACCAATCCTTGTCTCCTAAGAATTCTGAAGTAGTAGTGCAATCTTGTGAACCTTTCAAATCTGATGAACCACCTTCAAATGATCTTTATGACCAACCTGTAGGAGTTAATTTCATTGCTGACATTGTGTCTTGGTCGAATCTTGAGGATAGATTGATTGAGTCTTTTCTTGAACATGATGTTATGTTAGAGTATGAGAGTAATAAAGAACTTCATGAGTTGTACCAAAATTTCACTTCTAATGAGATGTTAGATGAATTGAATATCATTTGTTCTAAACATGAAACCCAATTGAAGGATATTGCATTTGAGCCTAGGTCCGTTGTTAAGACTTTTGTAGGTGAGCCACCCCCACTTGATTCAAAACCATTTATATCCACTTTTAGTCAGTCTTTTGTAGGTTTCAATGAAACTCATCATGCTTTTATTTCTAATGACTTAGTCTATGATCACAAATATCAAGTAATCAATCTGCTTAAACAATTTAAGGAACCGTCTAATTGGTTTATGGATTATGTTAGTGATATGAGTTTTATCTTGTTGCGAGATCATATATTTCTAGTGGATAATGTTGTTCTTGGGAATGTGTTTCAACAGTGTGCTTACTCTACAATGAAAGAAGTTTTTCCTCGATGTGGTGTTGGTTAGTAAGTTATTCTTGATTGTCTCCCATAGTCCAGTATAGGTATGGGGGAGTAACTATGTGTGTGTGTTGTATAGTAGTTCCTTTTGCTTCCTCCATCATGCTTTTATCAGGTATTCTCGTTCTTTTACTTTGTCATCTCTCTTCTTTGCATACATTGAGGACAATGCATGATTTAGGTATGGGGGAGGGAATTAGTAGTATTATAAAAAATCCAAAAATCCAAAAAAATTAAAAAAATTAGAAAATCCAAAAATAGAGATGTTTTAGCTAAGTTTTCCACTCTTGTACTTTGATGCTAGTTGGTGTTAACAATTTTTTATAAAATTATATATATATAATGCCTTGAGATAATTCGAACGTAGTTGAGTAAGGTTTTCTTCATGAAACTTGTGTCGAACAAATTTTTGCTTAAAAGTCCAAGATGGCACTTATTGCACAAGGTCTTTGTTGGAAAGATTGTTTAGGGAAGTTTTCGATACCTGAGAGAGAGCCCACATGTTAAAACAATGTCGAATCAAATGTTTGTAAAAAAATATATATAAAGCATCAAGTACTCCTTTGAGATCAATGGGTGGCAAATACAATGTTATATGAAAGGGACGATCCATGTACATGTGCTGGTATTAAGTGCGATTGTATGAGAAATAAATTTTTCTTGGTGACTTTTCACTGCCCTTGGTTACTGGAGAATTACTTGACGAGCTAAGATAAAAGTAGTAATTGACTAGTCTTGTTTTGTGGCCTTTGTTACTCGAGTAATTAAGTCCGTAGGGGTATTTTGAAACCTAGTGCCCTAAGACCAACTGGTTTGGGAGTCATTGACCCAAAGCTCGCTACATGGGTAACATAGAAAGTCTAAGAAAACAGACATTATAAAGTCAATGGAAAAAAAGTGCGAAAAAACTGTGAAATTTGGCTAGATACTTGTTTTGATAGAGATTGGGTCAGTTCAATATTGGTTGAAAAAGAGGAAATGTACTTATTCAATTGATTCTTCAGAGACCTATTTTCACGACACACCTTGTGAGTTTTTGCAAACGTTTGCGTCTATATAAGTGGATTTTAGATACCTACATCTTATCTATAATTAGAAGAGTCTTTAAGGCATGTATTTTCCTAAAAATCTTCTTTTGTTGACACCGATGAACGTTATTGATAGAGTGAGATGCTTGCTAGAATATTTCACGGATTTTATGGGTATATCTTCTGTAAACCCTTAGGAGACAACACTCCTCTGGTAGAGATCGTCTACGAGTTTAACGGGTTGGTAAACCTAAAATTATCCGTCACGCCTACGAAAAGGAGCATATGACTTTTATAATATATTTTTTCTTTTGATTTTTCTCGAGGACGAGCAAAAGATAAGTATGGGGGTATTTGATGGGTCCATAATTAATACATCTTTAATACCTATTTTATGTTTATTTTCGTAATTTTATTAGTTACTTAATTATTTTTATTTTATTTTGTAGGAAATTAATTAAAATCATAATTGTAGCAGAAAAAGGAGAATACAAGGAAGGAGGTGGAGATTACTTGGAGGCAAAGAAAAAGGAGATAAAATCGAATGCTTGTTGGAGAAGAAAAAGGAATAGAAGGAAATATTTAGAATTCAATTTGTAATCGATTTAGAAAACCTACATTATTTTCCCTATATATATGGGTCACCTCTCTTGTATTTCAAGACCTAAGACCTGAACCTTGTACCTTAACTTTAACTTTGGTTTTCAATAGTTAGGAGTAGGAGTAAAGTACTTTTATTTTCTTGTTCTTTCAATACAAACAAGTTTTTATCTCTCAAACACTTTTTATGTTATTTGTTATTTGCATGTCTTATATTAGTTGCTTTGTTTTATTCTTCAAGCATGTTTAGCTAATTCTCTAGCCCTAGGATGAAGGTGAAGTTAGTTGATTATTTTTAGTATTTGTTTGTTCCTATTATTTGATTCTCATAATTTTTCTTGGTGCTTAATTGTTTGATTAACAAAGTGATTTTGATATATTATTGTTACCGAATTTATTTTTCATAGCCTATGCTTGCTCCATGAAGTTTTGATGGGTTATTGTTAGATAATAAGTTTCATAGTATATGCTTGTCTCGTTAATTGATATTTATTTGTTGAAGAAAGAGAATTGATTTTTAGGGTAAGTTGGATATTAATTGTGATTAATTGATGGATTCGGATTCCTAGGTTTTCCATATTTATTTTTTCTTATTTGCTTATTAGGTTAATTAAATCTCATCTCAATATTATTTGTCTAGTCTGCCTGATTTATTTATTAGGGTTTGAAAATTTCATAGTCTCTGAGGATCGATCTGTGATTGCTACAATTAACCACTGTGCGCTTGCAGTATTTCAACACATCACTCCCGAATGGTCCAATCTATTTTTCTAATTTTCTCGAATTTTTGAATTAATAAATATTAAAAATTATAAAAAAAATCTAAATTACTTTATATTGTCCTAAAATTTCTCTTCGAGTCAAGTAAATTATTATTACCCATAAGATAAGTTTTGAAATTTTAGAAAAGACATTATTATACATGTTAAACAATATGAGTGTTGTAGAAGGGGGGGTTTAATGCAACTTACAAAATAATTATTTTTCTTGTTAACAACAAACACGACAGTAACACTAGTAAGTATAAAATGCAAACAAACTTAAGCAAGCATATGAGGACAGGTGTTTAACTTCAAAAAAATAATTTTATTATTTTTTGTTTACAACAACTGACTGCAAAATAATTTCAGCTATAAATAAACAAGAACAATGGATTTGCTAATGTTTCTTGCTTGAGAGAAATCCTAGCTCAGCTGCATAAGGAAAAATCCTTGTGAGATATGTGTATTTATACTAAAACACATATCTCACTTACATGTGCACTTTTCCTTTGTCCTAGAATAAATCTCAAAATAGAAACTATGCTTTTATGGTTCAACCTTGGCTTCATTCCATTTGTAGATAAAGTTGTGATGAGATGACATAAATTTTTGACTTCTGGTGCACACCTTATCTTTTTGCCTGTCTTCTCCCAAGTTGCAGTAGTAGGCTTGACAGACTAGATAGTAATTTCTAAATCATTCATTGTGCTTTCACTATTTAATCTACTACCTAGAACAGACTGTCAACTTCACTAAAATTATATTGTCAACTTCTAGCTCCACTATGATGACAGTATCTTTGGCTTCGCACACTTTGCCGTCAAACCTCGATAGATCCTTGAACTTTACTGTCTCCAAAGCTGCTATAAACTATCCCCGCTAAACGTGCTGTCAGTAAAACTTGCTGACTGTGAATCTTCATTCTCCGCCAAGTTTACTATCATTGGAATAATTGTTGTCATCTATTCCTTTGTTCTGTCACTTTAATATGTTGTCGTAGGCTTCAGTTGTATAATGTTACTGTCAAAGTCTTGACCCATGATGTGCCTGAACACTTTGTGAACTTCTATTTCATGGATCATATTATTGTATTTGTACAAGACAATAACTATTAAGACTTATTGTCACCTACTTGGATTTTAAACATACTGCTACAAGTGCCAACTAAACATACGGTCAATATACATATGACAGTACATTTTACTTAGTTAATTTCTAATTAATCTAAGTAACTTCTAGTTGATTACAATGTTAACACCACAATCCCTAACAATCTCCCCCAATTTGTTTTTATGTAAAATAACGATAAATTCAAAGTAAATTGCAGATTCTAACACAACTGAAGTGTTTGTACAGAAAAAAATATTCAAGAAAAATTACAAGTACAAATTTCTCAAGCTAACACTTCATTAGACTGAGCAGATTTTCATATTTAGTTTGAATTTCAACTTCATTTCTTGGAGGGAATCATCCTTCCATGTAGACCTTCAAGAGCTTTGAAAGCCTTCTTTTCATCAACAGTCTTGGCATGATCAGAGACACAATCAAGAGCCAGTTTTACCATTCTATAAGATAGGCCCTTTAAATCTTGATAGGTGTAGTAGTTCTCAGTTGGTCCTTTGGAGATGCATAGATACTTCATTCCAAACATGTCTTTGACAAATATTTTTTTTATAGATGAGAAAATCTGCTTCACTCTGATTCTGTCCATATCATCATCTTCACCTTCCCTTGACTCAATGATTTTTCTAACAAGTTTACTTAGATCTCTTTCAAACTCCAGAAATGATCTTATAGTGAGTCTGAAGATTCTTCTCAAATTCTCATTGTTGAGCACTCTGAAATTAACAGCCTCCACTTCAATATTGTCAATGATGATTCTAAATGGTCCAAACAATACTGGAGAGACATAGTTGGGCTTTCTTGAGAATTGATCATTTAGCTTGGCATGCTTCAAGTCCATCTCAGACTCCTTTATTCGTTTAGAAATTCTCACCATCTTCTTCTTGGTAGATTCAACTTCACTGTTAAACTTCTTCCCTTCTCCCTTTCTTCTTTCCTCTTAGAGTCATAAATATCCAGTGCTCTGTTCTTCAAATCAAATATCTCAAAATTTGTAATGTTGAGCAACTGCTTCTTGATTAGTTCAATAATGTGAGGATCATTTTCGGCTAATCTTTTCAAATGATCAAAAGTGATCTCTTCAGAAGATCCACTTGAGTTGTAGAAGATCATTCTGTCAGGATTCCTGAGAAGACATTTCTGAGTTCCTTCATGATCTACCTCCTTAGCAAATTCAATCTTCTTTAACTTGGTTATTAAGACTTGAATAACTTCCATGAGCTTTTGTTCTTCAGGATAGGGAAGTTCCTTCAATTGATCAACCAATTTGGATGATAACTCAATCTTCTTGTCTTAAAGAGACTCCATGCTCCAGAATTAAATTGCCCCATCATCATTAGAAAACATCACACTATCTGGATAGACTCTGGGTTCTGGTTCCTCAACTTCATTGAAGTCCAAAGGATGAGATTTATAGGAGTCCATGAGTTCCAAGATTTTTTTGATTAATACTCCTCTAAAGACTTTAGTCTTTACATATAAATCCTTGACAATTATCAGTATCCTTCTTATGATGAAATAATCAGCTTCTTTCATATCATGCCACATCACTGTAGTTTCACCAGTAGAGTAGAAGACTTAGATTTTCCTTAGAGTATTAAACTCAGACCATTTAACCACAATCTTTGAGAAAGATTCTGCTTTTGACTCAGCTATATTGTTGATGGTTGGCCTTCTTACATCCAAACAATCATCATGAACTTTATCTGTAGTGAGCTTTCATCTTGTCACCATTAGCATCTTCTTGTCACAAGTTCTATCATGAACTTAAGCTTATAGTAACCTTTTGCAACAAGAAAAGCTTTAGCTATTACCCTAAATTTCTTATTCTTAACAGCAACCTCCACCTTATCACTCCTAATAGTATCTTTGGATGTTTCTATTACTATAGGTGTGACAGTTTGTTCAGGATTCTTAACAACAGGTTTTGTCTTTGTGACAGTAGATTCTTCCTTATTACTCCTGACAACATCTTCTTTGACAACATCAATTTTGTCAGCTTCATAATCAAGAACCACCTACTTCATCACTCTTCCTTCAACATCATCTGTATACTTTTTATCACTCTCATCATTTCCACCATCCTTATTTCCAGCTCTAGAAGATCATTCACCATTACTGTTATGTTGGCTAGAGCTACCTGCACCTCCATCAGGCTTTCCATCATTATTGTTATCATCATTTCCATCCTTATTTCTTCCCATCCTTTCAGCCCTCAAACTTTCAACTCTTTCTATCTCCTTCTTCAAGATTCTTACTACCTCCATCACCTCCTCAATCTATTCTAGATTGCAGAAATACTCATATGCCTCTCTTACTGATTTTAGCTTGTACTGATTGATTTTTTCTAGATTCATGAATCTGTACCTACCATCATTTGAGAAACTATATCTGATGCTTAGAGGATTGTAGGTGATTTCTGGTAGCTTCTCCCTTATCAATTTCAATAGGGCTTTCTTGAGGTTTTCATTCAGAAATGATCTCTCAACCTTGATCTTGAGTCTTATGGCTTCAATGACTGAAATTTCTTGCCTGCTCAAAAATCCAAGACTGATATACCAGCTCAATCTACCTTGCATCCTCATTGTAGTCACCCACTTATTGCTAGTAGATATCATTACATCATCTCCCACTATAAATTATTTTAATTGATCATAGAAAAATTTTATTGGGGTCTCTATTGGATGACATCTTTATATCCTTGATTCTTTCATTGAAACGTACATCCTGAAATGCATTGATGTTCTCATTCTCATAAATCATAAGCATTATGGCTTCTTCTTTTGTCAAGTCCTCTCTTTCCACCAGAATAGTGTCATCAGCATTTATTTGACAGAGTTTATCTTTGCCTTTCCCAGCTACATTTTCTATAGAAACCTTTTCATCACATTCTCCTTAATTACAATGCCTTTCTCCTTTCTTCTTCTTCTTATCACCTCCAAGATTTTCAGCCATCTCAGTAGCCACCTTGGACAACAATGCCAATTGACTCTCCTCTTGAGATGCAGCTTGTGTCTCCTTATTACTCCCAGTGTGAACATCACCATCCACCACCTCTACAAACACTGAACTCTTCTCCCCCTTAGTTGAGGTAGCAGTTGCAGAAGTAGAGAATTGTGAGATTGAACTCCTGAAGCTTGTCATATACAGCCTTGAAACCATCATTCATGATCTGCTTCAGACTTGACATCTTATTGATCAGCTTAACCTGGTTTCTCCCAACTATGTCCAGGTTCTTTGAGAGTTTAGACACCTTATGATAAAGGGATTTCAATATTTCACTAACTTGTTTAGAATATTTTGGGTGTTTGAGGGTTCTTACACTCTCTTGCTTTTTTTTAGTAATCTCATAACTCCTCACATGCACACTCTCAAGGCCTATTGCCTTAGAACTTTGGGCTCTCACAATTTTTTGTTTTTCTGGCTTTGCTCAGTGCCCTCTCCTTTTGCCTGGGATTTTCCCAGCCTCATATTTTTATGCTCACTTCTCTTTTCTTTTATCTCTCTTTTTCTTTTCACACCCTCACTCATCTTAGGTGCAGGGGACTGAGCAAGTACACCCTGCACAGTAGATTTAGATTTTACCTTCATGATGGTGGAAAGAGTAGCAGAATCTTCATCATCCTGAGGAGAAGTGGCCAAATGAGAGCTGTTGTTTGGAATAAGATTGTTGACATCATGTTTGGTTGAGAAGTTACTGTCATGAGGATTGATAGTAAATGTGTCATTAACAGCAACAGAGGTTGTGACAACAATCTCTTCTACCCTTTGAGTAGAAGGTTCTTGTGAATTGCTTTGATCAGTCTCATCCAACTCTTTAAAGAGTGCATCAACATTCTGATATTCAATATTGGCAAAGTGTGATGCACTGTAGTTGAATGAGTTGTGTTCCATATTTTCTAGCCCTACAGTGTGTGTGTCTTCAAATGGAGGAGGCTCATGTTGAGTGAGTTCAACATATTGTCAACATATTGTGCAGACTCTTTACAGGGTGTCATGGGAGACTGGTCAATTTCAATAGATGCCTCCTTTTGAGAGGAAACATCTAGAGATGTGTTTTGTTCCATATTAAGATCTATGCCCTTTTGAGAGGACACAGTCTAGCTTACATAGGTTGATACCCTTGCTTTCTTTCTCCTAGGCTCACCAGGGCCCTCTTTGGGTTCTGTGTACTTACTACCACCCTTATTTGCTGCATCTAGTGTACTTTTACCACCTATCTGTGGAATGGTTTCTAGCCTAGAGGTAGTGGTCCTCTTCCTTTTAGTAACCTGATCATGTTGGGAGGAGTCAGGCTCTTGGCTAATTGATTTGGAGACTCTAGATGGTCTAGCATCTTTAAAGGATTTGGAGCGTGGGTTAGGAATGGTGAGGTCATCACCATTCTCTTCACTCAAAGAAAACACACTGAATTCGCCAATAATATTTAAATTAAGAGTTTTTAGTGTGGTGTCCATGTATTCAGTTATAAATAACCTCAATTCTGGATTAGGAGGTTTACTAGATAAGACAGAATGTGTGTTTCTTTTTAAGGAGGGAGATTCTTGACATTGAATATTTTATAGATTAATTATGCCTACTACATAGTTAATAATAAGCATAAAGAACCTAGGGTAGTAGATTACCCGTTTTCTCCCCTCCTTCTTGCCAATTACCAGCTTGAACAAAGGCATCAGTAGCTTGCCAATGTCTATCTTGTAGTTGTGTACCATTGAATGCACAATCTTCCTTATATAGGCTGGGACCTCATTCCAGCCGCTAGTTTTGCTTGACATAGCTCTAATCACAGCATCCATTATCATGCTCTATTCTTTCAC
Organism: Oenanthe sinensis; assembly: GCA_028671895.1. Lineage (NCBI taxonomy): Eukaryota > Viridiplantae > Streptophyta > Magnoliopsida > Apiales > Apiaceae > Oenanthe > Oenanthe sinensis. The sequence continues at coordinate 3,008,573 of JAPMAC010000194.1, read as the reverse complement.
CAGGACCTTTCTATCCATCCCACCTGATGGATACCAATCTTCAGACCCTGGGCTTAACTTGTGCCCAGTGTAGCCAATCTTTATGAAAAACTTGGCAAGTTGAGTGTCACTGGCAGGCTCTTGAAAGATAGTACCATCTTCAAGAGTAATACCCAAAGTAGTGTTTATCTAATAGGAGTAAATGGTGTAGGATGTATTGTCTTTTTGGAAAGTAATGAAGTTGTTGTCCTGCTCCCCCTCACATGTAGAAGAGGTCCACAACTATGACAACCTTGGGATTTCTAATAAAGGACTCTTGGTGAGAGCAACAAATAGATAGGAGTTGTTCATAAAGCCAACAAAAGGTCTGAAGGCTTCTCCTGCCTCACCCTCCGAAACCATAGTGGTAAAGTTGTTTGGTGCAAAGAACAAACAATTTGAGGTCCAGACATGGTTAAGAGTTTGAAGATTTAGAAATATAGAGCAGTTTAGAGAAGAAGTTGCAAAGAAAATAGTGAGTTTTTAGGGCGTTAGAGAATTTGAGAGTTTAAAGAGAAGTAAAGAGTGAGAGAGATTTTAAATGTTTGAATATATATGATGTGAAAAAGTAGCTATCAAAGATGGATTTGAATCGATTGATTTGACAATTGTATCAATTAATCCATTCGCTTCTTGACAGTAACTTCTGCGCTAGAAATCACAAACACTCTTGACAGTAACATTAGTGGTTAGAGAATATATAAATAAATGAATAATCCTAATATTAACTGTTGATAGTATGTTATGTGGGGATTTAGAAAACTATACTATCGAAGAATACGGACAGTAAGTTTATGATAGTATGTTTCAATCCCGCATATTATGATGTCAATCATCCCAAACGATCGACAGTAACTTATTACTATATGACAATATGGATAAAACACACTGTGAAGAAACTTGACAGTAATTTTTATTAACCTCATATGAATTAAGTTACTTAAAAATAAATTAGTTAACCTCTCAATAAAATATCATCATGTGTATCCACTGTGATAGAAATCAAAAGACCTCAAGAGACCATTAATTCACAGTGAATTTCAGTTAACTAAATTTTTGATCAACTAAACAGAATTACATTAACAGGATAAATTTAACATAATCAATTCACTCACTAGCTGTTGAATATCTTTTCATCCAATGGTTTAGTGAAAATATCTGCAAGTTGCTTCTCTATGGGCACATAAACCAGCTTGATTATGCCTTGTTCCACATGTTCTCTAATAAAATGATGTCTGATGTCAATGTGCTTAGTCTTGGAGTGTTGAACAGGATTCTCAGAGATTGTTATGGCACTAGTGTTGTCACAAAAGATAGGAATTCCTTGCAGAGTCAACCCACAGTCCAATAGTTGATTCCTCATCCAAAGTAACTGAGCACAACAACTACCAGCTTCAATGTATTCAGCTTTTGCATTTGAATTTGACACTGAATGCTACTTCTTGCTAAATCATGAAACCAATCTCTCTCCCGAAAATTGACAGCTTCATGTTGTACTCTTTATGTCTATTCTGCAACCAACATAGTCTGAGTCTGAATATCTAACCAAGTCAAAACCAGACTCTTTAGAATATCAAAGGCCTAAATCTTGAGTGCCTTTCAAGTATCCGAAAATTCTTTTTACTGCCATTAAGTGAGACTCCTTTGGATCAGACTAGAACCTTGCACACAAGCCTATTGCAAACATGATGTCAGGCCTGCTAGCTGTTAGGTAGAGGAGAGAGCCAATCATTCTTCAATACATCTTGTTGTCCAATATTTTTCCTTTTGGATCCTTGTCAAGTTGAGTTGATGTTGAGATTGGAGTCTTTGCAGGAGATGAGTCTTCCATGTCAAATCTTTTCAAAAGATCCTTGACATACTTCGATTGGAAAATAAATATTCCATCTTCTTTTTGATAGACTTGAAGTCCAAGAAAGAATACCAACTCACCTATCATGCTCATATCATATTTGTTATGCATTAACTCTGAGAATTTCTTGAATAAATCTTCATTTGTTGAGCCAAAGATGATTTTATCAACATAAACTTGGACTAGAATGATATCCTTTCCATGTTTTTTGTAGAAAAGAGTTTTATCCACAATCCCTCTTGTAAAATCATTCTCAAGAAGGAACTTGGAAAGAGTGTCGTAACAAGCCCTTGGTGCTTACTTTAATCCATACAATGCCTTGAGCAGTCTATACACAAAATTCTGCATTTTTGGATCTACAAATCCTGGGAGCTGTTCAACATACACTTCTTCTTCTAGCTCTCCATTAAGAAAAGCACTCTTAACATCCATTTGAAAAACCTTAAAGTTGTTGAATGCAGCAAAAGCCAAAAAGATTATTATTGCCTCAAGTCTGGGAACAGGAGCAAATGTTTCATCATAATCAATCCATTCCTGTTGACAGTAACCTTTTACCACCAACCTTGCTTTGTTTCTTGTGACAGTTCCACAATCATCCATCTTGTTCCTATAAACCCAGTTGGTGCCTATTACAGATTTGTTCTTTGGTCTAGGCACCAATTCTCAAACATAGCTTCTTTCAAATTAATTAAGCTCTTCTTGCATGGAATTAATCCAATCTGGACCAGTCAATGTTTCTTCTAGAGTTTTGGGTTCAGTTTGAGAAAGGAAACAAGAATACATGCATTCATTTGCAACATTTATTCTTGTTTTGACTCTAGTTCCTGGATCACCAATGATTAGATCATTAGTGTGATCTTTGTTCCATTTTGTTTCTCTTAGAGAGTCACTAGAGTCTTCAACACCTTGTTGGTTGACAACATCTTTTGCTCTTGCACTGTTGACATCATCAATTTCTTCAAGTCCAATTTTCATGGGAACATTCTCAAAAAGATCAGTTGTTTGAAAAGTTCATTCATTGTCTCCAGACTAGATATGAACAATTGTTGGACCAGAAATTATGTGATCAACTCTTGGTGAGTCTTCATCAATCTCTTCTAGATAGCCTTGATTTTTAAAGGCTAAAGGTTCTGTTTCTTGACTTCCTTCAACTGCAGGAAATTTTGTTTCATCAAAGGTGACATTTACACTCTCTTCCACAATCTTGTAATCAATGATGTAGACTCTGTATGTAGTCCTGTCAATTCCATACCCCATGAAAATTCTTTCAAGTGCTTTAGTATCAAATTTTCCTTTGATCTCAGTTGAATCTTTCATGAAGTAGCACTTGCAAAGACATGAAAGTAGTTGACAGTAGGTTTCCATCCTGTGAGCAATTTATAGGGTGTATTTCCATAGGCCTTGTTGACTATAGTCCTGTTTTGAGTATAACAGGCTGTATTGATTGCTTCACCCCAGAAATAAGTAGGAAGTTTTGTTTCACTCAACATTATTCTTGCAGCCTCAATGAGAGTTCTGTTATTTCTTAGATCTCTTCCAAAGGAATAGAAACCAATGACTGTTTCCATTAGACAATCTCAAGACTTCTGTTAGGTCCTGGAGATCGTAGAGGGGGGGTGAATACGATTCCCAAATAAAAATCTGACTTTTATTTATTTTTGGGACAACATAAAAATTACTTGGGGTTCAAAACCGGGTACTGTTCATCATCTTCTTCAACCTCAAGAATACCATTAAAATAGCCAAGATAATGAACAGTAAATTATCCAAAGCACACACAATAACAAGGTTCAAGAATATATCTTTATATTCATTGAAGTGGGGTAGATGTTACATACAAGTTCAAGAACATAAGCTCAAGAACACAACAAAGAAGTGATTTTTGTCTCCTCTAAAACTATTACATTTTGTAGATCTAGGAGACAAAAATCAACCCTATCTTCTATACAAGATTTAGCAAGTGTTTACAATAGAAAGATAGAGGAGTGGTGAAGATAAAGAAAATCATGGCCCCAAAATATTAAAGTCTAGTTCGGCCATGGGGGAGAGAAAAATAATTTTTCTCTCTCTCCCCTTTTCAAATCTCATCCGGATGCACACTCTCCTTTTTTTTGGAGACTTGAGTTTCTTCTTTTTATAATTGAAAAGGTGTTGCTTTTTGCTTTTCCACCTTTTACTCTTGTCCACTCAAATCTCATCTTCAAAGTCATGTGCCAAGTATGCCTTTGGAAATATTTAATGTAAAAGTAATATTTAAATAAATATATATAATATAAATAAAGAATATCTTTATTTATAAAATACATAAATAATTAAATAAATACTTTATTTAATTAAATTAAATATTTCCATTCCACTCTTCAATTTGTGTAGACTTTCTTATCCAAATACTTGGCCCCGTATACGTGACTCCACCATGTCCAAGTATTTGGCCTTCTAATCTGTGAAGCTTTAGTAAGATCCAATCAGGTTGTGCCGTCTGTCCCTTATCCATTAGGCTGACATTTCTCCAACACTGATTTACCACCTTTGTTGATCCTCCACATGACTCAAGAAAACCAACAACTTTAGATTGATTAAAATCATATTAACCGACGAGAGCTTGCCTCCAATGTCCTGACACTTTATGCAACGGTCTGGTTCATAAATGAATAGTCTTGATAGGGGCTCTTGATTCCGAACATGATTCCACATTCTTCTTTGCAAACCTTACTTGTAGCTTCGATTGTAATGCACTAAAATCTTCATAGACTAAGACAATCTTTTGTAGCTTCCACATCCTTGAATAGATGTCAATATCTTTTATTCTCCACTGAGGCATGAACATGTTAATGAACTTCTTCCAGTGAGCTTCAAGTCTGTAGATGATCGTTTGATACTTTGTCTTAACTGAACTCTGTGATCCAAGATTTCTGTGCACCTGCATATTATTACATGTCATGTTCTATTGTTGAGTTATCATCAACCGTTACATAGAGATTACATTTAGCATTTCTAGTACACATGAAAGTGCAGTGAGTTACTTCCCTTCACTCCTATCTCCTCTTTCAATCTCCCCCTATTTGGTTGATATAGAATAGCAATCAAATACTATTTCCCTTTACAATCTCCCCCAAAAGCAATTAAATAAAATTAGCTACTAGAGGATCACTCAACTAACATACAAGAAACAATTAAAGTACTGGACATGAAAATAATATACAAAAGGTTCTGGAAAGATATAATCAGTTAAATCCAGATTTCCTGAGTTGCTGAAAATGAATGATGAATTTCTGAATTTCATTTTCCTTTAGCTCTCTCCACTTCAATGTTCTTCAAAGATGGGGTTCTTTCAATAAAGAAACAAATCATTAGTAAAGACTTCTGACCAATCATTCTTGTTCATCTTGCAATTCGAACTAGAACATACAGCTCTCTATGTTCCCCATAAGAGGTCAACTCATACTCCCCTTAAGGTTGTTCTCTCTTGGAATGAAAGTCACTTCCTCTTTTTCTTCAGGATATTCTATTTCCAGGAAACATATTTTTCTTTTTTTTCCTGCACTACTCCACTGACTTCATCTATCACTGAAACAAGAAATAGAACACACTTGGACACTTCTCATATGCCCCTTGAAAATCTCCTTCACATTCTTCTTTACCCAGAAAACTTCTACTTAGCAAAAACTCCCCCTGAGTTGATACTCTTCAAAGAAATCTTCATTTTCATTCATTGATCATGCTAGAAAGAATTCTTCTGCCGAACCTCTCCTAAGAATGTTCCAAGGACAGATCTTCAAACAAATAGAGCAAAATCCCTTAGATATCTTTTCAGAATAAGATATAGCACTGCAAACCAAGATGTTAAGATTCTCCATAACTTCTCCCCCTTAGTATGACAAGTAACTTCTTCCCAATTGACAGAAAGTAACTTCTCCACTTCAGACGAAATATCAGTTAAATCTACAACACCTTTAAGGATTAGGCTCCAACCAATTACTAAGAAACTCCCCCTTAGTAATTTCTCCCTTGCATCACTAAGGTTTCAATTTTATCTAATTCTCCCCCTTAGTTCATGCAAGCTCCAATCCACCCTTGTGTCTTTAGATATCCTCTAAGTAACCTCCACAAGATAGGATTGACAGATCTCATTTCTTGTATCACCAAGAGATCTCGTTTCTTGTATCACCAAATTCTCCCCCTTAGTTGAGAATATCCTTTAAAACAATAAAAGTATCATCTACATCCAATCGAATAAGAAACTCTCCTCCAATTGAACATAAAATCCCCCTTAGGCCTAAAAATTAATGTCTCCCCCTTTGAGATTGAGAACAACATGAATTAATAGACCCAAAGGTAATAGGTTGGACATTCCCACTAGGCTTCAGCTAGACTCTTCTTCAGCTTGCCTTCCAGAAAAGAATCTCTTCAACATTTCAAAGCTGGAAAATTCAGTAACAGGATTCAAGCATAGTAGCAAGGTTAGTGTTTGGTCTATGGTTTCCTCACTTCTACTACGTTCTGTTGGTGTTTACACTTTCAAGCGTAAGTGTTCCACTCATTTCTCTCCCTATTTCTCTCACTCAAGTGTATCACTCCCTCACTTCACTCAAGTGTTTCTCTCCCTTACTTGCACTCATTCCATTTATAGCAATTTGTACCTGCAAGTAAATCCATGCTAGTCTCACCAACATATTATGGATCGTTGACTTTAGCATGTTGTCGATCACTAAAGATCTAGGTTCTGAGATGGAATCTCAGACAGGGTTTCAGTTAGGCCGTCACCCAACTCACCATGAGCAAATCCATGCACACGTGGCTCGTCGTCGGGGAATAACCCTTCTGAAATTGGAATCTCCTCCATTCCGGGGGTGACTGAAATCCCAACACCCTGATCCTTAAAAGACTTATCAAATTGGTAAACCAACTGAATCATAGTCTACGAGTTGTTGCTCAGCTACTTTCAGCATCAACAATCTCCCCATATGCAAATCCAAGCACTGGATCGTTGAATGTGGTATACGTACTAGCAGCTATCTAAGCATCAACCGACTCCCCATATGCAAATCCATGCACTGGATCGTTGACGGTGATATGCCTTTGTTTTGAGCGATCCATGTATTCCAGAATTTGAATTCCTGGGAGAGTAGACGTGTACAAACATCTCTCTCAATCACCTGTGAAGATGAATTAACTCACTATTTTCAGTCATGGAAAACTGTTAGTGATTGCCTCTCAACATCAACAGATTGCTCTGCGGATGTGAAATCCCGTTAGGGAACTAGGATTGTTCCTCCTAGGAAGGTTGACAAGGATTCTAATATATGGCAATAAATCCAAGTTTCCCTCAAATACCTGTGAAGGTGGCTCAACAACTTCATTCACCATGAATGATAAACAAAGAAGTTTAGGGGTTTTACCTATACCTCACAATGTGCACTTCTTGCAATGTGTTCATAGAATTTATCTGTTTAGGCTTACCATCAGCGTGAAAGCTAGTGGTGTGCTTGACTCATTACAAGATGCTCTGGCTGACGAGCGAATTTCAATGGACTCACCCTGTTGAGAGAATGATTCCAGAGACAGTTTTATTGCCTTTTCAGCTCTGCATCCTTTTGAGAGAATACAGATGAGCTATAGATACCTCAATTTATATACTTCTTTACTTCGCTGGAGGTAGAGCTGTGGGTGCACTTCCGACTTCATCCTTATTTGCTGCATCAAGTGCAGTTTCTCCCTTAACAACCGCTAATCTACATAAGTTCCTTATATCACCAAGGGTTGAAAGTTTGAATTAGAATGATAGTGTTTGGTACTAAGGCCTTGGTTAGAAATTGATGGATTATTCAACTTCTTGACCTTCCCCTATAGCCACTAAGGCCAAGCCATTACGGCTAAATAGATAGAGTTGATCAGAGCTATATAAAATTTGGTAGAGTATGATTAAACTTATTCTCTATTCCTTCTCAGAAATATAGCATCGGAGCAATGTGTCCTTAAGAAACAATGCACCAGAGCTAAAATGTGGGAATTAATAAAGAATAGGTAAAAGAATATTAAGCCAAATTTCATAAACTCACAATTTTGAAAAAAAAGTTTCACAGATTAACAAAAGTGTTCTTTTGAATTTCTCTTAGACAAATATCCAATTGAAATTCAACTCTTTTAACAAAAACATTTTGATTAATAACTCAAATCTATTTCATCTTGCTCACTGTATGTTTTCAGAAATTGTTTTGCAATTCATTCTTATCGGATATTATCTCCGACGTAAAACATAAATCATAAAAAAATTTGAATGAATGCTTTAGTCATACAGTCCAAGGCACTAATTCCAAAGCAAACAACCATTGTTTTAATACTACAGGTCAATGTGAAACAGACATTAACAAGAGTTTTGAAAAATGTTTTACCAATAGTTGATACCTCAAGATCAAAATAATTTACTCAAATAAAATAGCCTAATACCATGCAACATAAGTTACAAGTTATCAAGTAACTTTATTTAAACAAATCGTGGAGAGAAAACAGTTTTCATTACAAAACATTTAGAGAGAGAGAGGATATATGATTTTGAAATAGAAAGATAATCCTCAAGAAATGTTCTCTTTCATAGGGAGTTAAAAAAAACTTTTAGTGGCTTTTCATTCTCTGGCAAATGAATGCATATTTAGATAAAACATTTTTCACAAGAAATAGACAAGAAATTTCTTTATGCATTCAAGTTCTAAAGAATGAAAAACATATGTTAATACTAATGAATTATCAAAGATATAAATGACAAGACATTCAAAAGTACTAACATCATTCAATCATTTTGTAATAAAACGCATCTTACTACAAAACAATCAAGCACATAAGATACTTACATTATGCTAGACAATTACCATTTGTCGCTTGAAACAAACACATATTGCAATATATATCATGGTAATTCTAAAGCATAAAACATAAGCATCCGCTAAACACTGAACATACATTGACCGAATGACAGCATTTAACTTCTTACACTACATCTCAACAATTATCACATAAGCATATTGAAAATACTCATGACAAACATAATGTATGTAAGCTCGAGGTACTAGTTGCATCAGAGATCAAATACCTTTAAATATTAATGCTAAAATTTATGATCTTTGACAACCCCTCGCGATGTAGTAAATTACTTTCAATATCAGTGTTTTTGAAATAATCTTTTTATCACTTAGTGCAGAAATTCTAAGTGACATCACTAATATAAAAAGAATGACAACTAATATTAATGGATTTTGCAAAAGACATGAATTACATCACTTAAACTACATATTAAGTGGTTCTATTAATATTAGCATTAAACAATTAGAAGTAAATAAAATTACAACTAATTAATATATACAAATACTTATGCTAAAACATTTGATACATATAGCATGAATAACATATGACAACACAAAGTACGAGATCCTGGATATAAATTGACTATACAAAGAGATGCTACAATGTTAGGTCCCTAGGTCCCGGGTGATCATAGGTAATCTCATAATGATAATATTGAGTCCCGGGTGGTCACACGCCAAACATTAATCAGTTCCTAGAGATCGTAGACATCTAAATAGCATGAACACTCTCTATAAACTTTACATTTAAATAAATCAATATTAGACTAGAGTGACATACCTTAGTCAATAGAGCTTTTACTGGTGTATGATCGTTGAATGAATAATTACTCCTCTTTGCCCGAGAGATCGAACGTTTACTCCTTTCGAGATCGAACGTTTACTCCATTTGGACATGAATAACTTTTCAGCTACCAGTTAACATTGTTCCTTGAAACAATACCATGCTCATCCAGATGGAAACTGCATTACCTTCAACACCAAAATATTTCCTTGTAGATATTGGTCTTGGCAGCAGTTTCATTAAACTCAGCACTCTAGAAACCAGTAGTCTTGACACTAGCAGAGTAGAACCTTAAAAAAACTCTGAACTACCCTTCAGCTTCTATATCAATACCAAGTCTTCATGTGGATTGATTCCTTGCGCTAAGTGTATCTGCCTCTGGTTTAATTGAGTTAGTTCCTTGATTCGAACCCTCCTCAATCTTGATTAGTTAGTGCATCTTCAGTCTTCATTGAATTCACTCAGAAAAACCAATGAAATACTCTTATACATGCACGGCACTATCAATCACTACTCTACTACCCAGATTCATCAAGAACTGACTCTAGGAAATGTTGTTACACAAAACCCTTTGTCATGACAGATGTGTCCTTAATGTTTCCTTATATATTCACTGGGTAGAGTAGTCTTCTTCAAATATGATTGAGATCATCTTGCATTATTTTTTTTTTAAATTGACAATTTCCTTTCTACTATGCAATCACTCAATCTGGATCACTCAGTGCTCCTAAGAATCTCAACTCTTACTCAATGAGCACTGCTAGCCTTTGAAGATCAAACACGACTAGTTGATCCAACTTACTGATGCTCCCTCTGTGATGCTGCTTGCAGCTTTTCTTCATCTGGTGTCATCTGATCTTGAGCCCTAAACAGGATGTCAACCTTTAGAAATTCAGAGCTAAAATCAAACGAATGCTAGGGAGCTTGATGATGATGTTCACTGCATCTAGATCATCTTAAATCAATCACAGACTCTGTGTAAGCTCTTAACTCCAAATAAGATAGCCTTTCATCACACCATGTGACTTCAGGCATGATTAATCTTACTTGATGTCTTCTCTTTACATTTGCTGATTAGACTTGCTGTGTCAACTGATTCAGCCGTAGTGAATAGGAAACCTTAAGTCTATCCATTATCCTTGTAATTCCACTCAAGGTCTAGATTTCCATATCAACTCCTCCATTTGGTCATGAAGTCCGGAAACTGAAATTTACTCTAGAATACTCCTTTCAGTGCAGACATAACATAGAACTTCGCTCGTCAACAAATTCCATTACCTGCCCTCAAAGTGTTCTTACAACAATCTGCCTAATCCTTTGAATGTGATTAATCACTGAGATGCTTCATCTATCGAATGCATGAACAAACACCAAAACTAAACAGGGTAGCCTTTGACTTGACTTCCCTTCAACTGACATACTTCACTAATGTCCTTCTTAAAAGAATTTCATTAGAAGTAGTCCTTTCTCACCAACTTCATCTTTACCGTCGAATCCGTTATCTTGATAAACCAAGTATTAGTTGATAAACCAAGTGTGAGAGCATCACTTGTTGTTGCAGCTAACTCCATTCTGATAAACTTCAACGAATAGTTGACTTCATCATAAGCATTACATTTCGTGTCAGCAACAACTTCACTTCCAGTAGAGTGAGCTTCTATTTCTCTTGACCCCGATCTATATTGTTCATCCTCGAACTGATATTAGGAAACCCTTCGCAAAGAATTCCCTAGGTCTTCCTTAATATGTGCTTCAGATCATTCAAGAAAAATAGGTAACCTTGCTTAACCATTTGAATACCAAAGCAAAAGTAGTTACATGCCTCGAACATGAAAATGTCAGAGATATATAACTTGTACATGTTGAAAGATACTCTGCATTCACAAATGATTAAGACACGTGGTCCTCAATTTTGATTGAGTCCAAGGGTTAGAGATATTTCTAAACATAGTTAACAACAAAGCATTCAAGTTTAACATGCTCATTCTTATCTGACTGATCACTCCTCATCTATATCAGCCTCAACAAGTAGTCTTGGCTATGAGCTCAGTGATCCCAACCTAACTTAAGGTGGACTAGCAGTCTATAAGAATTATGTCGTACATATATGTAGTCATAGAAGAATCAATCACTCAGATTCCTAATTCTTCTAATTCACCTTTGTTGTTCACTTTAACATTATATTATCTCTAATTACCTGAGTCAGTTTAAATTTAAAAAATTTAATTCATGGTTTATTATACTGACCCCTAGGCAATTCCCAAATTAGAAACAAACTCATCTTAACAAACACATGATCAGATATAGCATTTAACACAACCATGCGAGTATAAACAGATTATTGACAATGTAAACATCAAGGCACTTAGCATGCAGCAAATACTCTTTCCGGTAAATGTACCCCTACAAATACCTAAGACTCTATATGCTAACATGATCAATTATCGTAAAGCAAGCATTAAATCACACAAGATCTAATCATGAAGTCAAATACTGATAAACAAGCAACACTAACAAACTAGCATAAGTTATCTAATTTATATAGAAATCAAGGTGAGACATGCATTACATCAAACTTATAATATAATGCAGTTCAGCACTTAATACTCTATAATTAAATCAAACAAGTATAAACTAGTTAGAAAGTATACCTGTGCGATGCTTAACATTCCATCTCGAGTGATAATCAATTGATCCAAATCAATTTCCATTCTACTTACACTCATGGAAGTATCCTTGCATTTGACCTCAGCAACCCTTACTTCAACCCAAACTGATGCCTGACAGTTCTACTTATAAACCCCGACATAGAATGTCTCATGTTCTGCTTGAAAAGATCACTCTTCTTTGTGTGTGTAGCAATAACCCCTTGACTACCATATGTCAGTGATAGTCAAACCTTGTGTGTTTCTGCCACTGATGTCTTTTAACCAAATCTCCAAGTATATTGGTTATTGACAGCTAAACTGAATTCCTTTTCAAATCCCAGACCTTCAGACAATGATTCAAAAATCACTGATCGAAGACTCTTCCCTAAACGAACTAATCCCTTTCGATAACCAAATGATCCACTGAGTAGACCGATGTATAAACACATCTCCAATGGTAAAATCAGAAACTAACTCCATTAGAATGTTCTTCAGCCAATTCGTTTGTCCTCAACGAACGAAGAATCAACTCCTGTTGTTTCGTTTGATAAAACATTTTATTCAAACAGAAGTATTTAATTTCTTAGGAATTTAAATAATCAAAATAAATTGAAAATATATTTTTGATAAATAATAATAATAAACTTTTCACTTTCAAATTATAAATAAAATAAAATAATTTGAAAATAAAATTTTGATATAGAAATAATAAATTTTTCAAGCTATATAAAATAATCCTGAAAAAGAAATTATTTCAAACCAAAATTAATTTCCAAAGAATATTACAGAATTTATAATCCAAAACAGTTTCAGTCATAATTAAAATAAAACAGATTGAGAGCATAAGTTTGAAATAAAAATACTAAATTTTCAAGACATTTAAAATGTTCCTGAAAATAAAATATTTAAATCCAAAATAATTTTCCCAAGAGTTTTATAAAATTTATAATTAAAGTTTTGTGACAAATAAATTATTAAACCTCAAAAATAATACTCAACATACTTTAAAAAAAAATTAAACTCAAAAGAAATTAAATAGGATTTTTTTTAAAATTAATTTCAGTTTTCAAATTAATAAAATTCTTAAATAAGAATATTAAGTATATAAAATATTTGACTCTAAAATTTAAAAGAAAATAAAATATTTTTCAAGATATAAAATAATCTCGAAAAATAAATTATTTAAATTTAAAAATTATTTCCAAAATTTTTATATAATTAAATTCAAATTTAATTATTAAATTAATTATTAAACTAAACTAATTAAAAACATATAAGAAAATCAGTTTTCTAAGCATATATATACAGTAGCGTATCTCGATCTCGATCTCGATCCAGCATCATATCGAGATCGAGATTTGCCTTAACCAAAAATCCCTGCAAGTCGATCCACACAATCTCGATTTCTTATATATCGAGATAGTTTTTACAGCATCCGCATCTCGATCCAAGTCTCGGATCGAGATCGAGATGTCGGCTCCTTTTAGCACAAGTCGACCTGGAGGCTCCCGCAAGTCGATCCAGGTTAGCGCGTGTGGTACTATCACGATCCAATGGCGCGTAGGGAGCATATATATATATATATATATATATATATATATATATATATATATATATATATATATATATATACTGCTTGTCTTTCTTTCCATTTAGCAAAAGTCGATCAGCATCTCGATCAACCCAGATCGAGATGTACTTAACCAAAATTTTAACAAACAACAAAAATAGCTACTGTTATTTTTCTGGACACCCATTTGCACCAAAAATAATTTTTATTTTTATACCCTCTTTAATCTCAAAAATAAAAATTAGGATCCAATCGATTTGTATGTCAACCGAGAAGCTCTGATACCAATTGTTAGGTCCTGGAGATCGTAGATGGGGGGTGAATACGATTCCCAAATAAAAATCTGACTTTTATTTATTTTTGGGACAACATAAAAATTACTTGGGGTTCAAAACCGGGTACTGTTCATCATCTTCTTCAACCTTAAGAACACCATTAAAATAGCCAAGATAATGAACAGTAAATTATCCAAAGCACACACAATAACAAGGTTCAAGAATATATCTTTATATTCATTGAAGTGGGGTAGATGTTACATACAAGTTCAAGAACATAAGCTCAAGAACACAACAAAGAAGTGATTTTTGTCTCCTCTAAAACTATTACATTTTGTAGATCTAGGAGACAAAAATCAACCCTATCTTCTATACAAGATTTAGCAAGTGTTTACAATAGAAAGATAGAGGAGTGGTGAAGATAAAGAAAATCATGGCCCCAAAATATTAAAGTCTAGTTCGGCCATGGGGGAGAGAAAAATAATTTTTCTCTCTCTCCCCTTTTGTTGGGTCCCGGAGATCGTAGAGGGTGGGTGAATAAGATTCCCAAATTAAAGTTATGACTTTTAATTATTTTTGGGACAACATAAAATTTACTTTGGTTCAAACCCGGGTACTGTTCATCATCTTCTTCAACCTCAAGAACACCATTAAAATAACCAAGATAATGAACGGTAAATCATCCAAAACACACAACACAACAAGATCCAAGAATATAACTTTATATTCATTGAAGTGGGGTAGATGCTACAAACAAGTTCAAGAACATAAGCTCAAGAACACAACAAAGAAATGATTTTTAGCTCCTCTAAAAATATTACAAATTCTAGATCTAGGAGACAAAAATCAAACCTATCTTCTAAACAAGATTTAGCAATGTTTACAATAGAAGAATAGATGAGTGATGACACAAAGAAATTCATGGCCCCATAATATTCAAGATATGGAGTATGTTATTTTCTCTCTCCCCCCATTTTTTCTCTGCCGAATACTACTGCATATGTTGTAATGAAGATGAGGACTTGGTTTCTTTTAGTATATTCAAAAAAGATGTTGCTTTTTACTTTTCCACCTTTTACTCTTGTCCACTCAAATCTCATCTTCAAAGTCATGTGCCAAGTATGCCTTTGGAAATATTTAATGTAAAAGTAATATTTAAATAAATATATATAATATAAATAAAGAATATCTTTATTTATAAAATATATAAATAATTAAATAAATACTTTATTTAATTAAATTAAATATTTCCATTCCACTCTTCAATTTGTGTAGACTTCCTTATCCAAATACTTGACCCCGTATACGTGACTCCACCACGTCCAAGTATTTGGCCTTCTAATCTGTGAAGCTTTAGTAAGATCCAATCAGGTTGTGCCGTCTGTCCCTTATCCATTAGGCTGACATTTCTCCAACACTGATTTACCACCTTTGTTGATCCTCCACTTGACTCAAGAAAACCAACAACTTTAGAATGATTAAAACCATATTAACCGACGAGAGCTTGCCTCCAATGTCCTGACACTTGATGCAACGGTCTGGTTCATAAGTGACTAGTCTTGATAGGGGCTCTTGATTCCGAACATGATTCCACATTCTTCTTTGCAAACCTTACTTGTTGCTTCGATTGTAATGCACTAAAATCGTCATAGACTAAGACAATCTTCTGTAGCTTCCACATCCTTGAATAGATGTCAACATCTTTTATTCTCCACTGAGGCCTGAACATGTTAATGAACTTCTTCCAGTGAGCTTCAAGTCTGTAGATGATCCTTTGATACTTTGTCTTAACTGAACTCTGTGATCCAAGATTTCTGTGCACCTGCATATTATTACATGTCCTGTTCTATTGTTGAGTTATCATCAACCGTTACATAGAGATTACATTTAGTATTTCTAGTACACATGAAAGTGCAGTGAGTTACTTCCCTTCACTCCTATCTCCCCTTTCAATCTCCCCCTATTTGGTTGATATGGAATAGCAATCAAATACTATTTCCCTTTACAATCTCCCCCAAAAGCAATTAAATAAAATTAACTACTAGAGGATAACTCAACTAACATACAAGAAACAATTAAAGTATTGGACATGAAAATAATATACAAAAGGTTCTGGAAAGATATAATCAGTTAAATCCAGATTTCCTGAGTTGCTGAAAATGAATGATGAATTTCTGAATTTCATTTTCCTTTAGCTTCCTCCACTTCAATGTTCTTCAAAGATGGGGTTCTTTCAATAAAGAAACAAATCATTAGTAAAGACTTCTGAACAATCATTCTTGTTCATCTTGCAATTCGAACTAGAACATACAGCTCTCTATGTTCCCCATAAGAGGTCAACTCAATCTCCCCTTAAGGTTGTTCTCTCTTAGAATGAAAGTCACTTCTTCTCTTTCTTCAGGATGTTCTATTTCCAGGAAACATATTTTTCTTTCTTCCCTGCACTACTCCACTGACTTCATCTATCACTGAAACAAGAAATAGAACACACTTGGACACTTCTCAGATGCCCCTTGAAAATCTCCTTCACATTCTTCTTTACCCAGAAAACTTCTACTTAGCAAAAACTCCCCCTGAGTTGATACTCTTCAAAGAAATCTTCATTTTCATTCATTGATCGTGCTAGAAAGAATTCTTCTGCCAAACCTCTCTTAAGAATGTTCCAAGGACAGATCTTCAAACAAATAGAGCAAAATCCCTTAGATATCTTTTCAGAATAAGATATAGCATTGCAAACCAAGATGTTAAGATTCTCCATAACTTCTCCCCCTTAGTACGACAAGTAACTTCTTCCCATTTGACAAAAAATAACTTCTCCACTTCAGACGGAAAATCAGTTAAATCTACAATAACTTTAGGAATTAGGCTCCAACCAATTACTAAGAAAATCCCCCTTAGTAATTTCTCCATTGCATCACTAAGGTTTCAATTTTATCTAATTCTCCCCCTTAGTTCATGCAAGCTCTAATCCACCCTTGTATCTTTAGATATCCTTTAAGTAACCTCCACAAGATAGGATTGACAGATCTCATTTGTTGTATCACCAAGAGATCTCGTTTCTTGTATCACCAAATTCTCCCCCTTAGTTGAGAATATCCTTTAAAACAATAAAAGTATCATCTACATCCAATCGAATAAGAAACTCTCCTCCAACTGAACATAAAATCCTCCTTAGGCCTAAAAATTAATGTCTCCCCTTTTGAGATTGAGAACAACATGAATTAATAGACCCAAAGGTAATAGTTTGGACATTCCCACTAAGCTTCAGCTAGACTCTTCTTCAGCTTGTCTTCCAGAAAAGAATCTTTTCAACATTCCAGAGCTGGAAAATTCAGTAACAGGATTCAAGCATAGTAGCAAGGTTAGTGTTTGGTATATGGTTTCCTCACTTCTACTACGTTCTGTTGGTGTTTACACTTTCAAGCGTAAGTATTCCACTCATTTCTCTCCCTATTTCTCTCACTCAAGTGTATCACTCCCTCACTTCACTCAAGTGTTTCTCTCCCTTACTTGCACTCATTCCATTTATAGCAATTTATACCTGCAAGTAAATCCATGCTAGTCTCACCAAGATATTATGGATCGTTGACTGTAGCATGTTGTCGATCACTAAAGATCTAGGTTCTGAGATGGAATCTCAGACAGGGTTTTAGTTAGGCCGTCACCCAACTCACCATGAGCAAATCCATGCACACGTGGCTCGTCGTCGGGGAATAACCCTTCTGAAATTGGAATCTCCTCCATTCCAGGAGTGACTGAAATCCCAACACCCTGATCCTCAAAAGACTCATCAAATTGGTAAACCAACTGAATCATAGTCTATGAGTTGTTGCTCAGCTACTTTCAGCATCAACAATCTCCCCATATGCAAATCCATGCACTGGATCGTTGAATGTGGTATGCGTACTAGCAGCTATTGAAGCATCAACCGACACCCCATATGCAAATCCATGCACTGGATCGTTGACGGTGATATGCCTTTAAGTTTTGAGCGATCCATGTATTCTAGAATTTGAATTCCTGGGAGAGTAGACATGTACAACATCTTTCTCAATCACCTGTGAAGATGAATTAACTCACTATTTTCAGTCATGGAAAACTGTTAGTGATTGCCTCTCAACATCAACAGATTGCTCTGCGGATGTGAAATCCCGTTAGGGAACTAGGACTGTTCCTCCTAGGAAGGTTGACAAGGATTCTAATATATGGAAAGAAATCCAAGTTTCCCTCAAATACTTGTAAAGGCGGCTCAACAACTTCATTCACCATGAATGGTAAACAAAGAAGTTTAGGGGTTTTACCTATACCTCACAATGTGCACTTCTTGCAATGTGTCCTCACAAGTGTTAGTCCCAAGAGAGGCTAGAGAACTGTTAGGTCCTATAACATCCCTTAGAAGCAAAAACTTTAGGATTACCATCAGCGTGAATGCTTTTGGTGTGCTTGACTCATTACAAGGTGCTCTGGCTGACGAGCGAATTTTCAATGAAATCACCCTGTTGAGAGAGTTCATTCAGAGACGGTTGAATTGCCTTTTCAGCTCTGCATCCTTTTGAGAGAATACAGATGAGCTACAGATACCTCAATTTGTATACTTCTTTCCTTCTCGAGAGGTAGAGCTTTGGGTGCACTTCCGACACATCCTTATTTGCTGCATCAAGTGCAGTTTCTCCCTTAACAACCGCTAATCTATATAAGTTCCTTATATCACCAAGGGTTGAAAGTTTGAATTAGAATGATAGTGTTTGGTACTAAGGTCTTGGTTAGAAATTGATGGATTATTCAACTTCCTGACCTTCCCCTATAGCCACTTAGGCCAAGCCATTACGGCTAAATAGATAGAGTTGATCAGAGCTATATAAAATCTGGTAGAGTATGATTAAACTTATTCTCTATTCCTTCTCAGAAATATAGCATCGGAGCAATGTGTCCTCAAGAAACAATGCACCAGAGCTAAAATGTGGGAATTAATAAAGAATAGGTAAAAGAATATTAAACCAAATTTCATAAACTCACAATTTTGAAAAAAAATTTAACAGATTAACAAAAGTGTTCTTTTGAATTTCTCTTAGGCAAATATCCAATTGAAATTCAACTCTTTTAACAAAAACATTTTGATTAATAACTCAAATCTATTTCATCTTGCTCACTGTATGTTTTCAGAAATTGTTTTACAATTCATTCTTATCAGATATTATCTCCGACTTAAAATATAAATCATTTAAAATCTTCCCTTGAAGGGGTTCCTTTCTAGGTCGCCTCCTTTTAGGATTAACGTCCTCACCAGTCGTTTCATCATCATTCGAGTAGGGTCCATAAAAATCTTGATTCCCCCAACGTGAGCTATGTGGGGGCAGCAACCCTTGCTCATAAGAGGGCACATAGTTAGGTGGAAGCCCATATTGAGGGTTGCTAGGCAACACCGTAGTGGAGACCTGCAAAGGGAGAGGAGCAACAAAAGTAGTATTGAGGGGTGGAATTACCTGGAGTGGAGGGACAGAGGCATGGATTGACATGTCAGGATCGGAAGGATGAACAATGACGCTCAGGGGTCCCGTACGACGGGTGCTTATTTCAGGGTCCTCAACGGGGGTGGTTGGGACAACAGCTCCTTGTTCCTGAGTTACGGTAAGAGTAACGTTAGTGTCAACAGTGGTGTCAGGGATCTCTCCTTCGAGGGTGCTCGCGGTACTTCGTGTTCTTGCCATGGTTGCTATTCTCTTCCCACAGACGGCGCCAAATGTTACGGATCAAAAACGAGGAGTTTTTAATACGTAATTAATGCTAAGGTTTGGGGGAGCTTCGAGCTTTAATGGCTGCACTAATGTTTCGTGACTATCTCGGGTCCTCGTTAACTGCCTACGTATCTCTGTTGTGTTTAGAGAATCAAGCCAAAACGTAGTTCTAATGTTGAGGGGTTAGGCCCTTTATATAGGCGCTTGAAGGCCTTGGAGTTAGATTAGAATTAGGAGACTTGGGGGTCAAGTCTCCTAGTGATGTAAGGTTGTTGAAACCTTATAGGAATGAGAGTTCTTGTTAGAATCTTGCAGATGTAGTCTTATCCTTGTAATTGGGCTTCTAGAGCTTTCCACAGATGAGGGGTCTCGTAGGACTCTTCCCACGTTTGGTTTTTCTAGATCCTTCTAGGATGAAGACCTTCAATCAGCCTTTTTGGGCCTTTACTGAGCCTTTATTAATTAATTACGAAATTAATTAATAACAAAGGCTTAATGGGCTTATGGCTCCAACAGAGCTTTGTGGGCTGGACTTACAAATCCAGTTGATCCTAGGATTGCAAATCCAGTTGATCCTTGGATTTATTTCCCTAGTTCGTTTTGAGGGCCCAAGCCTTTGGACCATAACAGGTCTAATTAATGAAATAATAAATGTTATATTTATTATTTCCTCAGGGTTATTTTTGCCCATATCATTTGCCCCCCAACTTTTGGGAAAACTTCGTGAGTTTTCGTAAAAGTTTTACAAATGGTTTTAGTGCCTTTATCGGGCTTTTGACTCGTTTCAGTCACTTTTATCCCAATTTTTGGGGCTCACATCTTCCCTAGAAAATCAATATTAAATAATCGGTCCTCAAAGGACTTTATTCGAAGCTAAATTGCTAAATAAGATTTTCTTTTCTTTTATATGCCCTAAATCGACCTGGATCGAGGTCGATTTCGACCTGGATCGAGGTCGATTTCGACCTGGATTGAGGTCGAACAGGGGTCCAAAACACCTTGAAGTCGAATTGATGGCTTGAGGTCGAATTCGACCTGGATCGAAGTCGAACAGGGTTCCAAAATGCCTTGAAGTCGAAATTCATGGCTGAGACCGAATTCGACTTCGATCATGGTCGATCAAAACATGAAATGCACCCTTAGGTCGATACAAAGTATTGGAGTCGAAATCGACTTTGATTGAAGTCAAACATAACAGGAAAATTAGCTTGAGGTCGATTACGTGACTAAGGTCGAATTCGACCTCGATTGAAGTCGAATTAGGCATGAAAATACCTTTGAAGTCGATACATGATGTTATTGTCAATTTCGACCTTGATTGAGGTCGAATTAGGTCTTCGAGGCTCTTTGATTCCGAGGTCGATTTCGACCTCGATTGAGGTCGAAGTAGGCCTCAATTTTCCACTAAAGTCGAATAGCTGTAGTGATTGATTTTCGACCTCATTTGAAGTCGAATAGGATTTGAGGTCGAACAGGCCTTCTTGGCTTTGGCTTCACTTCGACCTTGATTGAGGTCGAATTTCATGATTATCTTTTATTTCTAATCAATGTTCATGATTTTGTATCACCCACAGGTGTTACTGTATTTTCCCAAATATTTTAGGGATCATATAGTGCTCACAAGTATTTTTCGTAATATTCCTAATAATTTTAGAAATTTTTAGGTACCCACGGGTATTTTTCTTAATTATTCCTAATAATTTAGGAATTTTTTATGTACCCACGAGTATTTTTCTCAATTATTTCTAATAATTTAGGAATTTTTATGTACCCACGGGTATTTTTCTTAATTATTCCTAATAATTTAGGAATTTTTTATGTACCCACAGGTATTTTTCTAAATTTTTCCTAATAATTTAGGAATTTTTATGTACCCACGGGTATTTTTCTCAATTATTCCTAATAATTTAGGAATTTTTATGTACCCACGGGTATTTTTCTCAATTATTCCTAATAATTTAGGATTTTTTATGTACCCACGGGTATTTTTCTTAATTATTCCTAATAATTTATGAATTTTTTATGTACCCACGGGTATTTTTCTTAATTATTCTTAATAATTTAGGAATTTTTTATGTACCCACGGGTATTTTTCTGAATTATTCCTAATAATTTAGGAATTTTTATGTACCCACGGGTATTTTTCTCAATTTTTCCTAATAATTTAGGAATTTGTATGTACCCACGGGTATTTTTCTCAATTTTTCCTAATAATTTAGGAATTTTTATGTACCCACGGGTATATTTCTTAATTATTCCTAATAATTTAAGAATTTTTATGTACCCACGGGTATTTTTCTTAATTATTCCTAATAATTTAGGAATTTTTATGTACCCACGAGTATTTTTCTCAATTATTCCTAATAATTTAGGAAATTTTTATGTACCCACGGGTATTTTTCTCAATTATTCCTAATAATTTAGGAATTTTTTATGTAACCACGGGTATTTTTCTCAATTATTCCTAATAATTTAGGAATTTTTTATGTACCCACGGGTATTTTTCTCAATTATTCCTAATAATTTAGGAATTTTTTATGTACCCACGGGTATTTTTCTCAATTATTCCTAATAATTTAGGAATTTTTATGTACCCACGGGTATTTTTCTCAATTACTCCTAATAATTTAGGAATTTTTATGTACCCACGGGTATTTTTTTCAATTATTCCTAATAATTTAGGAATTTTTTATGTACCCACGGGTATTTTTCTTAATTATTCCTAATAATTTAGAAATTTTTATGTACCCACGGGTATTTTTCTTAATTATTCCTAATAATTTAAGAATTTTTATGTACCCACGGGTATTTTTCTCAATTTTTCCTAATAATTTAGGAATTTTTATGTTCCCACGGGTATTTTTCTGAATTATTCCTAATAATTTAGGAATTATTTATGTACCTACAAGTATTTTTCCTAAGAATTTAGGAATTTTTTTATGTAATTTTTCCATCAGGGATCAACTTGTAATTTTGCAGGGTTTGATTTGTTAATTTACAAACTTCAGGGGAGTAATCGTCAACTTTCAAACTTCAGGGGAGAATTCGTAAATTTGAAACTTCAGGGGGATAATCGTCAGTTTTCAAACTTCAGGGGGCATTCGTAAATTCTGTCAAACTTGGGTGACCATTTAGTAGTTTGACAATTCAAATTCGAAGTCGATTTAGAAGTGGATTTTGTCTCCAGGTCGAACAAAAATTGAGGTCGTCCTTCGACCTGAAATCCAGCTCGAAAATATTTTTTTTTTTTCAAATTTTCCCAAATATCATTAATAAATAATAATATTTATTTTGTAATAATTAAATTTTGAATTTGGAGGTGTCCCACTCAGATAAAATGAGGCGTCACACTTGGATAAATTTTATTCAAAAAAAGTCCAACCCGGATATTAATTATTATTATTAAATAATAATAATTTATATTTATACCCAATTAATTTTCGGATAAATATTTCGTTGATTTAGGGTGTCCTACTCGGATAAAATGGGTGTCCCACTCGGATAAATTTTATTCAAATAAAGTCCAACCCGGATTTTATTATTAAATAATAATAATTTATTTTTTTATTATTCTTGTAGACCTGGATTGAGGGATCTCATGTCTCATTTGAGTGACTTGAGGGGTCTCAAACCTCACTTGACAGACTTGAAGAGTTTCAAACCTCGTCTGACTGACTTGAGGGGTTTCAAACCTCGTTTGAGTTGTAGGTCAAATAGACCTGGATTGAGGTCTAATAAACCTCAATTTCAAGCCCAGGTCGAATTTGATTAGTTTGAGGGGCCTCAGGCCTCGTTTGAGTGACTTAAGGGGTCTCAAACCTCGTTTGACAGACTTGAAGGGTTTCAAACCTTGTCTGACTGACTTGAGGGGTGTCAGACCTCGTTTGAGCTGTAGGTCAAATAGACCTGGATTGAGGTCTAATTGAAGGGTTTCGTGACACAAACGCAGCGGAATAAACGCGAAAAATAAATCAAAATAGCGAAACCCTCCGCAGGATCCATGCGAAAACAAAAGATTTAATTCGGAGATAAAGAATAAATACCTTTAGAAGCTTTAACAGTTCATTAATGGAAGATTAATGGAGGTCCAAAGCTTGTTTAATCACCACGTATCCCGCTCTCGCGATCTACACTCTACGGTATCCACACGAACACTTTTCATGAAGGATTGATGTGTACTAGCACCCGAAAACTTCTTCTCTCTCTATCTTCCTCCTCTCTCAGAGCGGCTAGGGTTTTTGTAAAATCTCTTTTTTTTTTATTATTAAATCAGCCCATAAAGAGATTATATAGAGAGAGGAATAAGTTTTCTAATTATAATCCAATTATAATTAATACTAATCCAAAATTCTAAATTATTTAATTAAGTCTCACTTAATTAATTAATTATTAATTTTGGAATTAGTTTAAGTAATTCATTTATTCTATTTATATAATTAATTAAGTCATACTTAATTAATATCATAAATAAAATAAATTACTTATTTAATTTAAATTCATAATTTAAATTATTTCTCCTTCAAGTGTTCTTTGTGTGTGACCCTGTAGGTTATTATTACGTTGGCAACAATTTTAATATCTAATTAAAATTGTAAACAATGAGCGGCATCTAGTAATACATCATTGCTACCCAAGTAATAATAATAAATCGGTGATTCGATTAAGCCTTTCGTGAATAATGTTCCATGTAATATAATCCCTTTAATCTTGATATTATAGATTAAACTCAAGGCATGTCTCGTGTCATCCTCTTCATAATTTAATCTTTATTTTCTTGATCGATGAGTAGACTATTAAAATCAAATCAACATTTGAGCACGGCCGTGCATTTCATAGTCTCACTCAAACAAGAGGCCAATAATATCACTCCTAAAATTAGGAGGATTAAATCCCATCTAGATCATTCATATTTCTCATACGATTCATAATATACCCAATGTCCACTTTTATCATCACCCGGTCAAAGGTAACTTTTAATGTAATCAAAGTATATTAATTCTCGTATAGAAATATAATGATTTCAGGTCTAAGGATCATTACACCATTATCACAGTGAGAATTACTTATGACACTTACTTAACATGTAGAATCTCACAGCGGGTCATTCCAGTGCCATGCATTGAGACATGCACTTATGTTCTTGACTTTAGTATCCTCATACCTATGACCAATGAGATGTGGTCATCTGTCAAGAAACATACTAGTCTTTGTGCATTATTATTGTCCTTAAATAATAATACTCGACTAGGGAATTTTAGGAATAAGATACTATTCATATAATCTCATTTTTAAGTCACATACTTAAAGATATAGAATACGTATCAAAATTCCAAGGACATTTACTATGCTTTCAATTTATTACGCAGTAAACAAAACATAATAAATAAATAATAATCAATAAAACATAATCCTTAATAATAAATATTTTCCTTAAAATATAAAAAGTATTGTCTCTAGAGCACAATTACTAACAATCTCCCACTTGCACTAGAGCCAATTACCCAAGTATCCAATACTCATGGAACTAGTGTGACTTTCGTGCTTCTGCTGCGACAAAGCCTTAGTCAGTGTGTCTGCAATATTATTATTAGTATACACTTTACATATATGTATATCTCCTTGATCATTAATCTCATTAATTAGGTGATATCTCCTAAGTACATGCCCAAACAGCCTCCTTGGCTGCTTCACAAGCATTAATATACTCAGGTTCTATTGTAAAATCAACAATTGTATTTGCTGTGAACCATTCCAGCATACAACATCTCAATAAAACACAAAGCCAGACAGAAACATTAAATTATCGTTATCTGTCTAGAAACCAGTATCACTGAAACCTCTTACAACTAGCTTCACATCTCCTCCATATAACAAGAATGAATCTTTAGTCCTCTTTAAGTACTTAAGAATATTCTTGACTGTCGTCCAGTGACCTTCACTTGGATTAGATCGGTATCTACTCATCATGGTTAAAGCATACGAGACATCAGGACAAGTACATATCATTGCATACATTATAAAACCAATTGCTGACGCATATGGAATTTTACTCATGCAGTCCCTATCATCCAATGATTTAGGACAAATTTTATTTTGAGATCACTATCCCATGAGACATTGGGACATATCCATTTTAGTCTCTTTGCATTTGAAATCGATGCAAAACTTTGTCAATGTATGTACTCTAAATTAGGCCGATCAATCACCTTGATCTATCTCTATAGATCTCGATCCCTAATATATATGTCACATTGCCTAAGTCTTTCATTGAGAAATTATTTCTCAACCAAGTCTTCACAGTCTGTAGAGAAAGAATGTCATTCCCTATTAGTAATATATCATCAACATATAATACTAGGAATGCCACATGGCTCCCACTAAACTTCTTGTAAACACAAGTTTTATCTTCATTCTGAATAAAGTCAAACTCTTTTTGACTGTTTCATGAAAACAAATGTTCCATCTCCTCGAGGCCTGCTTTAATCCATAAATGGATCGACGCAACTTACATACATTTCCAGCATCCTTTAGATCAACAAAACCCTTAGGGTGTGTCATGTACACATCCATATCTTCTTCAAGGCTCTCATTTAAGAAAGCGGTTTTGACATCCATTTGCCAGATTTCATAGTCATAGTAAGCAGCTATAGCAAGCAAAATCCTGATGGACATGACCATAACAACTGGCGAAAAGGTCTCATCATAGTCAATACCATGAATTTTCTTGAAACCTTTTGCCACCAATCGTGCCTTATAGGTCTGTACATTAGCATCCATGTCGGTCTTCTTCTTGAAAACCCACTTGCACCCTATAGGTTTTACCCCTTCAGGTGGATCAACCAAAGTCCATGATTAGTATACATGGATTCCATCTCAGATTTAATGGCATCCAGCCATCTCTTAGAATCTGGAGTGTTTATAGTATCTAGGTAGGTGAGAGGCTCATCTTCATCCACAAGCATCACATCACCATCTTGAGTCAAGAGAAATCCATATTATCTCTCGGGCTCATGGCGAATCCTACTAAACCTACGAACACCTGTGTTTCTTGAGCAGTATTATTTTTCTTGTACATTCTACTCAGGTTCCTCCACTGGTTCAACGTTATCATGTGGGTCTCAAACTTCATTGAGATCTATTATCCTCCCACTGTCTCTCAGCAGTTCGAGCAACAAACACTTTGTTCTCGGAAGGATTATAGAAAGAATAACCCCTTGTTTCAGTTGGGTATTCCACAAAATTGCATTTGTCTGATTTTGGTCCTAGCTTGTCAGAGATTAGACGTTTCACAAACGCTTCACATCCCCAAAATTTTATAAATGACATGCTGTGACGTTGCTCAGTCCATATCTCATAAGGAGTCTTTTGAACCAATTTAGTAGGAACACAGTTAAGTGTATGTGGAGCCGTTTCCAGGGTGCAACCCCAGAAACTAATTGGAGGATTCATTGACTCAACATTGATCGCACCATGTCCAACAAGGTGTGATCTCTCCTATCAAAAAACTTTTCTTTGATATTTTCTACTTCATCTTTATAGTCTTTGAACTTTTCAAATGATTCGGATTAGTTCTTCAAAAGATACATATATCCGTATCTACTAAAATAATTAGTAAATTTTATGAAGTTAATAAAATCTACCTTTTGTCATCGTACACATATGACCACATACATCACTATGTATAAGTCATACCCATTCAATGATCCCTTCACCATGTCCGGTAAAAGGAGCTTTAGTCATTTTACCAAATAAACCAAGATTCGCATCCTTTTGTATGATTCATAATCAAACTTATCCATGAATGCATCCTTATGTATTCTGAAAATGCGTTTCTTATTAATACGGCCTCAACAACAGTGCCAAAGGTAATATTTGATTTGAGTCACTTTAGAACATATAAATTGTTAATTAGATGTGCAACATTATAAGGGTCATCATCAAAATAGAATAAACAACTATTGTTATAAAATGAAAAAGCCTTTCTTGTCCAAACAAGAAACTGAAATAATGTCTCTGCCAATTGCAAGCACGCTATAACAATTATGAAGTTCTAAATTTTCCTTATAGGCCAAAAGTTAAGTAACGAGTTCCTCTAACCAGAGCAACTACCTTTACTCCAATTCCAACCCGATACCTTAAGCTTGACCCTTATTGATCATCATCTTCCGATCTTCCAATTAAGCATGACAGTTTAATTTCCAGTCTCCCAACTTTCCACAGATGTGACAATCGTCTTCTTTATCAACACCTCATTCAGACTTTAGAGTCTGCTTTAGGGATTGGACTTTGGTTTGACAACGGAACTAGATCAAATCTTCTCCTTGCCTTTCTATTTTCCTTTCCCTTTTGCATTCCCTATGTTTACCATCAATATAGTAGTAGTTCATGCATTTATCATATTACTTTCAGCAGTTCTTAACATGCTTAGCAACTCAATGGGTGTTTTACCAATCTTATTCACTTTATTGTTCATAACAAAATAAGAATAATATTTGTCCAAATATTGTAAGATCAAATCTTACTGTCTCCAGACCAATCTGGAAACTCAAAATATCAATGGTATTCATTATACCCTATAATCTTTAGAACATGTGGTGTAATCGGGTCTCACTCTCCCTACTTGTAAGTGTATAATGCCCTTTCAAATATATCTTGTGCTCAATCATTTCATAAGCATCTATATGCTTGTATTGCTTCTTAAGCTCAGCACATATATTTGCGAGCATGAGACATGAAACATCAGTCGCAACATCAATTTGCTTCCAATAAGCACTATGATTTGCTCATGTTACATTCTCAACTTTAAGAGCAGGGGAAGAGATTTGACTAATATCGTGGTGCCTGAGGACAATCCTCAAGCTCCTATGTCAGTCAAGGAAATATATTCTCGTCAACTTGTCCTTCTCAAGAACTGATCGCATAGAGAAGTTGTTTGTGTTTATCATTTGATATCTACAATATTAAAGTGCATAAAATAAACTAGGTTGCAAATTTAATATTAATTATGTTTAAGTGATTATGGTATATCATCATATACCTCCCACTATTTTTATCAAACTAATAGCCCTTACTATTAATTTGGAAAGTATATCCCATAATTCTTTCTAGTGAGCCAAGATCCATATTTCGTCATGTCCTAAGTCAACCACTGGAAGTCCTTAAAAAATGATTATTTAGGTAGACAACAGTTGTCAATTATATCATATATAATTCTTGGATAGTTTGGTGAACAACGATTGATCTTATCTATCTAATAGACTTTTAACCAAACTCTATGCTTCTAAGTTCATAATAGTTGAATATAACCGTTTATTTTCACTTATTATGACGACTCAGTTAAGTTAGACCCAATGATACAACGGCCGAATATAACCGTTTATATTCGTCGCATCTCACCACGATAGATAGGAGTCCCCTGCCACTGACAGTCCTTCCCCTTATCGATCTAGGATTCGATGAGTATTCATTCATTGGAAAGCATCCGAGTAAAACTTAATATTTTGTTAAGGGGTTTTAGAAAATTTATAACGATCATGATCACATCATAAAGAGATCCTCAATTTTTCCTTGAACCAAATATTTCAAATCGACATCTTAAATTGTTCATTTCCCAGGTAGATGGAGGATACCAATGGTCACACTTAAAACCCATCAGCCTTACGAATACGCATATCCGCTTTTGTCAGAAAATCCCAATTATAGATATCAAAAATCTATATTTAATTCCGTGTTTTAAAAATCCATATTTCATAAACACAAGAATCTCATGATCGTTTGTTAATTTTAAAATCTTGAATCGTTACAGATTTTATCTTGTTTAAGTAAACATGGCATGGGTGTCGTATCTAATACATACATGATTAATCAATATTAAGCATGCATCTCAATTATATCTACGCATACATACCAATACATGCAATCATATACATATATGTAATGTGCGTAAATTAAACGTGTTTGGTTATGGCCCCATCCTATATGATATTTCCAAGCTAATGGAAATATCAAGGTCAGTCTATGGTGGTTTTAAAAATACTATCTATTACATGTCTTCTTTCTTCATTGCTCCATCATCCCCTTTTGGATTGCCTCCTTGCTTGCAAGTCTTCATTGATAATTACATTGAATAATAAAAATAAAACTATTCTAATGAAATTACAAGAAGAACTCGAGTTACATTCGAGATAATTAAATTACAATGAATAAACGACATGCAAGTCGTATTTAGAAACCAAAACCATAAATCAAAACCACTATCCTATTGGTCTTTAGGCCATAACCATCCACCATGCTATCATATAACACATATAATATATCTCATATTATATAATCATATCATATAATCATATATAACAAATTTCGAAATTTCAGAAAATTAAAAACAGATTTCTAAAGACAATAAATCGCTATTTCGAGACCCTTAACGACGTCAAACGCCTTACAGACCCGTCGGTGATAGCATAGCTATCAGTTTTGTTCATTGGCCCGATTCCAGTCAGAAAACACATATCGTTTATGAAAATCGGATACAGCAGTCAGATTTCTCCAAATCTGACGGTGTTTCAGAAATCGTATCATATACAATTCTCATAACAAAAACAAGCATATATCATATATATATATATATATACAGAGATACATACAATCATCATATGATTATACATTACATGAATATCATATATTCATAATATATACATACATATACTCAAAATTGTAGAAAATCAAATAATTTTCAGAAAATCATAAATCACCGTTTTGGAGGCTGTAACGACATCTAATGGCTTACAGACGCAGAGCTGACTATGTCAGTATTGCTCAGTGACCCGATTCCAGTCAGAAAACACATATCGTTTGCGAAAATCGGACAACGGACACAGATTTCAGAAAATCAACGGCAGCCGTTTCAGAATTCGTATCGAATACGATTCCCATAATAAGAACAAACATGTATCATATACATACATCAACACACATAATCATCACATGATTATACATCATATGAATATCATATATTCATAATATATATAAACATATACATATTATATCAATATAAAATCATGATAGATCGCATACATGCTTATATATCAAAAACTGTTAAGCACATAACCGAATTAAAACGTTTCGCAAGTAGCTCTGATGCCATTGAAGGGTTTCGTGACACAAACGCAGCGGAATAAACGCGAAAAATAAATCAAAATAGCGAAACCCTCCGCAGGATCCATGCGAAAACAAAAGATTTAATTCGGAGATAAAGAATAAATACCTTTAGAAGCTTTAACAGTTCATTAATGGAAGATTAATGGAGGTCCAAAGCTTGTTTAATCACCACGTATCCCGCTCTCGCGATCTACGCTCTACGGTATCCACACGAACACTTTTCATGAAGGATTGATGTGTACTAGCACCCGAAAACTTCTTCTCTCTCTATCTTCCTCCTCTCTCAGAGCGGCTAGGGTTTTTGTAAAATCTCTTTTTTTTTTTTTTTTATTAAATCAGCCCATAAAGAGATTATATAGAGAGAGGAATAAGTTTTCTAATTATAATCCAATTATAATTAATACTAATCCAAAATTCTAAATTATTTAATTAAGTCTCACTTAATTAATTAATTATTAATTTTGGAATTAGTTTAAGTAATTCATTTATTCTATTTATATAATTAATTAAGTCATACTTAATTAATATCATAAATAAAATAAATTACTTATTTAATTTAAATTCATAATTTAAATTATTTCTCCTTCAAGTGTTCTTTGTGTGTGACCCTGTAGGTTATTATTACGTTGGCAACAATTTTAATATCTAATTAAAATTGTAAACAATGAGCGGCATCTAGTAATACATCATTGCTACCCAAGTAATAATAATAAATCGGTGATTCGATTAAGCCTTTCGTGAATAATGTTCCATGTAATATAATCCCTTTAATCTTGATATTATAGATTAAACTCAAGGCATGTCTCGTGTCATCCTCTTCATAATTTAATCTTTATTTTCTTGATCGATGAGTAGACTATTAAAATCAAATCAACATTTGAGCACGGCCGTGCATTTCATAGTCTCACTCAAACAAGAGGCCAATAATATCACTCCTAAAATTAGGAGGATTAAATCCCATCTAGATCATTCATATTTCTCATACGATTCATAATATACCCAATGTCCACTTTTATCATCACCCGGTCAAAGGTAACTTTTAATGTAATCAAAGTATATTAATTCTCGTATAGAAATATAATGATTTCAGGTCTAAGGATCATTACACCATTATCACAGTGAGAATTACTTATGACACTTACTTAACATGTAGAATCTCACAGCGGGTCATTCCAGTGCCATGCATTGAGACATGCACTTATGTTCTTGACTTTAGTATCCTCATACCTATGACCAATGAGATGTGGTCATCTGTCAAGAAACATACTAGTCTTTGTGCATTATTATTGTCCTTAAATAATAATACTCGACTAGGGAATTTTAGGAATAAGATACTATTCATATAATCTCATTTTTAAGTCACATACTTAAAGATATAGAATACGTATCAAAATTCCAAGGACATTTACTATGCTTTCAATTTATTACGCAGTAAACAAAACATAATAAATAAATAATAATCAATAAAACATAATCCTTAATAATAAATATTTTCCTTAAAATATAAAAAGTATTGTCTCTAGAGCACAATTACTAACACTAATAAACCTCAATTTCAAGCCCAGGTCGAATTTGGCTTCCAAGGGGCTGAATTGAGGTCGATGTGTCCTTCAAGGTTTGACCTCCCATAGACCTGGACCGAGGTCAATGAGCCCTACAGGGTTCGACACTGAGATTGTTTTCGACCTCGTTTGGAGTCGAATCAAGCCTCAAAATCCTTTGAGGTCGAAATGTCTTGGGGCCTCATGGCTCTGTAATCTTTGACTTGGAATTAGGTCGATGAGCCCTACAGGGTTTGACCTCCCATCGACCTGGACCGAGGTCGATGAGCCCTACAGGGTTTGACCTCCCATCTACTTGGAATGAGGTCGAACTAACACTTATTTTTCCTTTCAGGTCAAAATGTCTTACTGAGATTGTTTTCGACCTCGTTTAAAGTCGAATTAGGCCTCAAAATCCTTTGAGGTCGAAATGTCTTGGGGCCTCATGGCTCTATAATCTTCGATTTGAAATCAGGTCGGTGAGGCCTATAGGGTTTGACCTCCCATCGACTTGGAATGAGGTCGAACTGTGCTCCCAAGGGGCTGGTCTGTCAAGACCTCAATGTCGTGTGCCTAATATTATAGACGTAGTTTTTCCGTTTACTACTCGTGTTGGCCATACATGGCTTTTATCTTTTATTCTCGTACCTTTAACCCCTTCAGTACTCGGCACTTTTATTACGTTCATGCATTCTCTTTTGCATTTTTACGTTATGTGCATTGGTACAAAGTTGTTTTCGTGTTTAATAATAACATAACAAAAGAGTTCAAGGATGCTAAATAAACTTTTATTAAAATATCTTGAAGTATATCTTCAAGTCAAAGAGGGTTCCACCCTTACATAATAACAAGTTATTTCCCACTTGGGGTAACAACTTCTTGGTTCCTAGTGGTTCCATAGAACCTTATTTCTACTTAATAATCCTTCTAAATATAACTCTTGAAGGAGTTGTCTACTACTTTCACGTATCCGCACCTTCGATCGGGAGTACTTGCCCCCCGACTCCGTCGGACCTTAACGAGGCTACATAACATCTCCTTACCATCTTCTGGTCTCCTTTCTCCTCACCAACTCCATTCCTAGTTAGAAATTTAAGTTTGAGGTGGTAAGTTGAGGCAACAGCCTTGAACGCATGTATCCCTGTTCGTCCGAGGATCCCATTATAAGAGGACACAGCCTTGATCACGAGGAAGTTCAACACTTGAGTGGACTCATGGGGCTCCTGCCCTATAGTCACAGGCAATCGAATTGTTCCATCTACCTTAGACTCGACTCCATTGAACCCGTATATAGGCATGTCAGAGGGAGTCAATTGAGGGTCGGTGTACCCCATTTTAAGATATGCATCATGAAACAGGATGTCTACTGAAGCTCCACTATCCACCATGATTCGTTTTACTGAAGAGTTGCCTATCACAGGTATTATGACCAACGGGTCATCATGGGGGAAGTTCACCCCTTTCAAATCAGAATCATGAAAAGAAATTGATATCTCGCTCCTTGCACTCTTTGGTGCTTCCCCCACAAGTTGTAGAACTTGCCGGGCATAAGCCTTTCTCGAGTTACTTGAAGTCCCGGCCGCTGTTGGACCTCCAGAGATCACGTTTATTACTGGGCCTCGAGGCTGTATCTTCTTATCACGGTCATCATAATCCCTTCGTTGTTCATTATAGTGTCGATTATCATTGTTGTTTCTATCATCTTCTTTGATAAACTTTCTGAGTTTTCCCCTTCTGATCAAGAATTCAATCTCATCTTTCAACTGTCTACAATTATTTGTGTCATGTCCAACATCCTTGTGAAACTTGCAATACAAATTCGGATTCCTCTTCTTAGGATCAGTCCTTAGTGGCTTCGGCCATTGAAGTTCTCTATCTTTCTCAATGTCCAACATGATCTCACTTCATGGTGAGTTTAGCCTTGCATACTCAGTGAACCTAGGCCCTTGGCCAACCGTTCTCGAGGTATAGTCAGAGTCTTTGTTGGTTCTAGGAGACTTATCCTCAACATCATACTCACCCTCGACATCATACTGATCTTGCTTACGCTTTTTGCTACCCCACTCATTTCTGAAAGAGTTGGTAAACTTCTTCAAGCTTTCCTCAGCCTTGATATATTTTCCAGCTCTCTCTTGGAGCTCATTCATACTTTCTGGAGCCCTCTTGGCTAAAGACCTCCTGAAGTTCTCATCTGAGGTTCCTTGTTGTAGGGCTATCATAGCTACATTCTGGTCTACATCAGGGACCTTCAAGGCCTCCTTCGTGAATCTATTCATATAATCCCTCAGGGATTCATTCTTTCCCTGATACATATTCATTAGCGAAGCTGAGCTCTTCTCATGAGTCTTGCTGCTGATAAACTGACCAACAAAGGCCCTACTTAGATCTTTGAATGACCCAACAGAGTTAGGGGGTAGACGACTAAACCACCTTTGAGCCATACCACTCAGGGTTTGAGGGAACGCCCTACACTTGATGGCGTCATTGACGGGCTGCAACAGCAGTGCATTAGTGAACGTGAGAACATGATTTGAGGGATCCCCCGTTCCATCATAGGCTTTGATTGTATGCATCTTAAACTTCCTTGATATCTTCTCCTTCATAATATTTTCTGTGAAGGGGGGTGTGGGATCATCAGGATCTCCAAGTGGCAGTAAGTCTTGGGGGTCAGCCCTAACATGACTTGTCTTTGTTTGCCTCCTTGTCAGGGGCTCATCTAGATCTATCACATATGCATTCCTTGTTGATCCTCCAGCCCCCTCAGCTCTCGGGCGTTGTTGCCTTGCTAGCTCCATTTCCAGGTCTTTCCTTAGTCGTTGAGCTTTAGCCTCATGAACTCGTATCATCTCTTGTAGGTTTGTGGAGTCATTGTTTTGAGGCCCTCGGGGCTGGGTACTCCTCCCTTGAAGGGGTTCCTTTCTAGGTCGCCTCCTTTTAGGATTAACGTCCTCACCAGTCGTTTCATCATCATTCGAGTAGGGTCCAGAAAAATCTTGATTCCCCCAACGTGAGCTATGTGGGGGCAGCAACCCTTGCTCATAAGAGGGCACATAGTTAGGTGGAAGCCCATATTGAGGGTTGCTAGGCAACACCGTAGTGGAGACCTGCAAAGGGAGAGGAGCAACAAAAGTAGTATTGAGGGGTGGAATTACCTGGAGTGGAGGGACAGAGGCATGGATTGACATGTCAGGATCGGAAGGATGAACAATGACGCTCAGGGGTCCCGTACGACGGGTGCTTATTTCAGGGTCCTCAACGGAGGTGGTTGGGACAACAGCTCCTTGTTCCTGAGTTACGGTAAGAGTAACGTTAGTGTCAACAGTGGTGTCAGGGATCTCTCCTTCGAGGGTGCTCGCGGTACTTCGTGTTCTTGCCATGGTTGCTATTCTCTTCCCACAGATGGCGCCAAATGTTACGGATCAAAAACGAGGTGTTTTTAATACGTAATTAATGCTAAGGTTTGGGGGAGCTTCGAGCTTTAATGGCTGCACTAACGTTTCGTGACTATCTCGGGTCCTCGTTAACTGCCTACGTATCTCTGTTGTGTTTAGAGAATCAAGCCAAAACGTAGTTCTAATGTTGAGGGGTTAGGCCCTTTATATAGGCGCTTGAAGGCCTTGGAGTTAGATTAGAATTAGGAGACTTGGGGGTCAAGTCTCCTAGTGATGTAAGGTTGTTGAAACCTTATAGGAATGAGAGTTCTTGTTAGAATCTTGCAGATGTAGTCTTATCCTTGTAATTGGGCTTCTAGAGCTTTCCACAGATGAGGGGTCTCGTAGGACTCTTCCCACGTTTGGTTTTTCTAGATCCTTCTAGGATGAAGACCTTCAATCAGCCTTTTTGGGCCTTTACTGAGCCTTTATTAATTAATTACGAAATTAATTAATAACAAAGGCTTAATGGGCTTATGGCTCCAACAGAGCTTTGTGGGCTGGACTTACAAATCCAGTTGATCCTAGGATTGCAAATCCAGTTGATCCTTGGATTTATTTCCCTAGTTCGTTTTGAGGGCCCAAGCCTTTGGACCATAACAGGTCTAATTAATGAAATAATAAATGTTATATTTATTATTTCCTCAGGGTTATTTTTGCCCATATCATAACTTTATTTAAACAAATCGTGGAGAGAAAACAGTTTTCATTACAAAACATTTAGAGAGAGAGAGGATATATGATTTTGAAATAGAAAGATAATCCTCAAGAAATGTTCTCTTTCAAAGGGAGTTTTTTTTAAAAAAAAACTTTTAGTGGCTTTTCATTCTCTGGCAAATGAATGCATGTTTAGATAAAACATTTTTTTACAAGAAATAGACAAGAAATTTCTTTATGCATTCAAGTTCTAAAGAATGAAAAATATATGTTAATACTAATGAATTATCAAAGATATGAATGACAAGACATTCAAAAGTACTAACATCATTCAATCATTTTGTAATAAAATGCATCTTACTACAAAACAATCGAGCACATAAGATACTTACATTATGCTAGACAATTACCATTTGTCGCTTGAAACAAACACATATTGCAATATATATCATGGTAATTCTAAAGTATAAAACATAAGCATCCGCTAAACACTGAACATACATTGACCGAATGACAGCATTTAACTTCTTACACTACATCTCAACAATTATCACATAAGCATTTTGAAAATACTCATGACAATCAGAATGTATGTAAGCTCGAGGTACTAGTTGCATCAGAGATCAAATACCTTTAAATATTAATGTTAAAATTTATGATCTTTGACAACCCCTCGCGATGTAGTAACTTACTTTCAATATCAATGTTTTTGAAATAATCTTTTTGTCACTTAGTGCAGAAATTCTAAGTGACATCACTAATATCAAAAGAATGACAACTAATATTAATGGATTTTGCAAAAGACATGAATTACATCACTTAAACTACATATTAAGTGGTTCTATTAATATTAGCATTAAACAATTAAAAGTAAATAAAATTACAATTAATTAATATATACAAATACTTATGCTAAAACATTTGATACATATAGCATGAATAACATATGACAGCACAAAGTACGAGATCCTGGATATAAATTGACTATACAAAGAGATGCTACAATGTTAGGTCCCTAGGTCCCGGGTGATCATAGGTAATCTCATACCGATAATATTGGGTCCCGGGTGGTCACAAGCCAAACATTAATCAGTTCCTAGAGATCGTAGACATCTAAATAGCATGAACACTCTCTACAAACATTACATTTAAATAAATCAATATTAGACTAGAGTGACATACCTTAGTCAATAAAGCTTTTACTGGTGTATGATCGTTGAATGAACAATTACTCCTCTTTGCCCGAGAGATCGAACGTTTACTCCTTTCGAGATCGAACGTTTACTCCATTTGGACAGGAATAACTTTTCAGCTACCAGTTAACATTGTTCCTCGAAACAATACCACGCTCATCCAGAAGGAAACTGCATTACCTTCAACACCCAAATATATCCTTGTAGATATTGGTCTTGGCAGCAGCTTCACTAAACTCAGCACTCTAGAAACCAGTAGTCTTGACACTAGCAGAGTAGAACCTTAAAAATAACTCCGAACTACCCTTCAGCTTCTGTATCAATACCAAGTCTTCATGTGGATTGATTCCTTGTGCTAAGTGTATCTGCCTCTAGTTTAATTGAGTTAGTTCCTTGATTCGAACCCTCCTCAAACTTGATTAGTTAGTGCATCTTCAATCTTCATTGAATTCACTCAGAAAAACTAATGAAATACTCTTATACATGCACGGCACTACCAATCACTACTCTACTACCCAGATTCATCAAGAACTGACTCTAGGAAATGTTGTTACACAAAACCCTTTGTCATGACAGATGTGTCCTTAATGTTTCCTTAGATATTCAGTGGGTAGAGTAGTCTTCTTCAAATATGATTGAGATCATCTTGCATTATTTTTAAATTGACAATTTCCTTTCTAATATGCAATCACTCAATCTGGATCACTCAGTGCTCCTAAGAATCTCAACTCTTACTCAATGAGCACTGCTAGCCTTTGAGCATCAAACACGACTAGTTGATCCAACTTACTGATGCTCCCCCTGTGATGCTGCTTGCAGCTTTTCTTCATCTGGTGTCATCTGATCTTGAGCCCTAAACAGGATGTCAACCTTTAGAAATTCAGAGCTAAAATCAAACGAATGCTAGGGAGCTTGATGATGATGTTCACTGCATCTAGATCATCTTAAATCAATCACAGACTCTGTGTAAGCTCTTAACTCCAAATAAGATAGCCTTCCATCACACCATGTGACTTCAGGCATGATTAATCTTACTTGATGTCTTCTCTTTACATTTGCTGATTAGACTTGCTGTGTCAACTGATTCAGCCGTAGTGAATAGGAAACCTTAACTCTATCCATTATCCTTGTAATTCCACTCAAGGTCTGGATTTCCCTATCAACTCCTCCATTTGGTCATGAAGTCCGGAAACTGAACTTTACTCTAGAATACTCCTTTCAGTGCAGACATAACATAGAACTTCGTTCGTCAACAACTTCCATTACCTGCCCTCAAAGTGTTCTTACAGCAATCTGCCTAATCCTTTGAATGTGATTAATCACTGAGATGCTTCATCTATCGAATGCATGAACAAACACCAAAACTAAACAGGGTAGCCTTTGACTTGACTTCCCTTCAACTGACATACTTCACTAATGTCCTTCTTAAAAGAATTTCATTAGAAGTAGTCCTTTCTCACCAACTTCATCTTTACTGTCGAATCCGTTATCTTGATAAACCAAGTATTAGTTGATAAACCAAGTGTGAGAGCATCACTTGTTGTTGTAGCTAACTCCATTCTGATAAACTTCAACGAATAGTTGACTTCATCATAAGAATTACATTTTGTGTCAGCAATAACCTCACTTCCAGTAAAGTGAGCTTCTATTTCTCTTGACCCCGATCAATACTGTTCATCCTCGAATTGATATTAGGAAACCCTTCGCAAAGAGTTCCCTAGGTCTTTCTTAATATTGTGCTTCAGATCATTCAAGAAAAATAGGTAACCTTGCTTAACCAATTGAATACCAAAGCAAAAGTAGTTACATGCCTCGAACATGAAAATGTCAGAGATATATAACTTGTACATGTTGAAAGATACTCTGCATTCACAAATGATTAAGACACGTGGTCCTCAATTTGATTGAGTCCAAGGGTTAGAGATATTTTTAAACATAGTTAACAACAAAGCATTCAAGTTCAACATGCTCATTCTTATTTGACTGATCACTCCTCATCTATATCAGCCTCAACAAGTAGTCTTGGCTATGAGCTCAGTGATCCCAACCTAACTTAAGGTGGACTAGCAGTCTATAAGAATCATGTCATACATATATGTAGTCATAGAAGAATCAATCACTCAGATTCCTATAAATTTTAATTAGTTTATTTTATAAATTTTAGATAAAATTTATTTTATAAACTTTTATAAAATTTGTTAAACAAACTCTTATTAATTGATATTATAAATTTTAATTAGTTCACTCTATAAATTTTAAAGTAGAATTTATTTGATAAACTTTCATAAAATTTATTTTATAAACTTTTATTATTTTATGATTTAAATTTTAATTAGTTTATCTTATAAATTTTAAATAAAATTTGTTTTGTAAACTCTTATGAAATTTATCTTATAAACTTTTATTAGTTTGGTTTATAAATTTTAATTAGTTTATCTCATGAATTTTAAATAAAATTTATTTTGTAAACTCTTATAAAATTTATCTTATAAACTTTTATTAGTTTGGTTTATAAATTTTAATTAGTTTATTTCATAAATTATAGATAAAATTTATCTTATGAACTCTTATGAAATTTATTTTATAAACTTTTAATAAGTTTGTGTTATAAATTTTAATTAGTTTA
Source organism: Oenanthe sinensis (assembly GCA_028671895.1). Taxonomy (NCBI): domain Eukaryota; kingdom Viridiplantae; phylum Streptophyta; class Magnoliopsida; order Apiales; family Apiaceae; genus Oenanthe; species Oenanthe sinensis. The sequence continues at coordinate 2,968,229 of JAPMAC010000194.1, read as the reverse complement.
TTTTATAAATTTTAAATATTAAATTTTATCTTTTAAATTTATTAAACATTATTCGGCTCATCTCTCAAAGGAAGCAGCAGGACGCGGTTACTAATTTGAAGGTGCTCAAGTTAGTAGATGAAGTTTTTTCTGGGTATTTGAAGACAACAAAGATTGACTGAAGATTATCCAATGAAGTTGATTCTGGAACAGACTGAAGAATTAGTGGTATTAATTTCCTCAGAGGTTTACTCCAAAGGATCCCACTGTTTATTCGAATGCTGGAAAAGAAGAGATTAATTTGGGTACAGTTTTTGGTTGATTCAAGTTGAATTTTTGGAATGGAAAATCTTGGAGGTTAAAAGTTGTGAAGGGGAACAGACTGGACTACCTGGCATCTCTGTACAAGCGTTGAAGTTTTCTTTCTACAGGGAGGTTACAGGAAGTTCGTGCTAACACTGCAGATCATCTGGTAAACAGGGTAACAGCCATAGGGAATCTAAGGGTACAACTACATTATCTTTAGATGAACTATTTGTGTGCTGAAGGCCTATGAACTAGAACAAGAGCTGAAGAAGATAATATTTGGTAAAGCAGGTTGTTAGCATATCCACTGTATTTGTGACCCAGGAACCAAATCGATTGAAGTCAAGGTTGAGAACCTCTGAACAGAAGTGAATTGTTCCTAGAAGCTGAATTGAAGATGTTGAAGCTTGAGGTAGTGGTCAAGGTGTTATATGTAAATTTGACACTTTGGAATAACTTGAGAACTAGACTGCAAGTCAAGCCTGCAGGGCCACTGGAAGTTCAGTGACGTCAGATTCAGATGGAATCCCAATTCTAAATCTAAGGTCATTACCTATAGATTCCATTAAGGAGATTTTCAAGATCAGTTCAAGAGGTGGTTGCAAGACAGGGATGGTTTTAAGTGGACAGACAAGTTTGGGTTTGCTACACAGTTTGAAGAAGCCTGAACAAGCAAAAGATGAAGACACCATTTTGGGTTGAAGCAGGAATATCAGGCATTAGTGAGGATGCAACAAGGGAAAGCAATTGTTGATGAAGTTAAATGCAAAGCTGATTCTATCAATGAAAGTGATGAACCAAATGTATATCTGGCATCAATGACCAACACTGGAGATGAATCACTATGCACTTCACAGGTACACATTCTAACTAGTATACGTTTATCTAATTCAGAACTGTATGTTTATTAAGTTTTGAAATGTATTATATTCATGACAGCATGTTAGCATCTTAGGACTTAAATGCTTAATTGATTGCTAAGAATAAGATTGCATGCTAGGTTTCATGAGTTTAATTAATACATTTCATACTTGATTTTATATGCAGTAAAATGAATATCTAGAATTAGATAGGGTGTTCTAGACGGTTAGGTGTATCCCCAAACATTTGTTAGAACTTGAGTTAAATCTTATGTGATTTAATACCTCTGCTAATGTTGTGAAAATTGCTAAATAGACAAACAGGTCATAGATCATATATTCAATATTTGTTCTTAAATGGCTTGTTAAGTGTATGTAGAATTTTATATTGCTCATAATGTCTTATTCAAATATTCTGCATATTCTTAATTTGTTTATGTGCTTATTTTCATATGATTTGCTTTTACTCTCATGGTTGCACTTAAATGTCATATCATTTCATGTATTGCTTGTTAAGGATTAAAAGATGGTAGAATTATCTAAGTAGTCAGTAACACATGTAGATACGAAGCTAAATCTAAAACTGACTTAGGTAATTAGAGTTAGTTAAAATGTTAGACAACGACAGAAATGGATTAGAAAGAATTAGTAATTAATTTGTTAGTTCTTCTATCCATGTGCTTTTATGCATATTGAAGCTGTTGTTACCACCGATAATATCTCTAACCCATCTGGACTCAATTAAAGTTGAGTACCAAGAAGCTTAATCATTTGTGATTGCAGAAGAGGTAATAAAAGTTTAAAGTTATGTGACTTCGTGACATTTATTGTTCGAGGCATATGATTAAGATTAAAGCTCTACTATCACAATTGGTTGAGAAGGCCTCCCCGATGGTAACCTTTGGAGATGACAGCAAAGGATGTACAAGGGATATGGCTATCATGTTTTAAGAACTGTCATCAATGGAAGCATCTTTCTTGTTGAAAGAGTTAAGCACTTTTTAAAGGGCACTAGGGAATTCTTCGTCAAGGGTTTTCTGGAGAAGTGTTTGATCTCAAGCAAGAAGGTTGGAAGCTCGCTCAACTGAGAGTGAGGAAGTTTGTTCGTAGCTGACATGGAATTTGGATGCAAAGGTGAAGTCAACTTTTTAGTAAAGCTTCATCAATGAAGAGTTAGCTATGGCAAAGGAAGCTCTCACACTTGTTAGTCAGCAAGGCAATGGATTCTGATAAAGATGAAATTGGTGAGAGGACTGCTTCATTTGGAATTCTATTCAGAAGGACATTTTGGAGTATGTCATATAAGAAAGTCAATGGAAACATCACACTGAAGAAAAGTCATATGCTTAGTGGTGATTGAAATTGATAACCCTTATTACAAGTTGGTGATGTTCGTGCATTCAACAGACAAAATGTCACAAATGGTGATTGATCTAATAAGGAAGATCAAGTTGGAAACAATTGGTAAGCTGTGAGAACTTTGAAGTCAGATATTGGAACTACATTTCGCGAGTGAAGTTCTAAATGAAGTCTGCACTGAAAAGGTATTTGGAAGCTGAAGCAATTAACACAGCATGCTGCTTTATTCAACAAGATCGTGAAAAGACATCATTTGAGTTAATGGCCAACCAGAAGCAAACACTGAGGCTCTTTCGTGTGTTTGGAGGGAATTGATTTTTAATGAAGATTTATTTGAGTAACTTGACAAGAAGTTAAGGCTCATGGAACAATTCTCCTCGGCTACTCATAGGTGATTAAAAGTCTGAATGTGACGTTCAACTACACCAAGCTCCCAGGCATTCAATGAACGACTAGTCTGAATCTTTGACAAATTCAGATACTGATGTAGAAGCTGAGGTTGCATAAAGGAATTAATGTTTAGCAGCAACTCAGGGGAGCAAATAGAAGAAGGATCTACTAGCCATGCTCAACAATGAAGATCAAAGGATTACATTAAGAACATTTCTGCCAAGACAAAAGGTTTGAAGTCAAATTCTATCCTGGAGTCTCGTTCTTAGTGATCCGGATTCTTGTGTAAAGGCTAGGAGTGCTAACCGAAATGATCATATATTTTTCGGGACCAAGTTGGGAAAGAGAAATTGTCAACATCTTACAATTGGTATCAACAATTGGTATCACCCATCAATTGGTGTCCTAAAGAATACTGAAGAAGCACAGATTGATCCAGATTGGGTGATTGCAATGCAAAATGATCTCAATCAGTTCGAAGGCAGAAACCACTGAAACTGGAACCCAGACCACAGACCACTAAAGTCGAAGCTGAAACTGGTACAGTAGGGGTTCACAGAAACTGGATGACTATTGGCATTGTTATGAGGGGCAAAGCCAAACTGGTAGCTACAGGACTTTAAAGCAGAAGGTATCGACGATGATGGAAACAGAATCTTCGGGACTTTCTAGATCAAGCAGTAAGCACCAGTGACGAGACTTGATCCTTTGGGACTCATCAATGGGGACCTAACAATTTTCAGGGACTCAACGATTAGGACCTACTCCTGAATGGTGAAGCTAGAAGATGAAGGTGCAGATCCATTACAATTTGTATATCATTCTCTTCCCAGGATTTTCTATGACGGAGGTAAGGACTCAAGCAAAACGTCAAGGACATGGTATGACTCTCTAACTGTTAATTACTTAAAAGTAATTTTACACTTGAGTTGTTATGCATATCTCTCTAGAAATGCAAGGCACACACAATGTCATATATATGTGCAAGTATACCTTAATTCTCGATATGCCTATGTGCAAGTTTCCAAGTGGATACTAGAGAATCTTATCTTATAGCTAAGTTATGAATTGCTAGATATCTTAGGGGATCACCAATTCTTGGAATCTGGGACCCTTAAGATAATAGGTTTAACCTAATTGGCTATATAGATATAGATAATGCAGGTTGTAAGAAAGACATGGAAGTCATTCCTAGAAGCTGTCAATTTCCAGCAACACTGTTGATCTCTTCACACCACTGAAGGAACAAGCTCATAGACACCAGGTATCATATCTTTTGAGAGGTGTTCTTAGTCGAATAACTTACAGATATTTGCTAAATAACTTGATGAATTTATTTTATCTAAGTTGGTTAGTAAACTTGGGATATTATTAATATGCATATTTGTTGAAAATCTCATCTGTAAGGAATTCTCAAATGAGTTCACAAGTATTACTTTTTCCCTATCCAAAGGACTTGTGAATTTATTTGAAATCCAAATCCTCATACTTTTTGCTATTAGTTTAATTATCATGCTTACATTGTTATATGCATAAGTGGTACTTAAATTACTTAGCATAAGTTAGAAGCATAATTAATTGTATGTTTTAAATATTTGCTGAGTATTAGTCAATGATATCTTGCTTAATTTCTTTGATATTTTGCTCTGATATTCTTAAATATTTTATTACAAATAATTGTGATACTTTTGATATTAGTGAAGGTATTTAGAATTTCTATTCTAAATAATTAATGCATATTTCAAAACTCACTAATATTGGAAGATGAAATATTTTCTAAGTCATGTGTATAAAATTCTTAATGTTTTATATACTTAGAAAATATTTCTAAAAATAAGTTTGTTTGCGAGGAGTTGCTATTAGAATCACAAGTATTATTTGTTCCCTATTCAAAGGACTTGTGAATTTCTTTTCAACTAATACCTCGGGCTTACGTATGTCAATTAATAATTGTTATGAGCATGCTTACAATGTGCAAAGTGACAATTATTAGATATGGCGTAGGAAGTTAAATGCTAATATTCAATCCAATGAATATTTTAGTATTTAGCGAATTTATTTTATCTTATTGAAATTATGAATTGAAGCAATTCAATGTTTATTAGTTTCATAATTTTGATTTGATAAAATAACAGAAGCACAATTTCTTGCATCTTGAAATTATTGATAAATATCGAATAATTGGTATCAGCGTGCAATTAATTGTGATATTTTTAATATTAGTGATAATACAAGTTGTTTATCTGAAATCACTAATAGTAAAAATATATATGCTTATTGTTCTACTGAATAATTGTCATGTATAGTGTATATAAATGCATATGATTGACAATTGCTTAGTACAACATAAGTATTTAATTTATTTTGGTTTAGTTAAATCATGATGATATAAAACAATTCAGTGAAATATCTGTTCCATGATTTAAGTAAATTAAAATAAATTTGAAGCATAATTATTTGTAGTACAAGTATTATCTTTTATTACTTTGTGATAATTGAATAATATTTTATTGCAAAATAATTGTGATATATTGATACTAATGGATTTATTTAGTTTTTATCCTTAGCAACAATTGGTATCAATATATTTAGTTTTCTTTCTTTGACTGGTTTACGATCCTGAATGTATTTAAAAGAAATTTTTGTCTATTTCTTTTTCAAAATGTTTTATGCAAAAATACATTCATTTGTCTATCAGTTTTAGTTAAGAAAACTTAAAGAATTCTTTTTCAAAACTTCTCTTTTGAAAAACTTTTCTTAAGGATAATTTTTCTCTAATCTCAGAATACTTTATCCTCTCCCAAAAGCTTGTTTTAAATGTTTTATCTTTAAAAGCTTTTTCTCTCTAAATTTTTCTTTTTAAAGTGGCAGAAACTTTGTGACTGCTATTTTATTTGGAAAAATTATTTTAACTTCGAGGTATCAATCACTTGTAAAATGATTTGTTTTCAAATACTTGTTTCAATATATGTTTCACATTGATTCATAGTACCAAAACAGTGGTTGTTGCTTTGAAGGCCTAGTACTGTTATGTTAAGCATTCATCCTAACCCTAATTGTCATGTTTTTATTTTAAGTCGGGGATATTATCAGGCAGACGAAAATGATGTAAATCATAATTGCATTATGAGTCGGAAAATCATTGTCTTCTATCTGATAAGGATGTTTTATAAAACTGTTTTCAAAACATACAGTGCTTAGGTTTAATGGAAAAGAGTCATTTTATTGAGATATATTTTGGTAGAAGAGTTGAATTTCTTCTTTGGTGTAAATTCCCGCGTTTTATTATGGGAAGTTTGCCTTATAAGAAATTCATAAGAAATAGAAACTTTTTCTCTGATACTCCCGCGTTTTATTATGGGATAAGTATCTTAAAGAAAATTTCTATTGATGTCATGCTCTTAAATGATAAATTTTTCAATCTGACAAAACTCTTTTATTAAAAGTGCTTTAATGCAATCATTTACCATTCCTTCTTATATTTTTCTTTCTCCTTGAGATGAGAAATATGTTTTGGAATGTTAAAGTGATTATTTGTTTATCTTTTTAATTGACCCTATCCGATTAGCCCCTAGTGGCTACAGAAGCTGGCCAGGAGGTTGAAAACCCATCAATCTCTGACCCAGGCCTTAATACCAAACACTCATTTCATCCACTTCCATATATTAACCCTTGGAGTTATAAGGAACTTATGTTAGTTAGAGGTTGATAAGGGAGAAACTGCACTAGATGCAGCAAATAAGGATGTAGTCGAAAGTGCACCCACAGCTCTACCTCCAGCGAAGTAAAGAAGTATATAAACTGAGGTATCTGTAAGCTCATCTGTATCTTCTCAAAAGGATGCAGAGCTGAAAAGGCAATTAAACTGTCTCTGGAATCATTCTCTCAACAGGGTGAGTCCATTGAAAGTCGCTCGTCAGCCAGAGCATCTTGTAATGAGTCAAGCACACCACCGGCACTCACGCTGATGGTAAGCCTAAACAGATATATACTAGGAACCTTATATAATTTTTGGGACCTAACAATCCTATCAGTTATACTAGGGGCCTAACAATTGGACACATTGCAAGGCGTGCACAGTGTGAGGTATAGGCATGTTAACAAACACCCGTCATTGGGTTACGAGGGAAACGTAGACTCTAATTTGCCATTCATTACATTGTCTACTACGTCGCCCCTCCTGGAAGGAACATTTCCAGATCCTGAAAAGGAATGTCCACCTCCCGTTTACGGAGAAGGTGTGAGGCAACTCCTTGATAGAACAAGGCAGGATTCCCAAAAAGATTTTAAAATCTTGGGATAACCCATCTCAAAGAGGTGAGGCTCCACTAGACAGTGATTTAGCAATTGCTATTGAGTCTGGTGTGGGACAGTGCTTATGCATGATAGATCAAGAACACCTCTACGAGGCAATTCCCCACTTGATAGTGATTCAGTTCATTCTGATGAATCAGGTGTTGGGAATGTATGAATTGACGGATTTCACTTGCAGGTACAGAAGGCTAAATTTGGAATGCAGAGTGAAAGTGAGAGAGAGAAACACTTGAGTGAAAGTGAGGGAGAGATACACTTGAGTGAGAGATAGGGAGAGAAAGAGTGAAACACTTCTAAGTGCTCGACACTTAAGTGTAAACACCAACAGAACGTAGTAGAAGTGAGGAAACCACAAGCCAAACACTTACCCTTGCTACTTGCTGCTTCTGGAAGAAAAGTTACTATATTTTTCCCGTTCAACGACAGACGAGAACCTTCCTTGGAAGACAAACCATTTAAAAGAGGACCTATCAATTGGTATTAACATTTGGTATCTTCAAAAGTGGGCCATTGGAGGATTCCTCAACTAAGGGGGAGAATTTATAGTGTTATAGTTATAACAAGAAAAAGAAATTGGAGGATTCCTCTTCTTATGAGGGAGAAGTTATAGTGTTATAATTATAACAAGAAAAAGGTGAAGTTAATAAGTCTTATCTTCGTATCCTTAGGGGGAGATTTTAGACACGAAGAAGAAAATCTTATCTTCTGATCCTGAGGGGAAACAACAGATATATGGGAGAATCAAGAAGCTGTATTCTATACTTAGAAGAACAGAAATGACTATTCCATTGATTTTCTAAAGGGAGAAGAAGAATAAGAAGGAGAATCACATTCGTAGGGGGAGAACATCATTTGAGCTATGTTCAGTATTGATTGAAGACATACCCAGGAATAATGATTCTTATGAAGCTCTGTTCATGATAAGTTCTTTAAGTTCAAACAATGAAGGATTTTGAAACGGAGAAAGATCAAACAGACAGAAATGAAGATGATACAACTTGAATATCAGTTCAGCGTCAGAGGAACACACATCTTTTGTTTCAGTCACACAAGAATTCTGGAAATGCAGAATCTGATCCAGAAAAACCAGTAGCATTATTTACAAGTCCAGGGCGATGACTTTTTCTAGTTGTTAGTTGAGTTATCCTCCCTAGGTGATTTGTTTGCTAAAGTTTAACAATCAAATAGGGGGAAATTGTTAGAGATTACGAAGCTGTATAAATAGTAATCGTGATAACTCAACACTAGAACAGGACAAGTAAATAATACTACGACTACACAGAAATCAGGAAGAATTGAAGACAGGGCAGATACAGCGAATCAAGACATTAGAAGAAGTTTTGGAGTCTACTACAGGTCACTGAAAGAAGTTCATTTATATGTTCATGCCTCAGTGAAGAACAATGGTTAAAGACTTTCAGGGTTTCAGAAGTGTTAAAGATTTAGTATAGCAGTGCCGCTAAAAGATTTCAGTGTAGTAGCATTGATTGAAGACAGACAGTGTTAGAAGCATAGGAATCCAGAAGGGTGAAGACAAAGGTTAAAGAAGACAGCTGCAGTCTTGAACTGGATTGTAGTAATGAAGACGTTGTCGAAGTACCAGAAAAGATTCTAGTGAAATAACAGTATCTATCAACAGTCACTGTTTGAAGCAATGCAACAGTCCTAGCTTACTCAGCTGAAACAGAAAAGAAATCAAGGGAATTCAATTCAGTGTTAGTCGTTTGTGAACCAGACCAGTGCACTAAGCGTCAGCACAACGAGAAGAGAATTACCTTGATTAATCATAAGAAAATCAGTTGATCAAGCCAAGCCAATAGAGTGAAACCAAGTGGTAATTACTTGAAGAATTCAAGAAATATGCTAAGGCAAGTATTACTGCATTTGGGGACATTAATACTCTTGAAGCAATGGAGAGGCGCAGCTTATATTCCAAGGCGCAAGAAAAAGACTAAGGGAAAGTTAAGTGGCGCCTACACAGTGCATTGAGAGTGTAGGTGCAACTAATCTACCAAGGCGCAAGAATTTGCTTGGACTTAGTATCTATATCAGGAGTGGCGCCTATACAAGGGAAGCAGTGTATAGGCGCAACATATCTTGTCCAAGGCACAAGAAATACTAAGGCAAAGTCTGTGTGGCGCCTATACAGGGAAACCACTGTATAGGCGCAACAAACATCTATTGGTGCAAGGGAAAAGTTTCTAAGTAGCAAGTGGCGCCATCACAGTGAAGCAAGAGTAGAGGCGCAACTCACATGAACAAGGCGCAACTCAGGTTATTGGCGCAACACAGCTTCAAGTGGCGCCTACACAGTGCATTCACTCTACAAGCGCCACTCAGGACTTAAGCAATTGTGAAGCAAATCAATTTAATTGATTTGAAAAGTCTACACTATATTAAATAAAATGAATTATTCATTTTGTTTAATATGGTTGGTGGAGACACAGCCAACCAGAGAGAGAGGTAGTGAGATATTTCGAAGCCGGAGAAGAAGAAGTCACCATGATAATTCTATACCTTCTTCTCATGGGTTTTACAATCTAGCCGGTCAAACATGTCACAAATACTTAGGGCTATTGTAAAACACTCACTGTTAGCTTGATTCCAGTTACTACTAAATACTGTCAAACATTGTAATAGGGATCTAGCTTTATCTCTCTAGAAGCAAAGAACGAATCAGTTCTTTGGAAGCCAGTTATTAATTTAACTGGGTGTAGCAAAACCTCAGGGATTAATACGAAAGTACTATTCCCCGAAATCTGTCTCGCATTTAATTACTTGCTAATTTTCTAGATCATTATTGTTTAAATCCTAAACACAGAAAATTAGTAAGCCAGACTCCTAAACACTCCTAAACACGAACCACTGACCGAACTCTAAATCACATATCCGCAAAAGATTCGAAAGAATTTTTTGATTTAGTGAGTATCGTATTCAACCCCCCTTCTACGATACTTTCGGGACCTAACAAAGATTCAGAAGGAATCCCAAGTACAAGAAAAGTTTTGGTAGCAGATTTCAGAAGACAGGTCATTTTCGGGATCCAACTCAAGAGGTGGTTACAAGTCAAACATGGTAGACCGTAGTAAGTTCTGGTGCTACAACTGCAATGAACTAGGGCATTTCGCCACTGAATGTAAGAAACCGAAACAAGCAAAAGACAATAAGGTTTATGAGAAGAAGAGTTCATACGAGAAGAAAAGCTATGATGAGTTGAAAAGGGAGAATGAGAAGTTGAAACAGAAATTGGATGCTTTGGTTACAAAACAACAAGGCAAGGCTTACATTGTTGAAGGTAGAAGCTGGGATGACACAGATTCTGAAGAAGAAGAATATGGAAATCTTGCATTAATGGCAGACACTTCAGAAGAATCTCCATCATCAGCACAGGTACCTATTATCACCACTGTAGATATGTCTCTATCTGAATATAAAAATACTGTTAATGACTTGAGTATAGAGATGTTTAACATTCATACAAGCATGCTAGCTTCTGAAGCAGAAAATGCTAGACTAGTTGCGAAGATTAAAAGACTAGAATCTGGAAATGAACAACTAGAGCTTGTAGGAATCACAGTTAATAACCTTAAGGAAAGAAATGAATATTTAGAGAATAAGGTTATCTGTAATGCAGAGGTTGAGACAACACTTATGGCTAAGATTTCTGAGCTAGAGTTAAAATTGGAAGCTTTTAAGAACTCAGCTAATATTGCTAAAGACATAATGGATAAGCAGAGCTTAGATAATAAAACATGTATAGGCTTTGACTACGATGAACATAAAAGGAAAATCAAGAAGGATAAAAGGAATATAATTTTCAATGCTTCTAGTACTGTTTTATTAGAAAATGAAAATGTTCCTTTTGTCATTAAGAAGAGTAGTAATCCTGTCTTTAAGCTCCCACTCTCAGAACCCTTAGACGAAGATACTATCGTATGGAAACAAGAAATGCTTGTTGAGGATAAGTTAAAAGATAAAGAAGTTGAGGAAAATAATGTAGAAGAAGTTACACCTAATGAGCCAGTTAAAACTGAATCTGCTAAAACTGAATTAGGTGGTAACAAGAACAAGTCAAAGAGTAATAAGAATGAGAAAGTAGGTGTTAAAATTGCTAATTCTGCTACACCTGCACCCACTGCACCTAGGAAATTGTGTACTAATTGCAATTCTGTTGGACACCTTAGTCATGCATGTAATAAGGTTAAAGTAGAATCTAATATTCCTGTTGTGCAGAACATGTTTAGCATGAATAGTTCTCATTTGCCTTGTGGTATTACTGGATGTATGCCATGTGCTTTTAATATTATGCATGCTTATTTTAATTTGATGAATGCATCTACTTCTAGTAATTGCATAGGCATAGAAAGAAGCATGAATAAGAAAAAGGTAAGGGCAAAGACTGCTAGTCCTCTTAAGGTTAGAAAGGAGACTCAATCTCCTAAGCCAAAAGACAAATCTGTCAAGGCAAAGGAACATGATTCGAGTTCAGTCAAAGTAGAACTTAAAGATGTGAAATCTGAACCTGTTACACCATCTACAAGAACCTCTAAATTTCTTGGACCCAAACAAGTTTGGGTGCCAAAGAAACATTAATCACTTTGTGGTTGCAGGGCATAGGTACTAATGAAAAAGTCATGTGGATGTTCAAGGCACATGACAGGAGACAAGTCCCTGCTGACCAATGTGGTTGAAAAGATCGGCCCAGTTGTAACCTTTGGAGATGACAGCAAAGGCTTTACTAAGGGATATGGTAGTCTGGAAGTTGGAAATGTCATCATTGAAAATATCTCTCTTGTTGACGGTCTGAAGCACAACTTGCTGAGCGTCAGTCAATTTACAGATAAAGGATATAATGTGGACTTCAAGAAGGAAAAGTGTCTGATCATCAACAGGAAAGATGAAAAGCTTGCTCTTAAAGGAGTAAGAAAATGAAATCTGTTCGTAGCTGACTTAAACACTGCAAGCAGAGGAGAAGCAAGTTGTTTCTATAGTAAAGCATCCTCTGAATTGAGTTGGTTATGGCACAGAAAACTATCTCACCTGAACTTTAAGGCAATGAATTCTTTAGTTAGAAGAGAATTGGTGAGAGGGTTACCACAGATGGAATTCTACCAAGAAGGACTCTGTGAAGCATGTGAAAAGGGTAAGTCAAAGAAGGTGTCACATAGAAGTAAGGACATGTCAAGCATCAGCGAACCTCTCCAGTTGATTCATATGGATCTGTTTGGACCGGTTAATGTCATGTCAGTTTCAAAGAATAAATATGCATTAGTGATTGTCGACGACTACTCCAAGTACACGTGGGTGTTGTTTTTACATTCTAAGGATGAAGCACCTCAAATGGTAATCGATCACATTAAAAAGACTGAAGTGGAAGCTGGATTGCCTGTGCGGACGATCAGATTAGATAATGGAACTAAATTCAGAAATGCAGTTCTAAATGAATTATGCACGGAGCAAGGCATTTCAAGACAATACTCAGCCCCAAGAACTCCACAGCAGAATGGAGTGGTAGAAAGGAAAAATAGGATTTTGATTGAAGCAGCAAGGACAATGTTAAGCCAGTCAAAGCTACCTACATATTTTTGGGCAGAAGCAGTCAACACAGCTTGTTACACTCAGAACAGAACCCTGATTAATAAAGATCTAGAAAAGACATCCTATGAGATTATGACCAACAGAAAGCCATCACTGAAGTACTTTCATGTGTTTGGTGGAAAATGCTATGTATTGAAAGATGAACATCTGGGCAAGTTTGATGCTAAAGCAGATGAAGGGATTTTCCTTGGTTACTGACTGGAGTCTAAGACGTACAAGGTATATGTGATTGAAACTCATAAGGTCATTGAAAGCCTTAATGTAACGTTTGACGACACCAAACTCCCAAGTCTTCAAAAAGATAAAGTTTCTGAATCTTTGAAAATTGAAAATCTATCAGAATACTACTTAGGAGATGAAGACGTACCTGGTGTTGCATCTGGTAGTCATGAACACACGAATATTGATAATCCAGAGCAAAGCAGTGGAAGTGTTGGTAATACCACACAGTCACAGTCACAGTCTGTATTTCAAAATCAGTCTGTTACTGAACCTGCTAGCTCAACTGGTGGATCATCAAATAATGGAGGCAACAACTCAGGGGGAGGTGAAGAAGGATCAGCTAGTCACTCTCAACACAACCACGAAGAAGGTCAATCATCAAGGGCTAATCTGCCTAGACAGAGGGTATGGAACAAAGATCATCCCTTTGAATTAATCATTGGTGACCCAGAGAGTGGTGTGAGGACTAGAAGAGCAACGGAGAATGAATGTTTGTACTCTGGTTTTCTATCAGAGGAAGAACCTAAAAAGGTTGAAGATGATCTAGAAGATCCAGATTGGGTGATTGCGATGCAAGATGAACTCAATCAATTTGATAGGTAGAAAGTTTGGAAACTGGTACCCAGACCTAAAGACAAATCTGTTATTGGCACTAAATGGGTATTCAGGAATAAGTTGGATGAAAATGGCATTATTACGAGGAACAAGGCCAGACTGGTTGCTAAGGGGTATTCTCAAGAAGAAGGAATAGATTATGACGAGACCTATGCACCAGTAGCAAGCCTTGAAGCCATCAGGATGTTTTTGGCATTCGCAACACATTCAGACTTTAAAGTTTATTAAATGGATGTGAAGAGTGCATTCCTGAATGGGGAGCTGGAAGAAGAAGTATATGTAGAGCAACCTTCGGGTTTCGAGAACAAAGATCATATGGACTTTGTGTACTTCCTTTTTAAATCTCTTTATGGACTCAAGCAGGCGCCTCGAACATGGTATGAAACACTATCTGAATTTTTAATTGAAAATGGTTTTATCAGAGGTGTTATAGATAAGACTCTCTTTCATAAAATGCACAAAAATAATTTGATATTAGTTCAAGTGTATGTTGATGATATTATATTCGGTTCTACTAATGATGAGCTATGCAAGAGATTTGCTAAGTTAATGCAGAGTAGGTACGAGATGAGTATGATGGGTGAGCTTACTTTCTTCCTTGGACTACAAGTGAGTCAGAAGAAAGATGGGATCTTCATTTGCCAGGCAAAGTACATCAGAGATCTTCTAAAGAAGTATGGACTTGAAGATTCAGCCCCCGCCAAGACTCCAATGCCAACTGCCACAAAGCTTGATGAGGACAAATCAGGTAAATCTGTCGACATCACAAGCTACAGAGGTATGATTGGATCTCTACTCTACTTAACTGCAAGTAGGCCAGATATTATGTTTTCAACTTGCTTATGTGCACGGTTCCAAGCTAACCCAAAAGAGTCTCACCTTATAGCTGTCAAAAGAATTTTTAGATACCTGAAGGGTACTCCAAATTTGGGAATTTGGTATCCTAAAGGTACCAGTTTTGACCTAATCGGCTATACAGACTCGGATTTTAAAGGTTGTAAGATTGACAGGAAGAGTACTTCTAGAAGCTGTCAATTCTTGGGAAGAAGATTGGTCTCATGGTATAGCAAGAAGCAGCACTCAGTGTCTACCTCAACAGCAGAGGCAGAATACATCGCAGCAGGTAGCTGTTGTGCTCAGATCCTATGGATGAGAAACCAACTTCAGGACTATGGCTTTATGTTGAACAAGATTCCAATATTCTGCAACAACACAAGTGCCATAGCTATAACCAATAATCCGGTTCAGCACTCACGGACCAAGCATATTGATATCAGGTATCACTTTATACGAGAGCATGTCATGAATGGAATTGTGGAGTTGCATTTTGTACCCACAGAACAACAACTTGCAGACATCTTCATGAAACCACTAGACGAATCCACTTTCTCTAGGTTGGTTAGTGAATTAGGTATGTTAAATTTAAATTAATTTGTGTTTGCGAGGAGTTGTATGGATTCACAAGTTATTGAATTTTTATATCCAAAGGACTTGTGAACTCCAGTCCAACTATTAATCTCGGGCTTATGAATATCAATATTAATTATTATAAGTATACCAGTTATGCTTTGTGACAATTATTCGATACAGCATAAGTAGTTAACTGCTACATAAGTGTTTGTAGTTAACAAGAAGCATAACAGTCTGTGGTTTATAATTAATTGGTGGATTTCAATTCATGAAATCAGACTGAAAGATTCTACATCAGACAAGTTGTGAACTTTTTGTGAGAATCTGATGGTATTGACTTGATTATCTGTTATATTATTTCTCACAAAGCATGTGTAGCAATTACAGTTCTCAGTATTAATATGCATATCTGATTGAATGCTTCTTAGTATGTTGTTATTATTATTTGAATTGTGATTGGGTTGGTTTTAAATTTTTGGAAATTACAACTGCAACAGAGTATGGAACAAATTTTTTTTGGTTTTCAAAAATCTCCAATCAACCACCTGTGTATAATATATTAATATATGTATTATTATTTCTGTGTGTAATTCAAATTGAATTATCTTTAATTTTTAGTTATTTCTAAATTAAAATTTTAATAATTCTATTTTAGGAATATTAACTTTTTAATTTAAGAAATCTCTATTTAATTAAGTTTATGACAATTCGAATTTATATGATTACATGTTTTAAATTATTTGATAAATGCAAGTTTTATTTTAATTTTTAAATCATTAGTATTTCAATTATTAATGATTTTCTAATTAAAATTAACTTACATGTATCGATAGTTGTTAACTATCGGAAATGTATTCTATTTTATTTTAAAATTAATTAGATTGCATGTGCCGATGGTTAACTTTGTCTTGTTTTATTATTTATATATGCATGCATCGATAGTTGTTAACTATCGGAAAGAGTATTTTATTTTAATTAATTAAATGCATGACCCGATAGTTACATATTCTTTTCTTTGCATGGTCCGATAGTAAAAAAAAATGAAAATTAATTAAATATCCCGATAGTTAGTAACCATCGGGTGGTGGATGTCATTCTTTACTTTGCTTTAGTTTGCATGTCCCGTAGTCATACTAGCTCTATAATATATATCCTTTTCTCTCTCTCTATCCAGTATGCTTTTTTCATCCGATACTTCCTTAACAGCCATAACAAAATATACACACACCGACTGCTAGCTATTATCGGAGAAAATTGATTTTTTCTCTTCAAATATCTACAATTCTAGGCCTTATTTTGCAAATCTAAAACCGTGAATGTATAGATCTGTTAACTAGCTTCATTTCCATATTAATTTTGCTTCGTTTTGTTTCGAAAATTTTTGAGTCTTTCGAACTTTGGGAATTTTTCTAGGGTTAACTAGAAGTCAAAAAATCGTAATAAAAATACTAGTGTATTTCAAATTTCTCCTAGTTTATCATATATTATTTTTAGAATTTTTGGAGAAGTTTGAATTTTTGGGTGTTTTTGGTTCGTATACGAATAAACTAAGTTCGTTTTTGCTTTGGAAAAGTTAAAATTTTTGGTAATTTTTACTTGTTAAAAATGGCTGGAATTTTTAGTATCACTCGTACGAATTTAGTTGCTGATTATAATATTCAGACCCTACTTGCTGATTATCGGGCTTGGGCACGAATATTACTCGAATATTCTAGGATCAGGTATGCTTTAGTGACAGACGTTCTATTAAATCATAATATGTTGCGAGACTGTTACTGCTCTGCTACTGACTCCTCAGTTGGTGAAGTGTTGACTTTTACTTTTCACTTAGGCAATCGGGAAATTATGGTTACTAAACATGATTTGAATCGTATTCTTCGATTCCCACGGGATAATTTTGTTCAAGATCCTACACCCGAACAATTAGCTGATTTTTGTACTTTTGCCAACTACTTCAATTTCGAAGTTCGTGACTTGGGTGAAATGTATAAACAACATTTTCCTAAAGCATGGAATTTCTTTTTCCATACCATTATTCAGTGTTTTTCCTTTAAGAAGACGAGCACCCATGGTATTCCTTATTTTTATCAAGCTATCGGATATGGTGTTGCTAATAATCTTAGGTTAAACTATGGTCATTTGTTAATGCATAAAATTCTAAGCGTAATGGGACTTCCGGATAACAGAAACCTCCAACTTCGAAATGTGGAGTGTTTCTTTCCAAGGTTCTTACAGCTTGTTATTAATGATGTATCTACTAACGAGGAAAAGCTACACTATTATAGTAGTCCTACTTCTTTTCCTGTGAAGCAGAAGAACAAGATTGCTACGACTTTGCAGAACAACAATGACTACAACAACAACTCACCAGCACTAATGACAGAATTTATGAGGAGGTGTGTTATTGATATGGACAGAGATGTCCTTCTTGGACCACAAGAAGATATCCAGATCCCTGAACAAGATCAAGAACAAGATCAAGTGCCAACCCCTGAATTGGAGTTATCACAAGAAGAAAATGTTCAGGTGACCAAAGAGGTACAAGTTACATCTGGCGGAGATTCACTTGGGAATGATAATAGTCAAGATTCATATCATCCCATCTCTCTAACAGGTAGTCAAACAGGTAGTCCAACTGAATCCACATCTTCACTGTTTATTAATTTGCAGAATTTGTTTGAAGATACTGGAATGGAACTTGCTACTGAGCCCTCTGTGGCATTAGGAACAGGCAATGAATCTGCAAACCAACAGATTCTAACCCCTGCCTTAGAACCAAATACTACTCAATCCTTACCGTTATCTTCTCTTCTACCCTTGAAACGTCAAATTGTGAGTGAGGGAGATAGTGCCTTAGAAGCACCACATAAGGCAGGTGAGGGAACCCCAACAGCTCTACCTCTGACTAGAAGGAGATTAGACGAACCTGAGGTAACTGTTAGCCCATCTATACCCTCTCAAAAGGACATAGAGCTGAAAAAGGCAAATACACAGTCTCTGGGGACATCCTCTCAACAGGGTGAACCTATTGAAATTCGCCCGTCAGCCAGGGCATCTGAAAGAGTGTCAATAATTGAGCCTCTAACCAAGTTATTTGTTGCACTGAAAGGAGCACACACACAAGAGGAATTGACGGATGTTGCTACTACTGTACCAGAACCTATGCAGGTAGATCCTGTACAGGTCATGCCTTCACAGGCTATTGCGGGAGTCACGGGTCCTTCATTGCTAAACATTACAGGATCCAATGTGATAAGCCCCTCAGGAGGAACATTCCTGGCTCCTAATAAGGAGGTCTCCACCACTATAAGTGGAAAGGAGAAGCAACTACTTGGCAATAGTTCTTCGGATGAGCCATTTAGGACTTTAACTGCAGATACAGAAGACTTGCTGGAGTCAAGGAGAGTGAGTGAAACACCAACAGAACGTTTGAGTGATCATAATTCACCCACACCCCTAAGACCGAGTGAGATAATTGAGAGACAAACACCTACAGAACCTGTCAGTGAGACACCTACCAGCCAAATAAATACCCTCACAATGCACACACAATCTCTAAGTCAAAGGGTTTATAACCTGGAGACTACTGTCACCGAAATGAAATCTGAATTTCACAGCAATGTCATGGAAATAAAATCTGTTCAATACAACATGTTGCAGGATTTACAGAATTTCAAGACTGATATGAAGAAGTTTGTTACAGATTTGTTTGAAAAGCATAAATCTCAAACTACTCAAATCCCTGCTTTGGAGGATAACACAACTAAGGGGGAGATGATAGTGCGAGAGCAAGAAAAAGAATCTGGTGCAGAAATGAGGAGTAAAGACAAAGGTAAAGGCAAATTGGTAAAGGAAGAAGCAAACATTTATACATCTCAGGGGGAGCAAGATATACCGATGGAGGTAAGGCTCACACTTGAAGAATGAGAAATATGGGAACTTTCTCATACTGCTCCTACAGCTCAGGAAGATGATTTGTTTGATGAATTTGTAAATGGTGCCGCTTATCAGTTCACTGAAACGGACTTTATGGAAACATTTGGTTTGCTAGATGCAAATCAACCAAGGATAAGGGCATGTGAAATTGCACGAATGTCTCAAGAGAAAGTCAGAAAAGAACACTACAACCACTATATTGTAAGGAGACAAAGGCCGTTGGTATTATCAAGAGAAGGAAGTGCATGGGACAAGGCTAGGAGTCTTTTGCAGAAATCAGAGTTAGGAATGATTCAAAATGAAGATCAAAAAGTTCTGGAAGCATTGCAAGAAGCTCACAAGAGTCATCCATCAATAAATCAGTTCTTTCATGCTTTGAAACAAACAATCAAATTGATATTCATCGCGTCTAACATCAATGGATGGCGGATTCAGATTCAATTCAATAATTCGACTACTAAGACCATTTCTTCTAATTTTATCAAGTTGAGGTCTCTCACTGAATTGTATGTCATGAAGATTAGAGTGGACAAGAGATCTCATGTGAATGGACTTCTTACTGATATGATTGAAGATCAAATGAGCAAAGCAGAAGTTGAAGTTCACACAACTCCTTATACAGTGATATTCTATAAAGACAAGTTGGTTCAGACACTGTGTTTGAGTGATGAAAGACTGAGCCTATATCCTCTGAAGCGTCTGAAATATGTTGAAGGGCTTCTTAGGAGTGAAGGACTTAGGACAGAAGAAAAATGGAAAGCTGCAGAGCGCATTTATGCTTATAGACTTAATGTCTTATCAAATCAATCTGTAGATATTTCCAAGGTCGGGAGAATAGATCCTTCAAATTGATCTCAACCAAAATTGCCTATGTATACAAAAGAAGAAGGAGATTGGGACTTTGAAAAAGTCAAGGCAATGAGTGAATTCAGATTTAACCATCCAGGGAAAGTGTTCGAGTATACAAAGAAGCCAGATTTTCCAATTGTCTTTCCGGATTTTGATGTAATCAGGGAGACAGAGACAATGGTGTTAAAGGATCCTCCAGCAATCAGGTACAAGAACCCCAAAGGAAAAACTGAAATAGTTGATATCCACAAGATGTCTTACATGACTTCTAAGGAACTGGGTTTTATACTTGATCAAATCAAGACTTCGACAAACTACAAAGACAAATCAGCATTGGCAGAAATCTCTAAGCTTTACATGAAGAAGTTGGGAACAGAATCACGTTACAACACTGATCGAGTTAAAGCAGTTCCAAAAAGGTTGAGTGTTAAAGGAAAGATGAAAATTCTTGAATTTACATTCGAACAGGTTAAGCAGATCAGGAGAGTAGTTGTCTTGCAAACACTTCAGGAAGCTTTGTCAGATCCCAAGCCAAGAAATATGCTAGAAGAAGAAGCGCTGGATCTAGTGAATGACCAGCTTGCAAGTCTTGTACAATGAGAATGACATAATGTATATCAGTTCAGGCTAGAGGAACATACATTCTACATTGTAATTGTTTTTGAAATCTGGAAATGTATTATGTGATCCAGAATGTATTTAATATTAGATTACCGTCTTCTATTTACTTTTTCTTGTAAGTTAGTTGAGTTATCCTCTTAAGGGATTTGCTTGTCAAACTCTAACAATCAAATAGGGGGAGATTGTAAAGCAAAATGTAACGTAAAGTAACATGTAACCGAGGTAACTAACTCAACACTACAAGTCGGTAACTTATATTAAAATGAAGCACGGAATCGACTGTGAATCATTTATAAGTTGAATACAAAAGACCAAATTATTAGAGGAAGCTTTGAAGACATTGAAGATCACTGAAAGAAGTTCATTAACATGTTCAAGCCTCAGTGAAGAATAAAGTTGAAGTGGTTCAAAGGTTCTGAAGATGAAGAAGGTTTTACTACAGAGAAAACAGAAGATTCCAATGAAGTTTAGAAGCACTTCTAATTAACAAGGAACAAAGTCAATTGTATTATAAAGAAGATGTGAAGATCAAGATCGTGTTAGTCGTTTGTGAACCAGACCAGTTGCACCAATCGTCAGCACAAAAGAGATTGAGAATTGCATCTATGGATGAGAAGAATTGACCAGATACTGAGATGAGTAACCTAAGTGGTATGTGATTAAGCCCAGAATAAATCAAGGTCGAATTAATAAGGAAATATTTATTTGACTTGGTTGCAATGGAAGAAATTATGTTGAAGGGCTTAACAAATTCTAAATATGGCTAAGTGAATGAGACTACAGAAGCTGTATCCAGAAGTCATTGGTCAAGCTATTTCGTCTTATTCCTATTTTGTCTTATTCACCTATGGTTATTAACCATCGGGTGAGAAAAGTAAGTGAGAAAGGAATTAGAAAAGACAAAGGCATATTTCATCCCACTAGCCGATAGTTATTAACTATCGGGTAAAGGAAACAAATGCTTACTAACTATCGGATAAAAGAATTAAAAAGAATTTCCGATAGTTAATAATTCCGATAGTTACTCAGTTTGAAGTAATTGATTTTATTTCATGAATTGTTTTAAGTGTCCGATAGTTAGTTTACAGACTCATTGATACTTAAACAATTACTAA
Source organism: Oenanthe sinensis (assembly GCA_028671895.1). Taxonomy (NCBI): domain Eukaryota; kingdom Viridiplantae; phylum Streptophyta; class Magnoliopsida; order Apiales; family Apiaceae; genus Oenanthe; species Oenanthe sinensis. Next base: position 2,946,655 of record JAPMAC010000194.1, on the reverse strand, counting down.
GAAAATGTTCCCGATACTTATGAAGAAAAAGAAGCGAAGCTGCAACTTGTTTTACTTGGCACAAAATGGGCCACGTATACTAAGTTGAAAAAGACTACACAAAAAGCAGCAAAGCATCGTCTTTGGATTCATTCATTCAGCTTACAGACAGAGAGATACACAGAGCAAAAAGGTGGTGTTGGAGCCAAAATATGCAATGATTTTTACAGATGTGGAGGGCAACACAAAGTTCTTTGATATCTGTAAATATCTGGACAAAATCACAGATGAAGAAATTCACTACCTTATGAGGCAACTTGGAGACACTGATAGAGATGAAGCAATTTTGAGGAGTTCATTCATGAGACAATTAAAGAAAAATGATGAGAAGAGAAAGAAGAAAAAGTAATTGGATTATGAAGATTATGAAGACATTGGAGCTGCTTGCAGAAGTTATTCATCAACCTGGTACTTCCAAAATTCAAAGAGCTATTTAAATTTCTTGATTCTATCTGAATGAAAATAATTAAGGGTTTTGTTATCATCAAGTAGATTTATGCCTCTTTATGTCACAGACACAAATAGGGGGAGATTGTTAGGAATCTACATGTAATTTGATGATAACTTTAAACTTAGAATCATAGAAATTTTAATTGATGTAACTGATCAATTGATATGGAAAATATAAATATCAATTGATCAGGAAACCATTTATCAGTTGAAGTGTTTATGTGAATCAACTGATAATTTAGATTGTAGAATAGGTGTACTTGGTCTATTTCAATCGATATTATGCAAGTCAATTGATATTATTCTAATCAATTAATGTTAGAGTCGATTAATATAGGTCATCAACTGATGTGTAACTTAGACTATCAAATTATAATTATTTAAAGACATGAAATTATACAAGTGAAGGATGATCAGTTGATATTGAAACATCGATGGATAGAAGATCAATTGAAGAAACCAAGTCAAGTATTGAAGACCATCAACTGATGTGAAGACCCATCGAATGATGCATCGATTGATAACATCTATCAATCGATGAGTCATCATTTATCAATCGATGGATATAAAGATCAATCAAAGAAGAATACCAGTTGATGGATAAAAGGAAGGATCAATTGATATGTTTAATAACAAATTATCAATTGATTGAGACAACACAGAAAGGATATTTTTTGAAGATCCAAAGGACAAAATCACACCTAGGGAAGACAGTCTATGATGACTGTGAAGACTCAAAGTGAAGTTGTCTTTCAAACCTTTTTCTAAAATAGAAAAAGGTAAAAGGGAAGATAGAACAGAAACAATCCCAGAATAAGTATTGTAAAAACACACCTATAGTATATAAACAAGTGTGGTAGCATTGTTAGAAGATATACAAGTTAGACAATATTTCTTGAATCAACTGTTCAGCCTTAGAGCACTTTGTAAGAACAGTTGATTTATTTTCTAACCTTGTAAAATGAATCTAGGTTTTTATTAACTTAGGAACATTGAGCAAAAATATATACTGATAGAAAAACTAATCCATCAGTAATTTTAAAATCTCTTTGTTCAATTTATTTTAAGTCTTATTTTTGTTAATACATATTCTCTCAAACACTCAAACATCAAGAACAAATATTAAAACAATAAAAAGTTTAAATATTTGTATTCAACCCCCCTTCTAAAAATATTGACATTGTTATAAGAAATAACAATTGGTATCAAAGCAGGCTTTCAACATACAGAAAGTTTAAAGATTAAGAACTGTCAATATGGGTCAAAAAGATTCAGTAATGAAAATTCCAGTGTTAGAAAAAGATGAATATTTTTCATGGAAAGTAAAAATGCATCTACATCTACTTTCTCTCGACCCTTTCTATGTTAACTGCATATAGAAAGATCCTCATGTTCCCATGAAGCTAGTCACAGGTGTAAACCCTGATGGAACTCCTGTACTTGAAAAACATGTTCCAAAACTCATCAATGAGTTCACAAAAGAGGATGAAAAAGAACTGCTTAAAGACAAGAAGGCCATGAACATTCTGTTTAATGGTCTAGATAAAGATATGTTTGATAATGAGATAAACTGTACTTCATCAAAGGAAGTATGAGATACTCTTCAAACTCTATGTGAAGGAACTAAATAAGTAAGGAAAAACAAGATGCAACTCTTGATTCAAAAATATGAATCATTTCATTTCAAGAGTGGAGAATCTATCAATGATACATATAGCAGATTCCAGAACTTATTAAATGGATTGAAGCTATATGGTAGGGTTTATGCAACTGAGGATACACATCTAAAATTTCTTAGATCTCTTCCAAAGGATTGGAAACCAATGACTGTTTCTATTAGACAATCTCAAGATTTCAAGGATTATTCTGTTGAGAAACTTTATGGTATTATCAAGACATATGAATTGGAAATCCAACAAGATGAGCAGATTGAGAAGAATCAAAGAAAAGAGAAAAATGTGGCTTTGATGGTCAAGAGAAATGAAGAGAAGAAGGAAATTGGTTGTGTAGAAGATTATATCATGGTGGCTGGTGATGCTGTTGAAGAATCATTCAAAAGAAAATGAAAGGGAAAGTGTGAAGAAAATGAAGCATGCTCTCTGGATGATTTGGATGAGATTGATGAACACCTTGCATTTCTGTTAAAGAAATTTTCAAAACTAAAATTCAAGAGGAATCCAAATGCTCAAAGGCCTGGATCCCAGTTTAGAAGTAACAATAAAAAAATTTTAGTTGATAGATCTAAATTCAGATGCTTTAACTGTGGATTGGCTAGTCATTTCTCAAATGAGTGCAGAAAGCCAAAACAAGAAAATGCAAAGACATATGATTTTATTGACTACAAAAAGAAATACTTTGACCTTCTTAAACAAAAATAAAAGGCTTTTGTTACTGAAGAGAAAGACTGGGCTGCTGAGGACAGTGATTCTGAAGAGTTCATCAATCTATCTCTAATGGCCAACCATGAAGATGAAGAAGCTAGTTCATCATCAAATCAGGTACTAGCTACTAACTTTTCTGAACTTACAAAAGATGAATGCAATAGTACCATTAATGAAATGGAATAGGTCTGTTAAAACTGCCAAACAAATCATTGATGTTCAGGGCTTAGATACTCTAGGTGAATCCCCTAAATCAATAGGCAAGCCATTGGTTGATACTTCAATGGATATAGATCAATCGACTGCTAATCCATCATCAACTGATAAGGATTATCAATCGATTGATGTTGAATCGATTAATAAGCATCCATCGATAAGTAAATCATCAATGGCTAATAAGAAGAACTACTTTAACACCCCTATCAAGTTTGTTAAGGAAATCAAAAATCAAGTTGAGGCTAAGGTTGAGAAGATCAACACATGTAGCTTATCCAAGAAACAATTGAAAGCAAAATTAGAAGAGATATCACCTGTGGAAATTATCCAACCTAAGTCTGAGAAAAAAAAAAGAATAGGAATGGTAAAGTGGGCATAAACAAGCACAACAATTATACTCCTGATATGTATGCACCTAGAAAGGTGTGTGCTAAATGTGGTAGTGTAAATCATTTGTCTATACAATGCAAGAAAGAAAAGAACTCTATATCTTTAAATGATTTAAATGCACATGCCATATCTGCAAATGTCATGCTTACCAATCTTATTCTCATGAATGCCATGTCTTCTAATTTAGTTGCACCTAATGTTCATATGTCTTATGCACAAGTTCTATACATGTATAATCCTTTCTTTGCATATGCAAATATGAACGTGCCTGGAATGCCATGGAACATGCCTAATGTAGATAATGAAATGCATAAAAATTCTACCATGAGTTCCAAGGTGTCTAAGCCTCAAAAGCCAACTCCCAAAGTTAAAGTAGATTTAAACTCACCAAAACAAAAGAAACCAAAGTTGACAACAAAGGCTCATGCTATAACTAATAAAAGAGGACCCAAGGTAACTTGGGTACCAAAAGTAACTTGATTGTTTTGTGTGTGTGCAGGGAAACAGGTAGAAAAATCTCTGGTATCTGGATAGTGGATGTTCTAGGCACATGACTGGAGATTTGTCCCTGCTCACAAAGTTTGTGGAAAAGGCTGGCTCAGGAGTTACTTTTAGAGATAACAACAAAGGTTTTACTCTGGGATATGGTTCAATTGCAAAATAAAATGTTATCATTGAACCTGTAGTACTAGTTGATGGATTGAAACACAATTTATTCAGTATTAGTCAACCGTGTGATAATGGAAATGGTGTGTGGCTTTCAACTAGATCATGCATCATAGCCAATAAAGAATCTGGTGAAATTCTCTTAACTGGAGAAAGAAAATGAAATTTCTATGTGGCTGATTTGAACTCTATAAAGGTAAATTCAATGACATGCCTACTTAGCAAGGCCAATACAGATGAAAGTTGGATTTGGCACAAGAAGCTAGCCCATTTGAATTTTAAAGCCATGAATCAATTGGTTAGAAAGAATTTGGTTAGAGGCATTCCATAGATGGAATTCACCAAGGATGGACTATGTAATGCCTGTCAAAAGGGAAAATAAAGGAAAGCATCATTCAAGTCAAAGTCTGAATCATCAATTGGTAAGCCTCTGGAATTATTGCACATGGACTTATTTGGTCCAGTCAACATCATGTCAATTGTCTTGGGGATTTTGACAATATCTTTTGACTTAAGGGTCTTTTTGACAGTATCATTATTCTCATCAGCTAATTCTTGCTTAAGAATTAGTGATTCCTCATCAAATTCAAACTCAGCCTTTTTGAATAGAAGATTCTTAACTCCTTTCAGTATAGAGGGTCTGACAATAGGTTTTTCTGAACTAGTGTCATCCTCTATGGCATGTTTCTTACCATTTTTCTTTTCATAGTTAAAACCTATACCTAATTTTTGATTTTTAGTATTGTCAGCATGGTATGATTTTAACAATGAAGAAGAATTCCTTTAAGCCTTGATTTTAAGTTCATTTTCAGAGATCTATTTTCTGAGAAATTTCTCAATCCGGGAAGCATATACTACCTTGTTCTTCAGAATTTCATTTTCATGTTGTAAGGACTCAAAAGCATTCTGTTAAAGTTCTAGTTCTTGATTCTTGTTCTTTAATAACTCATTAGCACTAGAAAATTTGACAATCTCTTCATTTGCAGTTAACATGCTTGTATAAATGTTAAAGATTTCATAACTTAAACTTTCAACAGTTTTCTTATACTGAGATGCAGTCATATCAACAGTAGTAAGAATGGGTACCTGACTGGATGAAGTAGGTGAGTCATCTTCTGACTTTTCCATGAGAGCAAGATTTTGATACTCTTCTTCATCTTCATCATCAGATTTTTCCCAGCACTTGTCTTCAACCACAAATGCCCTTCAATGTTGCTTTTTGAGCAAAACCTCATACTTTGCTTTGAGTTCCTCATAGTCATTGTCATTTCTTGTCACTTGCTTTGGCTTTTTGCATTCTGTTGCAAAATGTCCCATCTCATTATAGTTGTAACATCTTATCTGTGATATGTCCACCCTTCCTGTCTTGTATCCACCTTTTGAAGGGTTTTGAGGCACAAACGCAACGGAATAAACGTGAAAAATAAATGAAAACAGTGAAACCCTCCGCAGGATCCATGCAAAAACAAAAGATTTAATTCGGAGATAAAGAATAAATATCTTTAGAAGCTTTAACAATTCATTAATGGAAGATTAATGGAGGTCCAAATCTTGTTTAATCACCACGTATCCCGCCCTCGCGATCTACGCTCTACGGTATCCACACGAACACTTTTCATGAAGGATTCATGTGTACTAGCACCTGAAAACTGCTTCTCTCTCTCTATCTTCCTCTTTTCTCAAAACGGCTAGGGTTTTAGTAAAAATATGTCTCTTAAATTAAATCAGCTCATAAAGAGATTATATAGAGAGAGGAATAAGTTTTTTAATTATAATCCAATTATAATTAATACTAATCAACAATTCTAAATTATAAATAAACAATAATCAATAAAACATAATCCTTAATAATAAATATTCTCCTTAAAATATAAAAAGTATTGTCTCTAGAGCACAATTACTAACAATCTCCCACTTGCACTAGAGCCAATTACCCAACTATCCTCATGGAACTAGTGTGACTTTCGTGCTTCTACTACGACAAAGCCTTTAGTCAGTGAGCCTGCAATATTATTATTAGTATGCACTTTACATATATGTACATCTCCTTGATCATTAATCTCATTAATTAGGTGATATCTCCTAAGTACATGCCCAAATAGCCTCATTGGCTGCTTCGCAAGCATCAATATACTCAGGCTCTATTGTAGAATCAACAACTGTCTCTGCTGTGAACCATTCCAGCATACAACATCTCAATAAAAATAGATAAAACACAAAGCCAAACAGAAACATTAAATCACCATTGTCTGTCTAGAAACTAGCATCACTGAAACCTCTTACCACTAGTTTCACATCTCCTCCATATAACAAGAATGAATCTTTAGTCCTCTCAAGTACTTAAGAATATTATTGACTGTCGTCCAGTGACCTTCACCTAGATTAGACCGGTATCTACTCGTCATGCTTAAAGCATACCAGACATCAGGATGAGTACATATCATTGCATACATTATAAAACCAATTGCTAACGCATATGGAACTTTACTCATGCGGTCTTTATCATCCAATGATTTAGGATAAATTTTATTTTGAGATCATTATCCCATGAGACATTGGGACATATCCATTTAGCCTCTTTGCATTCAAAATCGATGTAAAACTTTGTCAATGTATGTACTCTAACTTAGGCCGATCAATATCCTTGATCTATCTCTATAGATCATGATCCCTAATATATAGGTCGCATCGCCTACGTCTTTCATTGAGAAATTATTTCTCAACCAAGTCTCCACAGTCTATAGAGAAGGAATGTCATTCCCTATTAGTAATATATCATCAACATATAATACTAGGAATGTCACATGGCTCCCACTAAAATTCTAGTAAATACAAGTTTCATCTTCATTCTGAATAAAGTCAAACTCTTTTTGACTGTTTCATGAAAATAAATGTTCCATCTTTTAGAATTTGGAGTGTTCATAGCGTCTTGGTAGGTGAGAACCTCATTTTCATCCACAACCATCACATCACCATCTTGAGTCAAGAGAAATCCATAATATCTCTCGGGCTCATGGTGAATCCTACCAGACCTACGAACAACCTGTGTTTCTCGAGTAGTATTGCTTTCTTGTACATTCTGCTTAGGTTCCTCCATTGGTTCAATGTTATCATGTGGGTCTCGAACTTCATCGAGATCTATTATCCTCCCACTGTATTTCTTAGAGAGCATCTCTCTCAAGGATCATAGCAGTTCAAGCAAAAAACATTTTGTTCTCAGAAGGATTATAGAAAGAATAACCCCCTATTTCAGAATGGGTATCCCACAAAATTATATTTATCTGATTTTGGTCCTAGCTTGTCAGAGATCAGACGTTTCAGAATCCGTATCGAATACGATTCCCATAATAAGAACAAATATGTATCATATACATACATCAATACACACAATCATCACATGATTATACATCATATGAATATCATATATTCATAATATATAAAAACATATACATATTGTATCAATACAAAATCATGATAGATCGAATACATGCTTACATATCGAAAACTATTAAGCACATAACCGAATTAAAACGTTTCGCAAGTAGCTCTGATACCATTGAAAGGTTTCGAGGCACAAACGCAGCGGAATAAACGTGAAAAATAAATCAAAATAGCGAAACCCTCCGCAAGATCGATGCGAAAACAAAAGATTTAATTCGGAGATAAAGAATAAATACCTTTAGAAGCTTTAACAGTTCATTAATGGAAGATTAATGGAGATCCAAAGCTTGTTTAATCACCATGTATCCCGCTCTCGCGATCTACGCTCTACGGTATCCACACGAACACTTTTCATGAAGGATTGATGTGTACTAGCCCCCGAAAACTACTTCTCTCTCTCAATCTTCCTCTTTTCTCAAAACGGCTAGGGTTTTAGTAAAAATATGTCTCATAAATTAAATCAGCCCATAAAGAGATTATATAGAGAGAGGAATAAGTTTTTTAATTATAATCCAATTATAATTAATACTAATCCAAAATTCTAAATTATTTAATTAAGTCTCACTTAATTAATTAATTATTAATTTTGGAATTAGTTTAACTAATTCATTTATTCTATTTATATAATTAATTAAGTCATACTTAATTAATATCATAAATAAAATAAATTACTTATTTAATTTAAATTATTTCTCCTTCAAGCGTTCTTTGTGTGTGACCCTGTAGGTTATTATTACGTTGACAACAATTTTAATATCTAATTAAAATTGTAAACAATGAGCGGCATCTAGTAATACATCATTGATACCCAAGTAATAATAATAAATCGGTGATTCGATTAAGCCTTTCGTGAATAATGTTCCATGTAATATAATCCCTTTAATCTTGATATTATAGATTAAACTCAAGGCATGTCTCGTGTCATCCTCTTCATAATTTAATCTTTATTTTTTTGATCGATGAGTAGACTATTAAAATCAAATCAATATTTGAGCACGGTCGTGCATTTCATAGTCTTACTCAAACAAGAGGCCAATAATATCACTCCTAAAATTAGAAGGATTAAATCTCATCTAGATCATTCATATTTCTCATACGATTCATAATATACCCGATGTCCACTTTTATCATCACCCGGTCAAAGATAACTTTTAATGTAATCAAAGTATATTAATTCTCGTATAGAAATATAATGATTTCAGGTCTAAGGATCATTACATCATTATCACAGTGAGAATTACTTATGACACTTATTTAACATGTAGAATCTCACGGCGGGTCATTCAAGTGTCATGCATTGATACATGTACTTATGTTTTTGACTTTAGTATCACCATACCTATGACCAATGAGATGTTGTCATCTGTCAAGAAACATACTAGTCTTTGTGCATTATTATTGTCTTTAAATAATAATACTCGACTAGGGAATTTTAAAAATAAGTTACTATTCATATAATCTCATTTTTAAGTCACATACTTAAAGATATATAATACGTATCAAAATTCCAAGGACATTTATTATGCTTTCAATTTATTACACAGTAAATAAAACATAATAAATAAATAATAATCAATAAAACATAATCCTTAATAATAAATATTTTCCTTAAAATATAAAAAGTATTGTCTCTAGAGCACAATTACTAACAATCTCCCACTTGCACTAGAGCCAATTACCCAAGTATCCAATACTCATGGAACTAGTGTGACTTTCGTGCTTCTGCTGCGACAAAGCCTTTAGTCAGTGAGTCTGCAATATTATTATTAGTATGCACTTTACATATATGTATATCTCCTTGATCATTAATCTCATTAATTAGGTGATATCTCCTAAGTACATGCCCAAACAGACTCATTGGCTGCTTCGCAAGCATCAATATACTCAGGCTCTATTGTAGAATCAACAACCGTCTCTACTGTGAACCATTCCAGCGTACTACATCTTAATAAAATAGATAAAACACAAAGCCAGACAGAAACACTAAATCATCGTTGTTTGTCTAGAAACTAGCATCACTAAAACCTCTTACAACTAGCTTCACATCTCCTGCATATAACAAGAATGAATCTTTAGTCCTCTTCAAGTACTTAAGAATATTCTTGACTGCCGTCCAGTAACCTTCAGATGGATTAGACCGGTATCTACTCGTCATGCTTAAAGCATACGAGACATCAGGACGAGTACATATCATTGCATACATTATAAAACCAATTGCTAACGCATATGGAACTTTACTCATGCGGTCCTTATCATCCAATGATTTAGGATAAATTTTATTTTGAGATCATTATCCCATAAGACATTGGGACATATCCATTTAGCCTCTTTGCATTCAAAATCGATGTAAAACTTTGTCAATGTATGTACTCTAACTTAGGCCGATCAATCTCCTTGATCTATCTCTATAGATCATGATCCCTAATATATAGTTCGCATCGCCTACGTCTTTCATTGAGAAATTATTTCTCAACCAAGTCTCCACAGTCTATAGAGAAGGAATGCCATTCCCTATTAGTAATATATCATCAACATATAATACTAGGAATGTCACATGGCTCCCATTAAAATTCTTGTAAACACAAGTTTCATCTTCATTCTGAATAAAGTCAAACTCTTTTTGACTGTTTCATGAAAATAAATGTTCCATCTCTTAGAATCTGGAGTGTTCATAGCGTCTTGGTAGGTGAGAACCTCATCTTCATCCACAAGCATCACATCACCATCTTGAGTCAAGAGAAATCCATAATATCTCTCGGGCTCATGGTGAATCCTACCAGACCTACGAACAACCTGTGTTTCTCGAGCAATATTGCTTTCTTGTACATTCTGCTTAGGTTCCTCCATTGGTTCAATGTTATCATGTGGGTCTCGAACTTCATCGAGATCTATTATCCTCCCACTGTCTTTCTTAGAGAGCATCTCTCTCAAGGAACATAGCAGTTCAAGCAACAAACACTTTGTTCTCGGAAGGATTATAGAAAGAATTGTTAGTGTAGGTGCCCTAGAGGCAATACAATTTTTCCTTTTAATAAACATTTATGTCATTTGATTATTCAATAAACGTATTTATTATGACTTTAATTACTGCGATATATTTGTTAGCATAATAAATGTCCTTAGAATCATGATACTCGTTATATAGTTTAAGTACATGACTTGAACTTGAGATTATATAATATATCATATTCTTAAAGGTTCCCTAGTCGAGTATTATTATGATAGGACAATAATAATACATAAATAGACTAGTATGTTGTTTGACAGATAACCACATCTCATTGGTTATAAGTATGTGGATACTAAAGTCAATACATAGGTACATGTAGGGGTACATGGTACTGGACAGACCCACAGTGAGATTCTTCATGTTTAATTAAGTCATAAGAAAGACTCACAGTGATAATGGTGTAATGATCCTCTGACTTGAGATCATTATATTTCTATACGAGGATTGATATACTTTGACTACATTAAAAGTTACCTTTGACCGGGTGATGATAAAAGTGGACATCGGGTATATCATGAGTCGTATGAGAAATATGAATGATAGATAAAGGATTTAACCCTCCTATAATTAGGAGAGATATTATTGGCCTCTTGATTGAGTGAGACTATAAAATGCATGGCCGTGCTCAAATAATGATTTGTTTTTCATAGTCTACTCATGGATCAAGTAAACCCGGATTAAATGTTGAAGAGGATGACTAAATACATGCCTCGAGTTTAATCTATAATATATATGGTTAAAGGGATTATATTACACGGAAACATTAATCACGAAAGGTTTTATCGAATCACGATTTAATTATTGTTTAATTAGGTAGCAATGATGTATTACTAGATACCGCTCATTGTTTATAATTTTATTGGAGAATAAAATTATTGCTAATTAAATAATAGCCTATAGGGTCACACACATAGAGCACCTAGAGGAATAGTTAATTTAAATTATAGATTTAAATTAATTGATGATTAATTCGAATTTATTATATTAATTAAGTGAGACTTAATTAATTGAAATAAATTCGAATTTGAAGAATTATATTTCTGCCAATAATAATTAAGTGTGACTTAATTATTAATTAAATAATAGAAGCATGTTTTATTATTTAATCCTACACCTACATGGGTTAGGTTTTTGCTAAAAAGGCCCATTAACCAATCATTATAAATAGATAATGATAGGTTAAATGGCTTGCACGTTTTTGCATAAACCCTAGCAGAAGAGGCAGCATAGGAAGAGGCAGAGAGAATTCGAAACCTATCAAAGGAGGCTAGTACTTCCGTTCCGTGTTCAAGATCGTGAGACGTTCTTGAAGGTGCTCGTGTGGATACCATAGAGGTGCTTTCGAGAGGAAGACACAAATCGTGATAGCAAGGATCTCCGTTGAGTTCGTGGCATTCAAAATCTTAATAGGTATGATTCGATTATCACCATAATCCGTCAATTCTTATACATGATCCTGCGTTTGGGTTCCGAAAATTTTCGTTATATTTACGTTTATCCGCTGCGTTTTATGCCTCGGAACCCAACAATGGCATCAGAGCTACGTGTATAAGGGACTGATTTGGTTACGTGTTAACTGTATTTGATGCAAATATGCCTGTTTTGGTGACTGCCATGCCACTGCCATGCTACTGCTTTGTTACTGCCATGCTTCTGCCATGCTATGTTCTTCATGTATATTCGAATTGTATATGTGGTGATGATACTAGCATGTTAATGATTTGTCATGACTGATTTATATGCCATATTGCGATTTGTATATTATGCATGAGGGTCAGTTTGTATAGTGATATAAACTGGTGGACAGATTATGTTGGACATGATCTGTTAACTGGGATATGATAAGTATGTATATGATACATGCTTCTGAAACTGTATAAGATGCAGTGGGAAAAAGGGCCAACAGATATGATCTGTAGTTCAGAAATTGATGATTTCTGAATAGGACTGGTCTTCGAAAATAAAAAAAAAAATTCTGATTTCGAGCTGACCTGGCAGCTCGACCCCAGCCGGGGGCTGCCGCCCCCAGACCCCGCCTGGGGCTGCCGCCCCAGACCCCGCCTAGGGGCTGCCGCCCCCGGACCCCCGCCCAGGGGCTGCCGCCCCCGGACCCCCGCAATATTTTATTTTGTGTACTTGAGCATGGTGCTGGTTATGGCCCTTAGACCCCTAGATTAATGGTTTTTGGTTTTGGTTTTATAAATACGACTTGCATGTCGTTTTCTTCATTCTTGTAATTGTTTAACCTCGAATGTAACTCGAGTTTTCTTATGTAAGTACATTAGCTTAGGTTGTATTCAATTATTCCATGTAATGTACTTGAAGACTGAAAGATGATCCAAGAAGAGGAGCAGGCACTAGTGGATACAAGAAGAATGAAGACATGTAATTGTATTTATATTTTACCACCATAGATTGACTTTGATCCTTTCATTAGCTCGAAAGGATCACATAGGAAAGGGGCCATAACCAAGCACGTTTACATATTGCACTTTACATATTGATGTATGAATGATGCATGCTTTAATTAGATTAATCATGTATGTATGTATGTATGTATTAGATACGACACCCATGCCATGCTTGTTTAAACAAGATAAAATCTGTAACGACTCAAGATAAAATCTGTAACGATTCAAGATTTTAAAATCAACAAACGATCATGAGATTCTTGTGTTTATGAAATATGGATTTTTAAAACACGGAATTGAATATGGATTTTGATATCTATAATTGGGATTTTCTGACAAAAACGGATATGCGTATTCGTAAGGCTGATGGGTTTTAAGTGTGACCACTGGTATCCTCCATCTACCTGGGAAATGAACAATTTAAGATGTCAATTTGAAATATTTAGTTCAAGGAAAAATTGAGGATCTCTTCATGATGTGATCATGATCGTCGTAAAATCTTCTAAACCCCTTAACAAAATATTAAGTTTTAATCAGATGCTTTCCAATGAATGAACACTCATCGAATCCTAGATCGATTAGGGGAAAGACTGTCAGTGGCAGGGGACTCCTGTCTATCGTGGTGAGATGCGACGAATATAAACGGTTATATTCGGCCGTTGTATCATTGGGTCAAACTTAACTGAGTCGTCATAATAAGGTGAAAGTAAACGGTTATATTCAACCATTATGAACTTAGAAGCATAGAGTTTGGTTAAAAATCTATTAGATAGATAAGATCAATCGTTGCTCACCAAACTATCCAAGAATTATATATGATATAATTGACAAATGTTGTCTACCTAAATAATCATTCTTAAGGACTTCCAGTGGTTGACTTGAGACATGACGAAATATGGATCTTGGCTCACTAGAAAGGATTATGGGATATACTTTCCAAATTAATAGTAAGGGCTATTGATTTGATAAAAATAGTGGGAGATATATTATGAATGTATCATAATCATTTGAACATAATAAATAACTCAGACAATCTAATGTTTAATTTTGTGCTTTTATCATTGTAGATACCGAATAATGACAAACAACACAAACACACTATCCGTACGATCTGTCCTTGAGAAGGATAAGCTGACAGGAGGAAACAACTTCCTAGACTGGCAGAGGAATTTGAGGATTGTCCTCAGGCAGGAGCGCAAGCTTCATGTCATTGATATTCCTCCGGCAGGTCCCCTTCCTGAGGGCGCTACTGTTGAGGAACGAGCGGCCCACACAAAGGATGAGAATGATGCAACTGATGTTGCGTGTCTTATGTTAGCAACTATGAGTGCTGAGCTTCAAAGACAGCATGTGCATATGGATGCATATACTATCAATGAGCACTTGCAAAGCATGTTTGCAAGCCAAACTCGTCAAGAAAGGTTCAACACGAGCAAGTCACTCTTTAACTGCAAACAAGGGGCAAATGAACCAGTTGGCCCACATGTTCTGAAGATGATTGGTTACATTGAGTATCTTGATACTTTGGGTTTCCCGATTGGTCCGGAAACTGGTATTGACCTAATCTTGAATTCTTTGAACAACAAATTCACTCAGTTTGTTATGAACTACAATATGAATGAGTTTGACAAAACACCTACTGAATTGTTGGCTATGTTGAGAACATATGAGACCAACATGAAGACGGCTGAACCTGCTCCCATACTGATGGTGGGCAATAAAGGTAAGGCCAAAGGGAAAGGCAAGTGGAAGGGTAAGAAGAAGACAGGTTCTGATTCTACACCCAAGCCAAAGTCAGGTCCTAAACAGGCTTTAAAGCCTAAAGGTGGGGTCGCTAATGGTGAATGTCACTACTGTAAGAAAACTGGTCACTGGAAGAGAAACTGTTCAGTTTACTTGGAGGATCTGAAGAAGAAGAGGGCTGAGCAAGCTTCTAATTCAGGTATATATGTTATAGAAGTCAATCTGTCTATTTCTACATCTTGGGTATTGGATACCGGATGTGCTTCTCACATTTGTATAAATGTGCAGGAAATGCAGAGAAGTAGGACATTGGCTAAAGGAGAAATGGACCTACGAGTTGGCAACGGAGCAAGAGTTGCTGCTTTAACTGTAGGAACCTATTATTTATCTTTGCCCTCTGGGCTAGTTTTAGAACTGGAGAATTGTTATTACGTGCCTGCAATTCGCAGAAACATTATTTCTGTTTCTTGTTTGGACAAGAAAGGTTTTTCGTTTACAATAAAGGACAACAGTTGCTCTTTTGCTTTGAATGATTTAACCTATGGTGTTGCGCGTTTGTTTAATGGTTTATATGTTCTTGACTTAGATAATCCTGTCTGTAATATAGAAAATAAACGACTTAAAGTTAATGACTCAAATCAAACATACCTCTGGCATTGTCGTCTAGGCCATATAAATGAGAAACGCATATCCAAATTACATAAGGATGGATATTTGGATAAGTTCGATTTTGAATCATACCAAGAATGCGAATCTTGTTTGCTTGGTAAAATGACTAAAGCCCCTTTCACTGGTAAGGGTCAAAGGGCCACTGAACGTTTGGAGCTAATACATAGTGATGTATGTGGCCCAATGCGTGTGATGGCTAGAGGAGGCTACTACTACTTCATAACATTTACTGATGATTTCAGTAGATATGGATATGTATATCTTATGAAGAATAAATCCGATTCTTTTGAAAAGTTCAAAGAATACAAGGCTGAAGTAGAGAAGCAAATTGGCGGAGGTACAAGTATTAAAATCTTACGATCTGATCGTGGAGGAGAATACTTGAGCACTGAATTTAAAGATTATTTAAAGGAGTGTGGTATTGTATCACAACTCACTCCGCCAGGTACACCTCAATGGAATGGAGTTTCAGAGAGGAGAAATCGCACCTTGTTGGACATGGTGCGATCGATGATGAGTCATGCAGATCTTCCAATTAGTTTCTGGGGTTATGCTCTAGAAACAGCGGCTTTCACACTTAACCGTGTTCCTACTAAGAAGGTTCAAAAGACTCCATATGAGATATGGGAGAAGAAACGGTCAGGCATGAGCTTTATGAAAGTTTGGGGATGCAAGGCGTTTGTGAAGCGTCAAGTATCTGACAAGCTTGGACCTAAATCTGAAGAGTGCAATTTTGTGGGATACCCTAAAGAAACAAAGGCGTATTATTTCTATAGTCCTTCTGAGAAAAAAGTGTTTATTGCTCGAGATGCTGTCTTCATGGAAAGGGATTTTGTTTCCAAAAGAAACAGTGGGAGAACTATAGACCTCGATGAAGATCGAGAACCACAAAATAGCATTGAACCTGAAGTGGAACAAGAGCAGGATAATAATAACGCTCAACAAACACAGGTTGTTCGTAGAACTGGTAGAATTCGCCATGAGCCAGAGAGATATGGATTTCTTTTGACTCAATGTGGTGATTTGATGCTCATAGATGAAGATGAGCCTCTCACATACCAAGATGCTATGAGCAGTCCAGAATCTAAGAGATGGCTAGAAGCCATGAAATCCGAGATGGAATCCATGTATGAAAACCAAGTATGGACTTTGGTTGATCCACCTGAAGGGGTAAAACCCATAGGATGCAAATGGGTTTTCAAGAAGAAAACTGACATGGATGGAAATGTTCAGACCTATAAAGCAAGGCTAGTTGCAAAAGGTTTCAAGCAAATTCATGGTATTGACTATGATGAAACCTTCTCACCAGTGGCTATGGTCAAATCCATAAGGATTTTGCTTGCTATTGCAGCATTCCATGATTATGAAATCTGGCAAATGGATGTCAAAACAGCCTTCCTTAATGGAAGCCTTGAAGAAGATGTGGATGTGTACATGACACAACCTGAAGGTTTTGTCAGTCCAGAGAATGTTAGCAAGATATGTAAATTACGTCGATCCATTTATGGATTAAAGCAAGCCTCTAGGAGATGGAACATCCGTTTTGATGAAACTATCAAAGAGTATGGATTTGTTCAAAACGAGGATGAACCTTGTGTTTACAAGAAGGTTAGTGGGAGCCATGTGGCATTCATAGTACTATATGTTGATGACATACTACTAATGGGGAATGACATACCTTCTCTCAAGGCTGTTAAGATTTGGTTAGGGAGTAATTTCTCTATGAAAGACTTAGGAGATGCATCCTACATTCTAGGAATGAGGATCTATAGGGATAGATCTAGAAGGATGATCGGTCTAAGTCAGAGTACATACATCGATAAGGTTTTGCACCGTTTTGGTATGCAAAATGCAAAAAGGGGATATGTCCCCGTATCTCAAGGGATAACGATCTCTAAAGAACAGTGTCCGAAATCATTGGATGACAAGGACCGCATGAGTAAGGTTCCATATGCCTCAGCAATTGGATCCATCATGTATGCGATGGTATGTACTCGCCCAGATGTTTCGTATGCTTTAAGCATGACGAGCAGATACCAATCTAATCCAGGTGAAGGTCACTGGACGGCTGTCAAGAATATTCTAAAGTACTTGAAAAGGACTAAAGATTCATTCTTGGTGTATGGAGGAGAGGAGAAACTAGTAGTAAAAGGTTACACCGATGCAAGTTTCCAAACAGACAGGGATGATACTGTATCACAGTCTGGTTTTGTGTTTTGTCTAAACGGAGGTGCTGTAAGTTGGAAGAGTTCAAAACAAGAAACAGTAGCTGATTCTACAATGGAGGCTGAGTACATTGCAGCTTGTGAAGCGGCTAAGGAAGCAGTTTGGATTCGAAAATTCATTACTGAATTGGGAGTGGTTCCATCAATCGCAGATCCCATTGATCTATACTGCGATAATAATGGAGCCATTGCACAAGCTAAAGAACCTAGAGCTCACTCCCGAACCAAACATATACTCAGGAGATATCACCTCATTCGAGAGATTAATGAGAGGGGTGACATACACATATGTAAAGTGCACACAAATGATAACATTGCAGACCCACTGACCAAAGGCTTGTCGCAGCAGAAGCACGACGGTCACACTAGTTCCATGGGTATTAGATACATGGGTGATTGGCTCTAGTGCAAGTGGGAGATTGTTAGTGTAGGTGCCCTAGAGGCAATACAATTTTTCCTTTTAATAAACATTTATGTCATTTGATTATTCAATAAACGTATTTATTATGACTTTAATTACTGCGATATATTTGTTAGCATAATAAATGTCCTTAGAATCATGATACTCGTTATATAGTTTAAGTACATGACTTGAACTTGAGATTATATAATATATCATATTCTTAAAGGTTCCCTAGTCGAGTATTATTATGATAGGACAATAATAATACATAAATAGACTAGTATGTTGTTTGACAGATAACCACATCTCATTGGTTATAAGTATGGGGATACTAAAGTCAATACATAGGTACATGTAGGGGTACATGGTACTGGACAGAACCACAGTGAGATTCTTCATGTTTAATTAAGTCATAAGAAAGACTCACAGTGATAATGGTGTAATGATCCTCTGACTTGAGATCATTATATTTCTATACGAGGATTGATATACTTTGACTACATTAAAAGTTACCTTTGACCGGGTGATGATAAAAGTGGACATCGGGTATATCATGAGTCGTATGAGAAATATGAATGATAGATAAAGGATTTAACCCTCCTATAATTAGGAGAGATATTATTGGCCTCTTGATTGAGTGAGACTATAAAATGCATGGCCGTGCTCAAATAATGATTTGTTTTTCATAGTCTACTCATGGATCAAGTAAACCCGGATTAAATGTTGAAGAGGATGACTAAATACATGCCTCGAGTTTAATCTATAATATATATGGTTAAAGGGATTATATTACACGGAAACATTAATCACGAAAGGTTTTATCGAATCACGATTTAATTATTGTTTAATTAGGTAGCAATGATGTATTACTAGATACCGCTCATTGTTTATAATTTTATTGGAGAATAAAATTATTGCTAATTAAATAATAGCCTATAGGGTCACACACATAGAGCACCTAGAGGAATAGTTAATTTAAATTATAGATTTAAATTAATTGATGATTAATTCGAATTTATTATATTAATTAAGTGAGACTTAATTAATTGAAATAAATTCGAATTTGAAGAATTATATTTCTGCCAATAATAATTAAGTGTGACTTAATTATTAATTAAATAATAGAAGCATGTTTTATTATTTAATCCTACACCTACATGGGTTAGGTTTTTGCTAAAAAGGCCCATTAACCAATCATTATAAATAGATAATGATAGGTTAAATGGCTTGCACGTTTTTGCATAAACCCTAGCAGAAGAGGCAGCATAGGAAGAGGCAGAGAGAATTCGAAACCTATCAAAGGAGGCTAGTACTTCCGTTCCGTGTTCAAGATCGTGAGACGTTCTTGAAGGTGCTCGTGTGGATACCATAGAGGTGCTTTCGAGAGGAAGACACAAATCGTGATAGCAAGGATCTCCGTTGAGTTCGTGGCATTCAAAATCTTAATAGGTATGATTCGATTATCACCATAATCCGTCAATTCTTATACATGATCCTGCGTTTGGGTTCCGAAAATTTTCGTTATATTTACGTTTATCCGCTGCGTTTTATGCCTCGGAACCCAACAAGAATAACCCCCTGTTTCAGTTGGGTATCCCACAAAATTACATTTATCTGATTTTGGTCCTAGCTTGTCAGAGATTAGACGTTTCACAAACGCTTTACATCCCTAAATTTTCATAAATGACATGCTATGACGTTTCTTAGTCCATATCTCATAAGGAGCCTTTTGAACCATTTTAGTAGGAACACGGTTAAGTGTATGTGGAGCCGTTTCCAGGGTGCAATCCCAGAAACTAATTGGAAGATTCCTTGACTCAACATTGATCGCACCATGTCCAACAAGGTGTGATTCGTCCTATCAAAAAAAACTTTTCTTTGATATTTTCTACTTCATCTTTATAGTCTTTAAACTTTTCAAATGATTCGGATTAGTTCTTCAAAAGATACATATATCTGTATCTACTAAAATAATTAGTAAATTTTATGAAGTTAATAAAATCTACCTTTTTTCATCGTATACATATGACCACATACATCACTATGTATAAGTCATACTCGTTCAATGACCCCTTCACCATGTCCGGTAAAAGGAGCTTTAGTCATTTTGCCAAATAAACCAAGATTCGCATCATTTTGTATAATTCATAATCAAATTTATCCATGAATGCATCATTATGTATTCTGGAAATGCGTTCTCATTAATATGGCCTCAACAACAGTGCCAAAGGTAATATTTCATTTGAGTCACTTTAGAACATATAAATTGTTAATTAGTTTTGCAACATTATAAGCCTCATCATTAAAATAGAATAAACAACTATTGTTATTTAATTAAAATGAAAAAGCCTTTCGTGTCCAAACAAGAAACTGATATAATGTCTCTGCCAATTGCAAGCACGTTATAACAATTATCAAGTTCTAAATTTTTCTTATGGGCCAAAAGTTAAGTAACTAGGTCCTCTAACCAGAGCAACTACCTTTACTCCAATTCCAACCCGATACCTAAATCTTGACCCTTATTGATCATCTTTTTCCGATCTTCCAAATAAGCATGACAGTTTAATTTCCAGTCTCCCAATTTTCCACAGAAGCGACAATCGTCTTCTTTATCACACCTCATTCAGACTTTAGAGTCTGCTTTAGGTATTGGACTTTGGTTTGACAACGGAACTAGATCAAATCTTCTCCTTGTCTTTCTATTTTCCTTTCCCTTTTGCATTCCCTATGTTTACCATCAATATAGTAGTAGTTCATGCATTTATCATATCACTTTCAGCAGTTCTCAACATGCTTAGCAACACAATGGGTGTTTTACCAATCTTATTCATTTTATTGTTCATAATAATCTAAGAATAATATTTGTCCAAAGATTGTAAGATCAAATCTAACTAAGTCTCCCGACCAATCTGGAAACCCAAAATATCAAAGGTACTCATTATACCCTATAATCTTTAGAACATGTGGTGTAACCGGGTCTCACTCTCCCTACTTGTAAGTGTATAGTGCCCTTATATTTTCAAATATATCTTGTGCTCAATCGTCTCATAAGCATCTATATGCTCGTGTTGCTTCTTAAGTTCAGCACACATATTTGCGAGCATGAGACATGAAACATCAGTCGCAACATCAATTTGCTTCCAATAAGCACTATGATTTGCACATGTTACATTCTCAACTTTAAGAGCGGGGGAAGAGATTTGACTAACATCGTGGTGTCCGAGGACAATCCTCAAGCTCTATGTCAGTCAAGGAAATATATTATCGTCAACTTGTCCTTCTCAAGAACTGATCGCATAGAAAAGTTATTTGTGTTTATCATTTGATATCTACAATATTAAAGTGTATAAAATAAACTAGTTTGCAAATTTAATATTAATTATGTTTAAGTGATTATGGTATATCACCACATACCTCCCACTATTTTTTATCAAACTAATAGCCCTAACTATTAATTCGGAAAACATTTCTTTAAATATTTCTAGTGAGCCAAGATCCATATTTCATCCATGTTTTAAGATAGCGTTGGCTAATACACTCAAAACATGACTATTTAGGTAGACAACATTTGTCGATTATATCAAATATAACTCTTGGAAAGTTTGGTGGAATAACCATCTGTACACATTTATCCAATAAATCTCACCAAACTCTATGCCTCTAAACCCACAATCCTATTGTGATGATTTAGTTAAGTTAGACCCAATGTTTCAATAAACTAAGTACACTTACTTATCACATCTTCTCATGATTGATAAAAGTACCTTGCTTTGGCAAACCCACTCCTTCTCAATCTAGATCTTGATGAGTATTAAATATTGGAAGGCATCCGATTGACTTAATATGTATTTAGGGATTTTTATTTTTTATTTTAACAATCATGATCCCATTATAAAGAGATTCTCAATTTTTTCTTGATCAAATAATTCATTTCAATATTCATCAATGGATTGATTTCCAGGTCGTCGGAGAAGTCACAAGCGGTCTCACTTAAAACCTAACTTCCTTATGAATTAAACTAATAATCCTCTTTTGACAAAATCTCCCCATATCAGAAAAAGAAAATTCATATTTAATACCGTGTTCATAAACACAAGAATCTCATGATCGTTTGTTCAATTTTAAAATCTTGAATCGTTACAGATTTTATCTTTCTTAAGCAAACATGGCATGGGTGTCGTATCTAATACATACATGATTAATCAATATTAAGCATGCATCTCGATTATATCTACGCATACACACTAACACATGCAATCATATACATATATGTAATGTACGAAAATTAAACGTGTTTGGTTATGGCCCCATCCTATGTGATCTTTCCAAGCTAATGGAAATATCAAGGTCAGTCTATGGTGGTTTTAAAATACTATCTATTACATGTCTTCTTTCTTCATTGCTCCATCATCCCCTTTTGAATCGACTCCTTGCTTACAAGTCTTCATTGATAATTATATTGAATAATAAAAATAAAACTATTCTAATAAAATTACAAGAAGAACTCAAGTTACATTCGAGATAATTAAATTACAGTGAATAAACGACATGCAAATCGTATTTAGAAACCAAAACCATAAATCAAAATCACTATACTATGGGTCTTTAGGCCATAACCATCCACCATGCTATCACATAACACATATAATATATCTAAGATTATATAAACATATCATATAATCATATATAACAAATTTCGAAATTTCAGAAAATTAAAAACAGATTTCTGAAGACAATAAATCCCTGTTTCGAGGCCCTTAACGACGTCAAACGCCTTACAGATCTGTCGTTTGCAAAAATCGGATTCGGCAATCAGATTTCACCAAATCTGACGGTGTTTCAGAAATCGTATCATATACAATCCTCATAACAAAAACAAGAATATATCCTATATACATACACAGTGATACATACAATCATCACATGAATATCATATATTCATAATATATACATACATATACTCAAAATTTTAGAAAATCAAATAATTTTCAAAAATTCATAAATTACCATTTTGGGGCCGGTAACGACATCTAATGGCTTACAGACGCAGAGCTGACGATGTCAGTATTGCTCAATGACCCGATCCAGTCAGAAAACACATATCATTTACGAAAATCGGACAACGGACACAGATTTCAGAAAATCTACGACAGCCGTTTTAGAATTCGTATCGAATACGATTCCCAAAATAAGAACAAATATGTATCATATACATACATTAATACACACAATCATCACATGATTATACATCATATGAATATCATATATTCATAATATATAAAAAAACATATACATATTGTATCAATACAAAATCATGATAGATCGCATACATGCTTACATATCGAAAACTATTAAGCATATAACCGAATTAAAATGTTTCGCAAGTAACTCTGATGCCATTGAAGGGTTTTGAGGCATAAACGCAGCGGAATAAACGCGAAAAATAAATCAAAATAGCGAAACCCTCCGCAGGATCCATGCGAAAACAAAAGATTTAATTCGGAGATAAAGAATAAATACATTTAGAAGCTTTAACGGTTCATTAATGGAAGATTAACGGAGGTCCAAAGCTTTTTTTAATCACCACGTATCCCGCTCTCGCGATCTACGCTCTACGATATCCACACGAACACTTTTCATGAAGGATTGATGTGTACTAGCACCCGAAAACTGCTTCTCTCTCTCTATCTTCCTCTTTTCTCAAAACGGCTAGGGTTTTAGTGAAAATATGTCTCTTAAATTAAATCAGCCCATAAAAAGATTATATAAAGAGAGGAATAAGTTTTTTAATTATAATTCAATTATAATTAATACTAATCCAAAATTCTAAATTATTTAATTAAGTCTTATTTAATTAATTAATTATTAATTTTGGAATTAGTTTAAATAATTTATTTATTCTATTTATATAATTAACTAAGTCATACTTAATTAATATCATAAATAAAATAAATTACTTATTTAATTTAAATTATTTCTCCTTCAAGCGTTCTTTGTGTGTGACCCTGTAGGTTATTATTACGTTGGCAACAATTTTAATATCTAATGAAAATTGTAAACAATGAGCAACATCTAGTAATACATCATTGCTACCCAAGTAATAATAATAAATCGGTGATTCGATTAAGCCTTTCGTGAATAATGTTCCATGTAATATAACCCCTTTAATCTTGATATTATAGATTAAACTCAAGGCATGTCTCGTGTCATCCTCTTCATAATTTAATCTTTATTTTCTTGATCGATGAGTATACTATTAAAATCAAATCAACATTTGAGCATGGCCGTGCATTTCATAGTCTCACTCAAACAAGAGGCCAATAATATCACTCCTAAAATTATGAGGATTAAATCTCATCTAGATCATTCATATTTCTCATACGATTCATAATATACCCAATGTCCACTTTTATCATCACCCGGTCAAAGGTAACTTTTAATGTAATCAAAGTATATTAATTTTCATATAGAAATATAATGATTTCAGGTCTAAGGATCATTACACCATTATCACAGTGAGAATTACTTATGACACTTATTTAACATGTAGAATCTCACGGCGGGTCATTCCAATGCCATGCATTGATACATGCACTTATGTTCTTGACTTTAGTATCACCATACCTATGACCAACGAGATGTGGTCATCTGTCAAGAAACATACTAGTCTTTGTGCATTATTATTATCCTTAAATAATAATACTCGACTAGGGAATTTTAGGAATAAGATATTATTCATATAGTCTCATTTTAAGTCACATACTTAAAGATATATAATACGTATCAAAATTCCAAGGACATTTATTATGTTTTCAATTTATTACGCAGTAAATAAAACATAATAAATAAATAATAATCAATAAAACATAATCCTTAATAATAAATATTTTCCTTAAAATATAAAAAGTATTGTCTCTAGAGCACAATTACTAACACCTTTGCCATTTCTTCCAGGCTTTGAGGTGCTCCCTCTGTTGAACCTGGAACCTTGTCATTTTGGCTTGAAAGATTTGTTTTTCTTGAACCTCAAGTTTGAGAATTTCTCGCCATATAGGCCATTTTTTTATTCTCCATATTATCAAGTTCATCCAAGGTGTAGAACTCATCTTCATCACCATCCTTGATTTCAAGTGTCACACTTTCATCTTCATCAGTTACTTCTTCAATCTTGATCTATTGATGTTTAGATTCCTATAGCTGCAACTTCTTTGGGTCTTGGGCCACTAGAGCATTTGATGTGTTGGTCATCTTTCCTCTTTGGCCAGTTTGAATAGCTCTTTTCTGTAACAGCTCTAGCTCATAAGTTTTGAGAATGTCATACAGAGTTTCAAGAGAAACTTTAGATATATCTCTCCCTTCTCTTATGGCAGTGACCTTGTGCTCCAAGTGGTCAGGAAGTATTAACATAAATTTCATGTTAACTTCCTTCTTATCATAGAATTTGCCATGCAGCTGCAAGTCATTGATTAACATGTTAAATCTCTTAAACATCTACGTCAACCCTTCACTTGGTTTGGACGTGAAGGCCTCATACTGAGGCCCCGTTTGTCTGGACTTATAAGCAGTTTATAAGCTGAAAAAGTTGGTATATATGTACTTTTTTCTGAAAATAAATAACTTATTTTCAAACTTGAAAATAAAATTTTGTCTTAAATTTCTAAAATAAATATTAATTTTCAAAAAAAAATATGAAAATACTTTTTTAAAAAAATAACTTATTACTTATAAGCTAAGCCAAACACCCCCTGAGACACCAATATTTGTCTTTGATTATCCTTTATCTCATCTGTTTCTTCACACAGAATCTCAATGGTTTCCCATATTAGTTTTGCATTAGTGTAGTTGACAATATTATTGTACATAACATTGTCAAGAGCCTCAATGATTATAAACTGCAAACAATCATTCAGAGAAACTTTTTGTTTTTCTGTATCATTATACTCAGAAACCTTTTTAGGAACCTAGTGGGCAGGTATTGTCTCACCCTCCACTGTGGTTTCAGGTACATATGACTGAGGTATAAAAGGACCATTTTCTAAGATACCAAGATAAAGTGGGTTGGCTGTTTTTATGAATAGTGTCATCTTTCTTTTCCATAGTGTGTAGTGTTTTTTGTGAAAGGTGAGTATCTTTATGCTGCTTACTTTTTGTGCACTCATTTTTAGATCTTTTCAGGTTATGTGTGTCTAACCTACCGCTCTGATACCAGTTGTTAAACAATATGAGTGTTGCAGAAGGGGGGGTTGAATGCAACTTACAAAATAATTACTTTTCTTGCTAACAACAAACAAGAGAGTAACACTAGTAAGTATCAAATTCAAACAAACTTAAGAAAACATATGAGGATAGGTGTTTAACTTCAAAAAATAATTTTATTATTTTTTGTTTGCTACAACTGACTGGAAAATAATTCCAGCCACAAAGAAACAAGAACAATGGATTTGCTAATGTTTCTTACTTGAGAGAAAGCCTAGCTCAGTTGCATAAGGAAAAATGTTTGTGAGATATGTGTATTTATACTAAAACACATATTCCACTTACATGTGCACTTTTCCTTTATCCTAGAATAAATCTCAAAATAGAAACTATGCTTTTATGGTTCAACCTTGGCTTCATTCCATTTGTAGATAAAATTGTGCTGAGATGACAGAAATATTTGACTCCTGGTGCACACCTTATCTTTTTGTCTGTCTTCTCCCAAGTTGCAGTAGTAGGCATGACAGACTAGATAGTAATGTCTAAATCATTCCTTGTGCTTTCACTATCTAATCTGCTACCTGGAACAGATTGTAAACTTCACTAAAAGTATATTGTCAACTTCTAGCTCCACTATGGTGATAGTATCTTTGGTTGCTCACACTTTGCTGTCAAGTCTCGATAGATCCTTGAATTTTACTGTCTCCAAAACTGCTGTCAACTATCCCCGTTAAACGTGTTGTCAGTAAAACATGTTGTCTGTGAATCTTCATTCTCCGCCAAGTTTACTGTCATTGGAATAATTGTTGTCGTCTGTTCATTTGTGTTATCACTTGAATATGCTGTCGTAGGCTTCAATTGTAGAATGTTACTGTCAAAGTCTTGACCCATGTTGTGCCTGAACACTTTGTGAACTTCTACTTCATGGATCATGTTATTATATTTTTATAAGACAGTAACTACTGAGACTTACGGTCACCTACTTGGTTTTTAAACATACTGTTACAAGTGACAATTAAACATATTGTCAATATACATATGACAGTACATTTTACTTAATTAATTTCTAATTAATCTAAGTAACTTCTAGTTGATTACAATGTTAACACCACAATCCCTAACAATACATAAGGTAATTAGAAATTTTAGAAAATGCATTAAATTATTAAAAATTGAACCTATTTTGATTTTGCAAAAAGTTAATTTTATTCTTTTACCTAAAGTGAATGTGTTTCCATCTAAAAAATAATAGACCACCACTTATATAAATTAAAGATCAAACATCGAAAAATAAATCACAACAAATTTGTCACAGATCTATTTAAATTCAACATTTAATACATCATGAATTAAATTCTCTTGAATATTTTGAATAACAATAAAGACGATTGGATGATAAGAGTGAGAGTATGCATGATGTGGGAGACAATCAATACACAAACAGGTAATCAATTTAGTCTTGATATGATTTTAGTTGATAAGAAGGTTAATAAATTTTTGTTATTTATTAATTTATTACAATTATGCATTTGTACTAATTTTTTGATACTTTAATTTATGATAGGAAAATCTTATTCATGCAACGATTCAAAAGCATCTACTTTTTCGATTTAAACATATTTTGGAAGAAAGGTATTTATATAGCATTATACAACACCCCAAAAAGGTTAGAAGAAAAACATCAACATACCATTATATGTATTTGAGTTCATATGTTCTGATATAATTGAAGCACGTATTAATAACACTAATATACTATCAGGTATTTTGCTAAAATAAGATATTATAAGTCACACACACATATAATTTTAAATTACATTCTTCAATATTTACATAACGGTACTAATATTTATCCCGATATTGTGGGTTGCGCGACCTACATTGGTGGCATTGATATTGTTAGCGGCGTATGGAGAAAAAAAGATCTTAGGATCATAACAAATTAGTAAGTTGTGAATTATAATACACATATATATTTTGAAATTATTATTTGATTTAATAATATTTATAAATTTAATACTACTATTTTGGTTTAATATAATTTTGTTATATCAAATTTTATCATATGTAGTTCAGTCACCAGTAATGTAACTTTGTGGGAAAAATTTGTTTAGTCGTTTGATCAAAATCTATACAATGAATATGATGAGCCTTATATATTGATCGTTACATATGCATATCTTAAAAAGTTTAAAAGTAATAATCTTATTAGCATGTTCTTATAATTTACAATTTGGAAAATTACAAATACATAATGTTATTTTTAATATTTGTTATTATTGTTGCTTAATGTTTGTAATAATTTTATTACTTATTTGATTTATGTTCCTATTTATTTAAATCTACCAATTGACTAATGTAAGTGTAGTTGATTTTTAATAAATTAATTAATATTTATTCATTTAAAAATAAAATTAATAAATATTTTTAAATAAATTTCTATAATATATTAAAATTATTTATTTATTAAATATTTTCAATATAAAAGAATTTAATAAATTTAAAATTTATTATGAGACCACCGCGAAGTGCGGCTTTTTTCACTAATTATTAATATAAAAAGAATATATGATAGGATTATCTAATTATAACTATGTGTTTTTTTTGAATTTCTTAGGTTTATTTAATTTGAAATTACCCTTTTAGTAATTTTATTTTTAAAATTGATTAATTTTGAATATGATAACTTAATTTAAAACTTTTTTTTACATTATTAATACCAGACAAATATATGATTGGATTACCTGATTATGACTCTATTTATTTTTAAAAAAATTATGGCTAGTTCATTTTGGAATTACTTTTTTTTAGTAATTTTATTTTAAAATTGATTAATTTTGAGTCTTTAGTATATATTGATATATTTTCAATTTAATAACAGTTTGATGTCTCGTATAATTAGGGGTGTTCATCGGACCGCGCATCCCGTACCAAAACGCACCACAAAATGTTGTTTTATTTTTAGTTTTCATGGTGCGATTGTGAAGGGTTTCGGGCATGAAAACGCAGCGGAATTAACGTAAAAACAATAAAAAAATTCGAAACCCAATCGCAGGATCCATGTATAACGTTGAATGATTATGGTGAAGAAGTATGTACCTTAACAAAGCTTTCGTATGCTGTTTAATGGAGGTCCAGAAAGATGAATCACAGCAGTCCTTTGTTGCAAAGATTTGCTCTCTAAAGAAGTCCACACGAACGCCCGATCGTCCTACGATCACCGGAGTCGATACTAGCCGAATTGTTTGCCTCTCTCTCTCTCTTTCTCTAGCCTCTCTTGATGTTGAGCAGCTAGGGTTTTTCTCTAAAAATGAAATTTGATTATTCCACCCTAATACTATACATCATTATGTATATATAAGGGAGAGAGAGATTTTGGGCTTAACCCTAATCCATGTGGTTTCCAAAACCCATTATGACTTTGGGTTATTATAATTATTAAATCTGAATTCTAATATAATTAATCAAGTCTCACTTAATTAAGAGAGATTCTAATATAATTAATCAAGAATATTCTTGACTGCTGTCCAGTGACCTTCACTTGGATTAGTCTAGTATCTACTCTGACTTAGGCCGATCATTCTTCTTGATCTATCTCTATATATCTTGATACCTAAAATATAGGTCGCTTCTCCTAAGTCTTTCATTGAGAAATTCTTACTCAACCAAGTCTTAACAGCCTGTAAAGAAGGAATGTCATTCCCTATTATTAATATATCATCAACATATAATTATAGGAATGCCACATTGCTCCCACTTACCTTCTTGTAAACACATGGTTCATCTTCATTTTGAATAAACCCAAACTCTTTGACAGTTTCATCAAAACGAATGTTCCATCTCCTTGAGGCTTGTTTCAATCCATAAATGGATCGACGCAGCTTACATACCTTTATAGCATTCTTTGGATCAACAAAACCTTCAGGCTGTGTCATATACACATCAATATCTTCTTCAAGGCTCCCATTTAAGAAAGCGGTTTTGACATCCATCTGCCAGATTTCATAATCATAGTAAGCAGCTATAGCAAGCAAAATCCTGATGGACTTGACCATAGCCACTGGTGAAAAAGTCTCATCATAGTCAATACCATGAATTTGCTTGAAACCTTTTACCACCAATCGTGCCTTATAGGTCTGTACATTACCATCCATGTCGGTCTTCTTCTTGAAAACCCACTTGCACCCTATAGGTTTTACCCCTTTAGGTGGATTAACCAAAGTCCATACTTGATTAGTATACATGGATTCCATCTCAGATTTCATGTGAAAGGCATATGTTTAGAAGCCTATTTGTTTAGCGAGATGACAACTCAACACAAACATAGATAATTTGTAAGTAAATATATTATCTGTCACAAGAATCTTCAGCAGGTATTATTTGACAAGAAAAAGTAGATCAAAGTCAATCTACAGACTTGAAGCAGTACTACATTGAAAGAAGCTCAATTTTATTGATCATGCCTCAGTGGAGTATTTAAGTTTGAAGAAGCTACAGTGTCAGAGGATTTCAATATTGTGTGACAACAAATATAGTCAAGTCAGAAGGAGCAGAAGTGAACCATTATAAAAGTCAAGTGAAGAATTTTATTTGTTGTGAATCACTCGTGAACCAGACAGTACACAGAGTGTTGGCAAAATACAGAGAAAGTTCTTTACTACAGAAGAAATGGTCAGCTACAGACATTGGTGTGAAGACAGAAGATTTAAGATTATATCATCAAGAGTTGTGGAGTCAAGACTTTAATTTAATTCTCTATTAATTGATTAAATTATTTAGTTAATTTAATTGGTAAATTAATTCAATCAGAATTAATTTATTTCTTAAATTGATTAAGAAATTAATTAATTTAGAATTATTTTAGAATGAATAAAACTTTAATTTAATTCTATTATCAAAAAGATAATTTTATTATGTATCCTATTTACTTAGATTAATTCAAAAAGAATTAATTTAATGTATAAGATATATAATAAAACAAATAGAATTTAATTAAAAAAAAAATAAAAGGAAAAAAAAAGAAGGGAAGAGAAAAGAAAAAGAAAAGACAAAGGCAGAAGACATATACATTTGAAGAATCAAATCAGTTGACCAAATTCATTACTCGGGAAGACATTTGAAAAGTCTCCCGGAGACTTTTCAAAAGTCTCCCCGAGTATTAATTAAAAAGAAAGAAAAATAAAAGAAAAAGAAATGGTCAGAAGATGTACATCAAATGAATTAAATGATATACACTTCATATATCATGAGCAGGTCGGCAGATCATTTCTCGGGAAGACTTTTGAATAGTCTCCTGGAGACTTTTCAAAAGTCTCCCCGAATTTTATTTAAAAAGTCTCCCCGAGCTATCAAAGTCTTCCCCATCAATTTAAATGATTTTTCATTTAATTCAAGAAGTCTCTGCAAGCTGTGAAAGTCTCCCTGAAAAGTCTTCCGAAGCTCAGAAAGTCTCCCCGAGGAGAAAAAGTCTCCCCGAGCCAGAAAAGTCTCCAGCACCTGAATTTGCCTATAAATACAAGATTGATCAGTAGCATTCAAACAATTCAATTCACTTTCTATTCAGCTAAAAAGAAAAATACAGAGCATTCATGTTAAATATTCTGTAGAAATTCTAAAGAGCTATTAGTGTTTATCTGATTTAATCTTGTAACCCACATCAAGTTTAATATAAGTATTTTACTTGAACTGTGTTTCTTTGATTATTATTTCGTGATAATAATTAAATTGTTTAATCAAAAATTATCCGAAACATATATTAATATTTAATAGAGATTGTATTCAACCCCCCCCCCCCTTCTACAATCATTTGGACCTAACAATTGGTATCCGAGCCATCTGATTGACATAAAAATTAAGATCCTAATATTTTAATTATTAAAAATTCGAAACTTTTAATTTATTAAAAATTCGAAACTTTTAATTTATTAAAAATTCGAAACTTTTAATTTATTAAAAATCAAAAATTTTAATTTATTAAAAATTCAAAAATTTTAATTTATTAAAAATTCTAAAATTTTTAATTTCTTAAAAATTCGAAATCTCTTTAATTCCTAAAAATCTCAAATCTTTTTAATCTTCTATTATTTTAAAATGAGTACTCAAAGAGTGAGTAGCATTAAAATTCCTCCATTTGATAAAGATAATTATAATCTTTGGAAGAGGAAGATGACACTATTTCTTCGAACTGCAAACCCTAAGTACAAAGATATTTTGAAGACCGGTGTTGTTGCTCCAATAACAATCATTCCTGAGCATATGATAGATGGTGTACTTATTCCGCACAGACAATTTGATAAAGAAATTTCAGAGTACACTGATACTGAAAAGGAACTGGATTCTTTGGACACCAGCCTGCAGTTAATTTTGGTAGAATCTCTTGATCCCGGAATGTACAATCATGTTGTTAATTGCAAAAATGCTAAACACATTTGGGAAACGATAGAGATACTGAATGAAGGAACAGAAGAAGTGAGGGAGAATAGATTGGAAATCTTAACGTCTCAATATGAGCATTTTAGATCAAATCCTGGAGAAGGTATCTCTGATGTTTTTGAGAGATACAACAAACTGATAAATGATCTAAATCTCAATGGCAAACACTATACGAAGAAGGAGATCAATAGGAAGTTTTTGCTGACAATGCCAATTCACTTAGAGCATAGGATTACGGCCATTAGGGAGTCAAGGGACATGAATGAAATTTCATTGGAAAGACTTTATGGCGTACTAAAGACCTATGAGCTAGAGCAGATTCAACAGAAGGAAATATATGGTACAGGCAAGGTGGTCAGCAAGTCTACAGCTCTTGTAGCAGAAGTACCAGAATACAAAGAATCTATAACTAAATCTTCTTCAGTCAAAGTCACTGATCATGGTATTGTTGCTGAAGTTGGTGCAACTCAAATGAATTCATCTGAAAGTGAATTCTACTCAATGGAAGAACTTGATCAACTTGAGGATGAATCTCTGGCACTGATTGCTAGAAAATTTAGAAATACAAGATTCAGGAGAAACCCTAGTTTCAAATTCAAGCCTATGGCTAACAGATCTCAGAGAGGTGGTTCTTCTAGCTCATCAACTACAAGAGGTGGATATAAGACAGGGATGGTAGACAGAAGCAAGATCCGTTGCTTCAACTGCAATGAAATGGGACACTTTGCTACAGATTCTAGAAAGCCCAAGCAGGAAAGAAAGAAGGATTCATATGACGAGCTTAAACAGAAATATGAGGCTCTACTGAAGAAGCATCAGGGAAGATCATACTTAGCAGAAGGAAAAAGCTGGGATGATTCTGACAATGATGAAGAAGAAGATATGGGAAATCTTGCTCTAATGGCTTCTTCTTCTGAAGGATCACAATCCCCACCTCGTCAAGGAATTGAGGTAAATCCTAGCTGTCCTAAAATGTTTAAATTGCTAGGTGAGGATTTAACTAATGCTAGAGATCGAATAAAAGTCTTAATTCTCAAAAACCAAGTTTTATCAGATGAGAATTCTGAATTGAAAAAGCTGAAACTTATAAATGAGAAATTAACTGAAGATGTTGCATTTCAAGTTAATAGAGTCAACTGCTATGTTGAAATTGAAGCTTTTCTAAAGAATAAGATTGAACAAGAGAAGGTCAGGTGTCAAGCCTATAGAACTGCTTCATTTGTTATGAAAGACCTAATTGACCAACCAGAGATTAAACGGAAAGTTGGGATAGGTTTTGAATATAATAAATCTGTAGGGAAGCCAAGCAACATAACCCCTTTTAAAAAGAGTGCTGAAGAAAGGGGTATTCCTCATATTATTAAGGACACTAAGAAACCTCTGTTCATAACTCCTATTGCAGAACCAGTTCTTGATAGTTGTGTAATAGTGGATTATGAACTTAAACTTGAAGACCTTAAAGAGGAAGAGAAAGAACAGGAAAAACCGGTTAGGGACATAAAAGGAATAAATGTCCAGAAAGCTAAATATGTACCTAAAAGGCCAATAGAAAATATGAACACTGCTGGTTCATCCACTCCTGGTTTAGGTGCTAAAGAGCTTAAGAAAAATCATAACAGACCTAATAAGTTTGTTAATAGCATGAATAGTAACGACAGATTCCATGCTACTGAGAACTTTAAAAATGTTAATAAAGTTAAGGTAGAAACTGTTAAGACTCCTGCTATTGTGAATAAAATGCCTACTATTGATGCATGTCATAAACCTTGTGGTGTAGATAACTGTATGGCATGTGCTTTCAATGTCATGTCTGCATATTTCAAAAGCATGCATGCTATGAATGTCAATACTACACCTAGACAGCATATAAATCACAGGCATGCTAGATCAAAGACTGCCAGTCCTCCTGTTTCACAGAAGGAGACATTCTCTCCTAGGCCAGCATACAAAAATGTTAAGGTTGTTTACAAGGAGAAGTGTTCAGTCAAAGTAGTAGATGAGTTTGTCAAGTTGGGTTCTGTTGTTAAACCTGACAAAGGACAATTTTTCAAATATGTCGGGCCCAATCAATGTTGGGTTCCGAAGAAGGCCTAACTCATTTGATGATTGCAGGGTGTAAAACAGGTGAACCGGGTCATTTGGATTCTCGACAGTGGATCCTCACGACACATGACCGGAGATAGAGCCCTGCTATCAAATGTTGTTGAGAGAGCTGGCCCAGTAGTTACCTTTGGAGATGACAGCAAGGGTATTGTTAGGTCCCGAAAGTATCGTAGAAGGGGGGTTGAATACGATACTCACTAAATCAAAAAATTCTTTCGAATCTTTTGCGGATATGTGATTTAGAGTTCGGTCAGTGGTTCGTGTTTAGGAGTGTTTAGGAGTCTGGCTTACTAATTTTCTGTGTTTAGGATTTAAACAATAATGATCTAGAAAATTAGCAAGTAATTAAATGCGAGACAGATTTCGGGGAATAGTACTTTCGTATTAATCCCTGAGGTTTTGCTACACCCAGTTAAATTAATAACTGGCTTCCAAAGAACTGATTCGTTCTTTGCTTCTAGAGAGATAAAGCTAGATCCCTATTACAATGTTTGACAGTATTTAGTAGTAACTGGAATCAAGCTAACAGTGAGTGTTTTACAATAGCCCTAAGTATTTGTGACATGTTCGACCGGCTAGATTGTAAAACCCATGAGAAGAAGGTATAGAATTATCATGGTGACTTCTTCTTCTCCGGCTTCGAAATATCTCACTACCTCTCTCTCTGGTTGGCTGTGTCTCCACCAACCATATTAAACAAAATGAATAATTCATTTTATTTAATATAGTGTAGACTTTTCAAATCAATTAAATTGATTTTCTTCACAATTGCTTAAGTCCTGAGTGGCGCTTGTAGAGTGAATGCACTGTGTAGGCGCCACTTGAAGCTGTGTTGCGCCAATAACCTGAGTTGCGCCTTGTTCATGTGAGTTGCGCCTATACAGTGGTTTCCCTGTATAGGCGCCACTCATGCCTTAGTAAATTTCAACTGCTGCCTGTTGCGCCTAGTATGTGTGTTGCGCCTACACTGTTGTTGCACTGTGTAGGCGCCACTCACACACTATTTGACTTGTAAACTTTGGAGCAGCTGAGTTGCGCCTCTACTCTGTAAGCACTGTGTTGGCGCCACTTCCTGCCTTAGAATAATTCCTTGCGCCTTAACTTGTTTGTTGCGCCTATACAGTGGTTCCCCTGTATAGGCGCCACAAAGACTTGCCTTAACTTTTCCTTGCGCCTAGTAGCTATTATGTTGCGCCTGCACACTGAGTTCCCAGTGCAGGCGCCACTCACTACTTAGATTCTAAGTGCAGCTATTTCCTTGTGCTTTGTTAGGTTAGTTTCACCTACACTCTCATTGCACTGTGTAGGCGCCACTAACACTTCCCTTAGTCTTTTCTTGCACCTAGAAATGTATGTTGCGCCTCTCCATTGCTTCAAGAGTATTAATGCCACCAAATGCAGTAATACTTGCCTTAGCATATTTCTTGAATTCTTCAAGTAATAACCACTTGGTTTCACTCCTTTGGCTTGGCTTGATCAACTGATTTTCTACTGATTAATCAAGGTAATTCTCTTCTTTTTGTGCTGACGCTTAGTGCACTGGTCTGGTTCACAAACGACTAACACTGAATTAAATTCCCTTGATTTCTTTTCTGTTTCAGCTGAATAACCTTGGACTGTTGCATTGCTTCGAATACTGACTGTAGATAAACACTGTAACTTCACTAGAATCTTTTCTGGTACTTCGACAACATCTTCATTACTACCACAATCTTGAATACTTCATTCTCTATTCTTCACTGATTGTCAGTGAGTATAACTTCAAGGCTGTAGCTGTCTTCTGTAAACTTTGTCTTCACCTTTCTGGATTCTTATGCTTCAAACACTGTCTATCTTCAATCAATGCTGTTACACTGAAATCTTCTTGTGGCACTGCTATACTGAATCTTCAACATATCTGAAACCCTGAAAGTCTTTAAACATTGTTCTTCACTGAGGCATGAACATATAAATGAACTTCTTTCAATGACCTGTAGTAGACTCCAAAACTTCTTTTAATGTCTTGATTCGCTGTATCTGCCTTGTCTTCATGTCTTGCTGATTTCTGTGTAGACGTAGTATTATTTACTTGTCCTGTTCTAGTGTTGAGTTATCACGATTACTATACATACAGCTTCGTAATCTCCAACAGGTATGACTAAGGGATATGGCTGTTTAGAAGCTGGCAATGTCGTTATTGATAATGTATCTTTCGTGGAAGGTCTCAAACACAATCTTCTGAGTATCAGTCAGTTTTGTGACAAGGGATACACAGTGAACTTTGTGAAGGAGAGATGTTTGATTTCTCACAAGAAGGATGAAAAGATTGCTCTTCAGGGAGTAAGGAAAGGAAACTTGTTCGTAGCCGATCTGAACTCAGGTTGCAGAGATGAAGTCAATTGTTTTTATGCTAAAGCTTCGTCAGATGAAAGTTGGTTATGGCACAAGAAGCTCTCACACCTTAATTTCAAATCTATTAATTCTCTAGTCAAAAGAGAATTAGTGAGAGGACTGCCTCAATTGGAATTCACACAAGAAGGACTTTGTGAGGCATGTCAGAAAGGGAAAGCAAAGAAAGCATCACATCCAAGCACTGACACATCTAGTATTACTGAACCACTGCAATTAATTCACATGGATTTATTTGGTCCAGTCAATGTTATGTCAATGTCACATAAAAGATATGCCTTGGTTATTGTTGATGACTATTCAAAGTATACATGGGTTTTATTCCTGCACTCAAAGGATGAAACTCCTCAAATGGTGATTGATCATATCAAGATGATTGAGTTGGATTCGAAGCTTCCAGTTAGAGCTATAAGGTCAGACAATGGAACTGAATTCAAGAATGCAGTTCTGAATGACTTTTGTGCTGAAAAGGGAATAACAAGACAATTCTCAGCACCTAGAACTCCACAACAGAATGGAGTTGTAGAAAGGAAGAATCGTACATTAATTGAAGCTGCAAGGACTATGCTGAGTGAATCAAGGCTTCCAATGTACTTTTGGGCTGAAGTTGTAAATACTGCATGTTATACCCAGAATCGGACTCTGATCAACAAGGACTTAATGAAGACACCCTACGAAATAATGGCTAACAAGAAACCAACGCTCAAGTACTTTCATGTATTTGGTGCTAAATGCTTTGTACTTAAAGATGGAGAAGAACGTATTGGGAAGTTCGAAGCTAAAGCTCTAGAAGCTATTTTTGTTGGTTATTCTAAAAGATCTTATCGGGTGTATATTATTGATCAACATCATGTCAAAGAAAGTGTCAATGTAACTTTTGATGACACAAAATTCCCTAACATCCAAAATGATGATCCATCTGAAACTCTTAAGTTCAACAATATGCCAGACTCACACTCAGATGATGAAAACGAACCTGAGGCTGCAACAGGAAACAACAATGTTAATAATGCTGATGATCCAAGTGGTAGTGGTGGAAACAGTGAAAACTCTGGAGATACCACTAACACACAAGGAGATTCATCAAGAGATCCTAGCAGCAACTCAGGGGGAGGAGATGAAGGATCAACAAATCAAACACAACATCACAATGAAATTCAAGGCGAATCATCAAGATCTAATCTGCCAAGTCAGAGAATTTGGAGTAGAGCTCATCCTTTTGAGCTGATCATTGGTGATCCAGATGTTGGTGTTAGAACAAGAGGTGCTACACAGAATCAATGCAATTATTCTGGGTTTCTATCTGAAATGGAACCTAAGAAAGTAGAAGAAGCACTGTCTGATCCTGATTGGGTGATTGTTATGCAAGATGAACTCAATCAATTTGAATCTCAAGATGTTTGGAAACTGGTACCCAGACCTAAGGACAAGACTGTAATTGGCACACGATGGGTATTCAGAAACAAGTTGGATGAAGATGGCATTGTGATAAGGAACAAAGCCAGACTGGTTGCAAAAGGTTATTCCCAAGCTGAAGGAATTGATTATGATGAAACCTACGCTCCAGTTGCAAGACTTGAGGCTATCAGGATGTTTCTGGCATTCGCAGCTCACTCCAATTTTAAAGTTTATCAAATGGACGTGAAGAGTGCATTCCTGAATGGAAAGTTAGCTGAAGAGGTATATGTACAACAGCCCCCAGGCTTTGAAGATCCAGATCACATGGACTTTGTATATTTTCTTTTTAAAGCTATCTATGGTCTCAAACAAGCACCCAGAACATGGTATGACACTCTTTCAGAATTCTTACTTGAAAATGCTTTTGTTAGAGGAGTCATAGACAAAACTTTATTTTATAAGAAACACAATAATGATCTGAAAATGGTACAAGTATATGTTGATGACATAATATTTGGGTCTACTAATGATAACTTGTGCAAGAGGTTTGCTAAGTTAATGCAGAGTAGGTATGAGATGAGCTTAATGGGAGAGCTGAAATTCTTCCTTGGACTTCAAGTGAGTCAAAGAATAGATGGAATATTCATTTATCAGTCTAAGTACCTTAAAGAACTTCTGAAGAAGTATCACATGGAAGATTCAGCATCTGCAAGAACTCCCTCATCTACAGCTGTCAAGCTTGGAGTATGTGAAAACTCAATAAAGGTAGACATCACAAGCTACAGAGGTATGATTGGATCTCTACTTTACCTAACTGCAAGCCGACCAGATATTATGTATGCCACTTGTATATGTGCAAGGTTCCAAGCGGATCCTAGAGATATTCATCTTGTTGCTGTGAAAAGAATCTTAAGATATCTTAAGGGTACACCTAATCTTGGTATCTGGTACCCTAAAGAATCTGGTTTTAATCTAATAGGATATACAGATTCTGATTATGCAGGTAGTGTTGTTGATAGGAAGAGCACCTCAGGGAGCTGTCAATTCCTAGGGAGAAGATTGATTTCCTGGTACAGCAAGAAACAACAAACAGTTTCCAATTCTACAGCAGAGGCTGAGTACATTGCTGCGGGAAGCTGTTGCGCTCAGATCTTATGGATAAGAAATCAACTTAGAGATTATGGATTTGTGTTAAATAAAATTCCTATTTTATGTGATAACACAAGTGCCATTGCGATCTCCAACAACCCTGTACAGCACACGAGGACAAAGCACATAGATATCAGGTATCATTTTATTCGAGAACACGTTATGAATGGTACTGTGGAGTTACACTTTGTACCCACTGAAGAACAGACTGCAGATATTTTTACTAAGCCACTGGATGAATCCACATTCACCAGGTTGGTTGGTGAACTTGGGATGTTGAATAGTTCTTCATCTTAAATCCCAGTTCACATCTGCATTATGTTCTTAAATAAAATTACAAGTGTTTGTTATGTGAATATTTGTCATAACACTTGTGAATTTATTTTACTAAATTCTAGTTCTCGAATGTGTGTTTAATGTAAATTATTATAATATTTTATATTTTATCTATTTTGATCGTATTCTACTATATTTTAATTTTAGCTTATTATCTTTAAAAATAATTTAATCAAAATTTTACAAGTTAGAATTTTGGTAAAAATTATTCTTATGTGAAAATAATCAAATATTAAAGTATAGTTATTATTAGTATATTATATATATATATATATATATATATATATATATATATATATATATATATATATATATATATATATATATATATATATATATATATATATATATATTAAGTTTAATAAGTAGGTTAATAGAACTTTGTACAGTTTTATTTAATTGGCATCTATACTGTATATATATCTTTATTATTTTTGTTTTTCAACAATTGGTACATATTGTTTTTATTTTCAAACCTTTGGTATCATTATTTCTATATATATGTGTGTAAGTTTATTTTTATTTTTGTCTACGAGAAATTGTTCTAAGAATCATAAGTATTAAATGTCAATATTTAAAGAACTTGTGAATTTCTTTACATTTATTTTCTCGAGCTCACATATATCACTGATAATTGTTATGAATATAATTGTCATATGCTTGAGTAACAATTATTAGATATAATGTATGAAGTTAAGTGCTAATTTTCATTCCTATGATTATTTAGTATTTAGCGATGATATTTTATCTTATTAAAATTATGAATTGAAGCAATTAAATGTTTATTAGCTTCAGAATTTTAATACGATGAGATATTAGGAGCATAATTACTTGCTTTTTGAAATTATTATTAATTATCATATTTTGATAGTTTGTTATTGTTTCATCGCAATTAATTGTGATTTTCGTTGTTAGTGATAATATATATTGTGGTATCTGAAAATCACTAATAATAAAAGCAGATCTGTGTTCTGCCAAACAAGAGCAATCGACTCGAGGTAAAAGCAGGTAATCTCGATCTTGATATATTCTCTAATCAATTGATATAAAAATATTACAATTGATATATTGAGCCCTCAGTGGCTATAGGACAAGATCAAGGGATTGAAAATCTTCAATCTCTAACACAGATCATAGAACCACAAACACTCAAACAGATACAACTTCATCTACTAAACCCCTGAAAAGAAAAGTTTTATCAACTAAAGTGGGTGAGAGAGTAAGTGCCTCTAGTGCACTAGAAAAGAGAAGTATCTATGAGTGTTCCAGCAGCTCTGCCTCTAGTTAGAATATGTAATTAAAACCGAGGCAACTGCTAACTAATTTATATCCTCCCAAAAGGGTATAGATTTGCAAATGGCAAAACTGTTACTAGGTTCGTCATCTTAACATGATGAGTCTATTGAATTTGGCCTGTCAGCCAAGGCCATTTGTAAAGAGTCAACTTCATCTGGACACTCTCAAACACTGCAAACCATATATGTAATATTCAAATGCACTGAAAGGATAGTCACACACTAAGGATGAATTGACGGAAGCAATAATTCTAAACTTCCATATCAAGGAAGGAAGGATGATTGATGATTCTGACTGAATCAACATGCCTTCACAGGCGTCAGGAGGAAACATGGATCATTTGCTACATTATAGAACCTTGTCTCCCTCCCTAGATGGAACATATCTGGATTCCTAATGGAATAGATCATCTTAGATGATCAGCAACTCATTGAATCTATTCCTGAAGCAATTCAGTTTTCAAAGTCAAATATTTTAATAGAATCAAT
This sequence comes from Oenanthe sinensis, assembly GCA_028671895.1. NCBI lineage: Eukaryota > Viridiplantae > Streptophyta > Magnoliopsida > Apiales > Apiaceae > Oenanthe > Oenanthe sinensis. Next base: position 2,904,825 of record JAPMAC010000194.1, on the reverse strand, counting down.
TGAGGACGGGGATTTACGAAACCCCATTGCACCACCAGTGACCTCTCTTGAAGGGGCTATGGTGATCTTTCTTGCAGGTACAAAAGACTATGTCATCCGTACTAAGAGAGAAACAGTGTTGTGAGAAAAGAGTGAAACACAAGTGAGAAAAAGTGAAAATATATATTCTATGAGTGAAACACTTAGAGAGTATATGAGCGAAACACTTGTGAGAAACACAAAGTAAAATCACACACTAGCACAATTACCAAATCACATTCCCAATTCCCTGTTACAGATTTCTAATGTTACTCAATTAAGGGGAAAGAAATTTCTTCTGATATTAAGGATTCTGAAGAGGATTACTCAACTAAGGGGGAGAAGTTTAAACAAGATCCAAAAAGGAAGAAGTGTTGAACAAGATCCAAAAGGGAGAATTGTTGAACAAAGTCTTTTTACTAGAAGAGGATTACTCCATTGTTGAACAAGAAAAGGGGGTATATAACAACATGCTTGGATTAGATATAACTAATGATTATTTATTAGTTTTTCTATTCCATTTGATTTTAGAAGATTCTTGTATATAGGATTAACCGGATTTTCTAAAATGCATAACATGTCATAGTTTGCATTTTTTATATCTGCGATGGTTTAATGCTGTATGTATGCCATGTCTATTGTTACCTCTATTAAAATGGTTGGATAATTCAAGAAAGGAGAGAATGAATTCACCTTGGATGAGAAGTGAAGACAGGAGTTGGAGAAACAGAGGAGAAGTGGTAATAAGAAGAGAACAAGACTTCATCCCTGCCATCCTAAGGGGGAGTAGTGATGAGTCTGAGAAATGAAGATAATACTACTTGTATAATATGTTCAATGCTAAAGGAACGAATATCTTTCATTTCAGTTACTCAAGAAATCTGGAAATGTACAATCTGATCCAGAGAAACCAGCCACTGAAGATGTACCAATGACACCTAGTCACAAAAGTTAAACTCTAGAAGAAGGTGAAGTTGATACTTCTGAAGCTGGTAATGATAGGTAAGTCAAGATAGAACTTTGTTCTATTTGTTCAGTCTAGAGGAACAGCTATCTTGTATTTATCATTAATGTTTGAATCTGGTAATGTTATATATAAACCAGAACTAAGTTTATTTATTTACAAGTTTTATTGTTATATCTTTTTCTTGTTTGTTAGTTGAGTTATCCTCTAGTGATTTGCTTGTTATTGTTTAACAAACAAATAGGGGGAGATTGAAAGGCATATGTTTAGAAGCCTATTTATTTAGCGAGATGACAACTCAACACAAACATAGATAATTTGTAAGTAAATATATTATCTATCACAAGAATCTTCAGCAGGTATTATTTGACAAGAAAAAGTAGATCAAAGTCAATCTACAGACTTGAAGCAGTACTACATTGAAAGAAGCTCAATTTTATTGATCATGCCTCAGTGGAGTATTTAAGTTTGAAGAAGCTATAGTGTCAGAGGATTTCAATATTGTGTGACAACAAATATAGTCAAGTCAGAAGGAGCAGAAGTGAACCATTATAAAATTCAAGTGAAGAATTTTATTTGTTGTGAATCACTCGTGAACCAGACAGTACACAGAGTGTTGGCAAAATACAGAGAAAGTTCTTTACTACAGAAGAAATGGTCAGCTACAGACATTGGTGTGAAGACAGAAGATTTAAGATTATATCATCAAGAGTTGTGGAGTCAAGACTTTAATTTAATTCTCTATTAATTGATTAAATTATTTAGTTAATTTAATTGGTAAATTAATTCAATCAGAATTAATTTATTTCTTAAATTGATTAAGAAATTAATTAATTTATAATTATTTTAGAATGAAGAAGACTTTAATTTAATTCTATTATCAAAAAGATAATTTTATTATGTATCCTATTTACTTAGATTAATTCAAAAAGAATTAATTTAATGTATAAGATATATAATAAAACAAATAGAATTTAATTAAAAAAAAAATAAAAGGAAAAAAAAAGAAGGGAAGAGAAAAGAAAAAGAAAAGACAAAGGCAGAAGACATATACATTTGAAGAATCAAATCAGTTGACCAAATTCATTACTCGGGAAGACATTTGAAAAGTCTCCCGGAGACTTTTCAAAAGTCTCCCCGAGTATTAATTAAAAAGAAAGAAAAATAAAAGAAAAAGAAATGGTCAGAAGATGTACATCAAATGAATTAAATGATATACACTTCATATATCATGAGCAGGTCGGCAGATCATTTCTCGGGAAGACTTTTGAATAGTCTCCTGGAGACTTTTCAAAAGTCTCCCCGAATTTTATTTAAAAAGTCTCCCCGAGCTATCAAAGTCTTCCCCATCAATTTAAATGATTTTTCATTTAATTCAAGAAGTCTCTGCAAGCTGTGAAAGTCTCCCTGAAAAGTCTTCCGAAGCTCAGAAAGTCTCCCCGAGGAGAAAAAGTCTCCCCGAGCCAGAAAAGTCTCCAGCACCTGAATTTGCCTATAAATACAAGATTGATCAGTAGCATTCAAACAATTCAATTCACTTTCTATTCAGCTAAAAAGAAAAATACAGAGCATTCATGTTAAATATTCTGTAGAAATTCTAAAGAGCTATTAGTGTTTATCTGATTTAATCTTGTAACCCACATCAAGTTTAATATAAGTATTTTACTTGAACTGTGTTTCTTTGATTATTATTTCGTGATAATAATTAAATTGTTTAATCAAAAATTATCCGAAACAGATATTAATATTTAATAGAGATTGTATTCAACCCCCCCCCTTCTACAATCATTTGGACCTAACATCATGGCATCCAGCCATCTCTTGGATTCTGGAGTGTTCATAGCATCTTAGTAGGTGAGAGGCTCATCTTCGTCGATAAGCATCACATCACCATCTTGAGTTAAGAGAAATCCATAATATCTCTCAGGCTCATGACGAATCCTACTAGACCTATGAATAACCTGTGTTTCTTGAGCAGTGTTGTGGTCTTGTACATCCTGCTCAAGTTCCTCCATTGGTTCAATGTTATCTTGTGGGCCTCGAACTTCATCGAGATCTATTATCCTCCCACTGTTTTTTCTTCAAAAGCATTTCTCTTTCAAGAAAAACTGTAGTTCGAGCAACAAACACTTTGTTCTCGGAAGGATTATAGAATGAATAACCCTTTGTTTCAATTGGGTATCCCACAAAATTATATTTTCCTAGCTTGTCAGAAGTTAAACGTTTCACAAACGCTTCACATCCCCATATTTTCATAAATGACATGCTATGATGTTTCTTAGTCCATATCTCATATGGAGTCTTCTGAACCGTTTTAGTAGGAACTCGGTTAAGTGTATAAGCAGCCGTCTCCAGGGCGTAGCCCCATAAACTAATTGGAAGATCTGTATGACTCATCATCGATCGTACCATGTCCAACAAAGTACGATTCCTCCTTTCAGAAACTCCATTCCATTGTGGTGTTCCGGGAGGAGTGAGTTGTGATACAATACCACACTCTTTTAATAAACTCTTAAATTCATGGCTTAAGTATTCACCTCCACGATCAGATCGTAGAGTCTTAATACCTCTGTCAGTTTGCTTTTATACTTCAGCTTTGTTTCTTTGAACTTTTCAAAAGAATCGGATTTGTTCTTCATAAGATACACATATCTACTGAAATTATAAAGTAGTAAAAGCCACCTCTTGTCATAGTACGCATAGGACCACATACATCACTATGTATAAGTTCTAATCGTTCAGTGGCCCTTTCACCTTGTCCAGTAAAAGGAGATTTAGTCATTTTTCCAATGAGACAAGGTTCGCATTCTTCGTATGATTCAAAGTCAAACTTATCCAAGTATCCATCCTTATGTAACTTGAAAATGCGCTTCTCATTTATATGGCCTAAACGACAGTGCCAGAGGTATGTTCAATTTGAGTCATTTATTTTAAGACGTTTATTATTCACATTATAGATAGGAGTGTCTAAATCAAGAACATATAAACTGTTAAATAAACGTGCAACCTCATAGGTAACATTATTCAAAGAAAAGGAACAACTATTGTTCTGAATTAAAATGCAAAACCTTTCTTGTCTAAACAAGAAACTGAAATAATGTTTCTGCAAATTGCAGGCACGTAAAATAGTTCTCAAGTTCTAAAATAAGCCCAGTGGGCAATGATGAATAATAAGTCCCTACAGCTAAAACAGCAACCTTTGCTCCATTGCCAACTCGTAGGTCGACCTCTCCTTTAGCCAAAGTCCTACTCCTTTGTAGTTCATGTACATTTATACAAATGTGAGAACCACATCCAGTATCCAATACCCATGATGTAGAAGTTGACAAATTGACCTCTATAACATAAATACCTGAATCAGAAGCTTGACCAACCTTCTTCTTCTTCAGATCCTCCAAATAAGCATGACAGTTTCTCTTCCAATGACCTGGTTTACCATAGTAGTGACAATCACCCTTTGCAACAACACCCTTAGGCTTTAAAGGCTGTTTGGGATTAGCCTTTGGCTTGGGACCAGAAGCAGATCCAATCTTCTTCTTTCCCTTCCATTTGCCTTTCCTATTAGCCTTACCTTTGTTATCTGCCATCAACATGGCAGCAGGTTCAGCCTTTTCATGTTGGTTTCAGTAGTTCGTAACATGGCCAACAATTCAGTGGGTGTTTTGTCTATCTCATTCATATTGTAGTTCATAACAAAATGAGTATAGTTGCGGTTCAGAGATTGCAAGATTAAGTCAATCTGAGCTTCCAAAACAATCGGAAAATCCAAAGTATCAAGATACTCAATATAACCTATCATCTTCAGAACATGTGGTTGAACAGGTTCACGCTCTCCCTGTTTGCAAGCATACAGTGCTTTGCTCGTGTCGAACCTTTCTTGACGAGCTTGTCCCTCAAACATTCTTTGAAGGTGTTCAATCATCTCATAAGCATCCATATGCTCATGTTGTTTTTGAAGCTCAACACTCATGGTTGCCAGCATGAGACATGCAATATCATTCACATCATCAATATGCTTCTGATAAGTATTTTGCTGAACGCGAGTTACATTCTCAACAGGAGGAGCAGGTGAAGGAATTTCAATGACATGGAGCTTACGCTCTTGCCTGAGGACAATCCTCAAATTCCTATACCAATCCAGGAAGTTAGTTCATGTCATCTTGTCCTTCTCAAGGGTTGTTCGTACGGAGAAATTATTTGTATTGTTTGCCATTTAAATATCTACAATGTTTAAAATGCATAAAATAAACATTAGATTGTCTGAGTTATTTATTATGTTCAAATGATTATGATATATTCATAATATATCTCCCACTATTTTTATCAAATTAATAGCCCTTACTATTAATTTGGAAAGTATATCCCATAATTCTTTCTAGTGAGCCAAGATCCATATTTCGTCATGTCCTAAGTCAACCACTGGAAGTCCTTAAAAATGATTATTTAGGTAGACAACAGTTGTCAATTATATCATATATAATTCTTGGATAGTTTGGTGAACAACGATTGATCTTATCTATCTAATAGACTTTTAACCAAACTTTATGTTTCTAAGTTCATAATGGTTGAATATAACCGTTTATTTTCACCTTATTATGACGACTCAGTTAAGTTAGACCCAATGATACAACGGCCGAATATAACCGTTTATATTCGTCGCATCTCACCACGATAGATAGGAGTCCCCTGCCACTGACAGTCCTTCCCCTAATCGATCTAGGATTCGATGAGTGTTCATTCATTGGAAAGCATCCGAGTAAAACTTAATATTTTGTTAAGGGGTTTAGAAAATTTATAACGATCATGATCACATCATAAAGAGATCCTCAATTTTTCCTTGAACCAAATATTTCAAATTGACATCTTAAATTGTTCATTTCCCAGGTAGATGGAGGATACCAATGGTCACACTTAAAACCCATCAGCCTTACGAATACGCATATCCGTTTTTGTCAGAAAATCCCAGTTATAGATATCAAAAATCAATATTTAATTCCGTGTTTTAAAAATCCATATTTCATAAACACAAGAATCTCATGATCGTTTGTTAATTTTAAAATCTTAAATCGTTACAGATTTTATCTTGTTTAGCAGACATGGCATGGGTGTCGTATCTAATACATACATCATTCCAACACATACATATCTACACATTCATTCATATACATATATGTATTGTGCATAAATTAAACGTGTTTGGTTATGGCCCCGTCCTATGTGATATTTCCAAGCTAATGGAATTATCAAGGTCAATCTATGGTGGTTTCAAATACTACACTATTACATGTCTTTATCTTCTTCATTGCTCCATCATCTGGATTGCCTCCTACCTTCCTTGCTTCTAAGTCTCCATTGAACAATTACATTGAATAATAAATAAATCTATTCTAATGAAATTACAAGAAGAACTCGAGTTACATTCGAGATTAACAATTACAATGAATAAACGACATGCAAGTCGTATTTAGAAACCAAAACCATAAAACAAAACCACTATCCTATGGGTCTTTAGGCCATAACCATCCACTATGTTATCACATAACACATGTAATATATCTCAGATTATATAAACATATCATATAATCATATATAATAAATTTCAAAATTTCAGAAAATCAAATAAATTTCAGAAAATAATAAATCGCCGTTTCGGGGCCTGTAACGTCGTCAAAAGGCTTACAGACGCGAAGCTGACTATGTCAGTATTGCTCAGTGACACGATTACAGTCAGAAAACACATATCTTTTACGAAAATTGGACACTGGACACAGATTTCAGAAAATCTACCGAAGCCGTTTCGGAATTCGTATCGAATACGATTTCCATAACAAGGAAAAACATGTATCATATACATACAGCAATACACACAATCATCCCATGATTATACAACACATGAATATCATATATTCAAAATCATATAAAACATATATATCAATATATAGTCATGCCATATCATATACTCCCTCCGTCCCGTAAATATTGTCTTTATTTGACTTTTGAAAGTCAAATTAATCAATTTTGACTAACAAATAAAATATATTAAATAATAATATGTATTTTTAAAAAAAATATCATAACAAACTTTGATTATCCTATTTTATGAATTAATTTGCAGATTTAAAAAATAATAAATTAATATTTTTTAATTGTTAGTCAAAGTTGAAATAATTTGACTTTCAAAAGTCAAATAAAGACAATATTTACGGGACGGAGGGAGTATATGTTTACATACATCGAAAAACTGTTAAACACATAACCAAATCATCCCATTATACACGTAGCTCTGATGCCATTGAAGGGTTTCGGGCATGAAAACGCAGCGGAATTAACGTAAAAACAATAAAAAAAATCGAAACCCAATCGCAGGATCCATGTATAACTTTGAATGATTATGGTGAAAAAGTATGTACCTTAACAAAGCTTTCGTATGCTGTTTAATGGAGGTCCAGAAAGATGAATCACAGCAGTCCTTTGTTGCAAAGATTTGCTCTCTAAAGAAGTTCACACGAACGCCCGATCGTCCTACGATCACCGGAGTCGATACTAGCCGAATTGTTTGCCTCTCTCTCTCTCTCTTTCTCTAGCCTCTCTTGATGTTGAGCAGCTAGGGTTTTTCTCTAAAAACGAAATTTGATTATTCCACCCTAATAATATACATCATTATGTATATATAGGGGAGAGAGAGATTTTGGGCCTAACCCTAATCCATGTAGTTTCCAAAACCCATTATGACTTTGGATTATTATAATTATTAAATCTGAATTCTAATATAATTAATCAAGTCCCACTTAATTAATTTAATAATTAAATTCGAATAATAATAATACTTATTAAATCCGAATTCTAATATAATTAATCAAGTCCCACTTAATTAATTCAATAATTAAATTCGAATAAACAATAATATATTTAAATTCGTAATTTAAATAAACCTCCGTTTTGACGTTCTTTGTGTGTGACCCTTTAGGTTATTATTACGTTGGCAATAATTTTATTATCTAATAATAAAATTATAAACAATGAGCGGCATCTAGTAATACATCATTGCTACCCAAGTAACAATAATAATTGGTGATTCAATTAAACCTTTCGTGAATAATGTTCCATGTAATATAATCCCTTTAACCTTATATTATAGATCAAACTCGAGGCATGTATAGTGTCATCCTCTTCAACGTTTAATCTCGGTTTCCTTGATCAATGAGTAAACTATTTAAACAAATCAATATTTGAGCATGACCATGCATTTCATAGTCTCACTCAATCAAGAGGCCAATAATATCACTCCTAGAATTGGAGGGTTAAATCCTATATCTATCATTCATATTCCTCATACGATTCATAGTATACCCAATGTACACCTTTATCATTACCCTGTTAAAGGTAACTTTGAGTGTAATCAAAGTATATTAATTCTCGTATAGAAATATAATGATTTCAAGTTAGAGGATCATTACATCATTATCACAGTGAGATTTCTTATGACACTTATTAACATGTAGAATCTCACGGTGGGTCTTTCCAGTGTCATGTATTGATACATACACTTATGTTCTTGACTTTAGTATCACCATACCTATGACCAATGAGATGTGGTCATCCGTCAACAAACATACTAGTCTTATTGCATTATTATTGTCCTTAAATAATAATACTTGACTAGGGAATTTTAGGAATAAAATACTATTCATATAATCTCATTTTTAAGTCACATACTTAAAGATATATATTACGTATTAATATTCCAAGGACATTTATTATCCTTTCAATTTATAACGCAGTAAATAAAGACATAATAAATAATAATTAAATAATCACATAAAACATAATCCTTAATTGTTTTCAATAAAACATTAAAAGTATTGTCTCTAGGACACCAATACTAACAGATTGCGGGTTAAATCTTTAACAAACTGTGCGGTGCGGTGCAAATTCTGGTTTTATATTGAAGTAGCGTGGTTCAAACCGCATCGCATATAATATTATGATATATAATATATTGATTTTTATGCATATATTATCATATTTACATACTAATTTAATAACTTGATTGTTGATATATATAGTTTATATTAATATATAGCAAGATTTGTTCTACTTGTGTACTTAGTTTAACTTCTAAGATTTGTTTAACTTATAATTTATAAATTTTCTTATAATTGAAAATTTTATAATTTATTATAAATTTTACATTAATATTTTTAGACCGCACAAACCGCACGGCACCACACTACATATATGTGGTGTGGTTAACGCAATTTTTGAGTTACGCGATGCGGTCGCGATTTTAGATAAAAACCGCACCATCCGCATTACGAACAACCTTAAGTCTAGTGGTTGGACTCTTGTGTTGTGTCGTGGGCGGGAGGGGTTCCACTAGGGGTGGCAATTTCGGGTAATAGGTCGGGCTCGTTTCAGATTCGCTGGACCTGATCTTGTTTTTGGACAATTCAAACTTGATCCGAATCTGAAACGGGATGATAATTTTAAATCGAACCCGGCCTGTTATATACCTAGTCAACCCGAAAATGACTCGTTTTGACCCGAAAATTATTAAAAATAAATTGTTATAATTATATTAAATCATTTTTATTTATAATATATTAAAAAAAATTATAATAATAACTTTATGAGATGATATTTAAACAAAATTATTTAAATAATATATTATACCAATATATATTAAATTTTTGAATCAAGATACAAGTATAATGAGTCAAACGAACCCGACCCAAACCTCGGGTAAAAATTTACCCAATCCAAACCCAATTTATATTTTTGTATCGGATTCGTGTCGAATTTGTCAAATTTTGCCACCCAAGTTTCGACCGCTGTTTTTTTTTGTCAGGAGTTTCGACCCCTGTTTTGAGCGTAATATTTTCACATCCCGCCTTTTTTCCCTCATCTAACGTCACCGTTTCATCCTTATATCCCACGACATCGTTCATCCCCTTCCAACGGCGTCGTTTAACCCTAAATTGATATTCCACGACATCGTTTCATCTCGTTTACACAAGTGGGGTTTTACATATCCTTTTCACATTCAAGTGCCGAGTGCTTCTTCTAGGGTGTTCGAGTGCTGTGAGTCTTCGACCGATATTAAAGTGCTAGGATTCTCCATAATCAACTAACTAGTAAGGTTTATATCTCTATCGATCTACGATATCTTCATGTTTATATCTATATATTCAAGTGGGTTTCAATCGATTCGATGATATTTGTGATTAATATATATTTGTAAGCAAAATACACCTGTAAGCAATATATCTATGCATATTTTTTATTTTTGATTATTTATCTCTCTCTCTCCCCCCCTGTGTCTCTCTGTGTGGCTCTTTCTTCCTGTCTTTCTCTCTCTCTCCCGTCCTCTCTCTTCCTCTCTCTCTCTCTCTCTATGTATATATGTGTGTGTATGTGTCATTGCATGGATTATTAAAGTCAATTTTGTGTGTGTTTCTGTGGCTCTCTGTTCTGTCTAATTTTGTTCTCCCAATTTTGTGAAATCTGGGAAAATTAATATATAATTTTGTCCAGACTTTGTTCATCTGTAGGTTTAATTATTTAACTTATCAAACAGAAACTAGGGTTCAAGATACGAGCTTTATAGTCAAGGGTACACGTGAGTCGACGATCTCGGAAAAAGTCGAATACATATAACTGACCCCTAAATAAATTGCTGAGATTATTAGTTTGTAGTTAAGGGTATGCCATGCACGGTGCACGGCGTACACCGTCTCATTGACTAATCCTTCCTCATTTTCTGGTGTAAAGCTAAAGAAGCGAACTATCTCGTATTCTTCATATTACATATATTAAAAAATACCAGTAGGAAATTGAATATTGTAATATATAGTAGCCACTGCCATGTGATGATAACACTGTCAAGATGAGCCATAATAATAAGGACTCTATTGCAGATGTTCACTTATATAATTAATCATTCTGCATTGTACCTAAGATATGATATGTTCAAAATTCAAATTGCTCGGTGCAAGGGAATAACATGTCAATCGTTTCTTGTTAGTTAACAGTTTAAGGTTCTCAACGGAAAACTACCAAACCAGTGGGTGGTGGTGAACTTTCCTTCACATGTCTATCATCCTCTCCTAGTTGGAGACTCGGAGTTATATGAAGAACCCATGTACTAGATTTGTTCGGAAATTATATAAAAGACATTCTGTATAGATCACAGTTCAAATGTCTTGCAGAGAAAAGAGTGAATTCAAACAGATAATATAACTACACAAGGAATAAGCTCACCGCTATATCATTATTCTTAAAGCAAGTACAATACGTGTACAGTTGTACACATACAATGTTAGTATGTTACAACATACTTAATAAGGTGGCTCACATTATTAAGTTAACATGATGCCAAGTATAAAGTACACCTAAAAGCATAAACCAAATATATCTGGGGTTATGGGCTCCTAGAACAGACCGTCTGGACTCTGGAGTGGTACCAACATCAGCTTACGGAATGACAAGATTTCCACAGTCATAGTTTGCCAATCTTAAGAAAGCATAGCAGTGTATTTACCTAACAATAAAAATGTATTAGAATGTCATTCATATTCCCTTTAGCCTGGTAAAGTTGTTGAAATTTTAGAATCCTTGTAAATTGAATGTTTGTTTTATTTTTAATCTTTTTATTTTAAGTTTTCATAGTACGTATTCTTCGTATATTGCTCCAAAGTATGGAGCTTTTTCTTTTTTAATCTTTATATATTATTATGCAAACATTTGTTTAAAAATGTATGTTTCAAAGGGGTTTCTTTCCGAATTTAAAAATCTTTAACACAAACTGTTGGTGAAAGACCTCAGCTGCACTCTGATGTATTGAAGGGACATGAAAAAACATAATGTCTCAGCTCTTGAACAAGTTAGACTTGTGCAAATGTAGTTGCAACTGCATATTCTTGTCAGGAACCAGAGATTTTGTATGCAAACCATTGAATGTGTATCGCAGATAATATAATGTATTTAATGTTCAATGTTTAATTTTAAGCACTGATCAAGTCATTACCGACCACGTCAAAACGCAGCGTTTTCACATTACTGACCAAGTCATTTCCGACCAACAGTGGTTGGTTACATGAATGACGTGGATAGAGGCACGTAGCTGCCACGTACTAAATGGGCCCAGAGAAAACCGACCGATGTGTCATTTTGTCGGTTAGAAATGTCCTCTTTTTTGTAGTGTTAGTTTGTATTTATTTTATTTTATTATTTAGATATAAGTGTGTTTTGTAATTAATAATTATATACTCTATTAGGAAAATTCTAGATTATAGATTATAGTAGTAGAGTAACATAAAGGATTTGTTTCCTTTAATTAGTTATGGTAGTCTATATTTTTAAGTATTTAGTTTTCGGGAAATTAATTGGCTTCCAAGTAATAGTTATCTATATAATCTCATGTAATCTTTCACTATGGAATAAAGTTGAATTGTATGAATTAAATCTGCAGATTTTGTGTGTTTCTTGTTGTTTCCCTGCGGAGATAGGCCTTTATCCCCCTTTTAACCCTTTCCTCACCCCCTGTCCTACATCAGTAATAACGTGTGTATAATTATTGTACAGCTTATTTTTGTTTTGGAATTTTTGTTGTTCATAAATTATGATTATCATATGCATTTGTGTTGGATATGCAGGCAAAACATGGAGGCTAATTCTAATAGGATGTCTGTCATCAGAAAGCTTTGCAAGCTTTCCCAAGAAAAGGGATCATATGATTTAGCAATTAAGATGCTTGAGAAAGAAGTTGATGCTGCAAGCGATGATTTTGGAATGGAGGATAGGTGTGAGTTATTTGAGCGTCTCGCTATTTTTTATCATTATACTTCAGAGGATGGACATCGTGCCAGTAAGTTTTACAATCCTTTGTTTTTCCCTTTAAAATGTCTGTTTAAGATGTTTTAGTAGATTCACTTATATCAAATTTCGTTTTTGTAGAGGAATTTAAAGCTATACGTCAATGCATGGAATTGCAAGGAGGTCAATGCAAATTTAAATTACCCTACTCTTTGAAGATATTAGGGTATGCAAGGAGTAACAACTTTTTTCACCAAAAACTATAAAAAAAATAATGTTAACACATTTACATTTGTAGGGACGGGTACCGCAGGATGGGGGAGTTGGATTTAGCTCTTAACATCTATGGTATAGCTCTTAATCACTATGGTGATGGTGTTCGTTTTCAAGAAATAAGAGCATTATTATCTTCTTCCATTGCTCAAATAGAAACTGAAAAAAAAGGCATAAAAGAAGCTGAAGATTTTAAAGGTATGATATGTAAAAAACTAAATCCCTAATTAAGAAATTGGTTATATTGTCCTTTTATTGAATTCTTCCATTGCTCAAATAGAAGCTGAAAAAGAAGCCATAAAACAAGCAGAAGATTTTAGATGTATGATATGTAAAAAAGTAAATCCCTATTTTAGAAATTGGTTATATTGTCCTTTTATTGAATACTTCTAATTTTGCTAGAAAAACTGAGGAAAGAGCTGATTGAAGAGGAAGAAAAGCAAAAAAAAGAAATTGAAGATAAAATGGTGCAAGCTAAGGAAAAGGAGGAGCAAGAAAAATCTAAGAGTTTCATGGAAGAGAACATTAAGGAAGTTGAAGAACCTGTCTGGTTAGTTACATCACATTAAATTATTTAATGTTCTATTATTAGTTGTAGTACTCTAAATTATTTTAGTTAATGTACTTGAATAAAATTCTAAAATAGACATTTTCCACTATGTAAAATAGTGAGTTGGAGATTGAAGAGAATGTGAGAGCCAGTGGTCCACCTATATGTAGTATTGATCGAGAGGTATGTTTTGTGTTGTGTTAACCTAGTAAAAATGTGTATTCAATATGTGAATAGTATCTTTTAAAGAAGGTTTATCTTTTTAATTTGGATAAGCTAAATTAACTTGTTGTATCCTTCATTAGTTGTGTAAAATTCTGTCTTACTTGGCTAACTTATTATATCCTTCATTAATATGTAAAATTGTTTCATCCTTCATTAATTATGTGAAATTGTTTCTTGAACCAAATCTAATCTCCTGTGCGTTTCATTAACAATATGCATTAAATATTAATGATAAACCGATGAGAAAGTCTAATATGACAGAACAATGATTAAGTAGTTTGTTATTTTTTTCTTTCTGGCAATTAAAAGCACAATTCTGTCACTACTTAGCATAAATGCATCATGATTTTGTTAGGACCCAGGCCTCCTATATATAATATGTATGGTAGTATATATATAAGCTGCCAAGAGATTTTATAAATAAGAACAGAATAAAGACATGTTCTTTTATTGATACACACACCAGATGATATTCGAGAGATCACCCACTCTCCACGTAACTAGGTGGTATTTGAGAGACCACCCACTCTCCACACACTCTTTGATACCTAATTCATGCATACCACAACCTGCAAACATTCTCCCAATTTATACTTGTACTAAGATATTATTTGTCCAACAAATCCTCTTTCATATTTGTAACTGACACAATGCACAATTAACTCCACCAAATCCTCTCAGCATATTATTTATTTCAAACCTGTAATTAAGGCACTAAATATGTTTGACTCAAATAATGTGAAGGGCCTGATATTAGGGCCTAACAGATTTCTAATATCTCCTCTTAGGAAGGGCTGAAATTATAAGGCGGGAAAAGCACCTGCGTAGTAACATTACAAACAAAAGGTGCCAAACAGGCAACAAAAGATGGATTAATATAGCAATAAATTCAGTTATTCTACATTAGCTCTGCTAGCAACCTTGAATGTTATGTTACTAAAAGCATTTGCTGGAATCAGATTCTCATTCTTAATATCTTTTTATTTTTCGTATTCCAAATACTATACATACTAAACAAAAATTAAAAGATAAAGCGAATCCTTAGTTTTCTGTCTTCTGCTTCACTTTATAGCCCATTATATCTCTAATGCAAAATCTGCAGTATTACCTGCAAGAATAAGACTTTCCTCCAAATGACAGTTGAAAAACATTTGAAGGACAGTTGATAAATTCAGATTTCAGCATTACGCAAAGAGAAGCTACTTACTACACGTTTCACTAACCTACAAAGTAGGCAGAGCATTACGCAAAGAGAAGCTACTCACTATACGTTTCACTAACCTACAAAGTAGGCAGACAATTCCAGAGAACTAGCCAAGTGATAAATTGGCTTTTAGGAATAGCTTTATTCTGCAAGAAAATGATTTTTTATTACTTCCTTTTATTTTGTGATGGAGACTCTAAATTGAGAATTTTACTTCCTTCGTGAATGCATCCTAGCCTCCTGCTTCCACAGCGAACTCATAAGTTATGAAGAAATTTCTATTTAATTCCTTTTTAGGGGAACAAATTATTAAAAAAATTACAAAATCTTAATTTATCTTACTGCCTGCTGCCCCTTATCCATTTTCAAGATTTGGACACCTCACAATAGGTCCCCGTAGCCCTAATTTATAATTTTCTATACCCGATCCTCAGACCCATATCCGAATTGGATCCTTCAAAATGAATCCAGCAGCTTAATCCCAAGCCAGAAGGACCTTTTTGAAGGGGAATATTAAACAGATTTCTATATTTCATTAATCACTTTCCTTGGCACTGTCAGTAAGACTTGAAAGTGCTTGGGATTGAGAGTATAATTTATACTAGTTGGAAAGTCATTGGCATATGAGATATGCTTTATAATATAGGTGTCCATGACTCTAGATCCTTCCTTTTGCTTTTGCTGAGCATCACACTTCTTTTTGTTTGGATAATGTGACTTTGACAATATTTTTTCTACTTCTATAGCAAATAATGACACTGTATTTTACATATTTTGCAGTTTAGTGCTTCCTTCAGTGTTTCCCTAACTGAAAAAGTTGGGAGGAATTGCTATACGGGAGTTATACAAAGTCCTTCAGCCAAGTTGCCGAAGTCATTTGTGGAGGCTTCATCATGTCACATCAACCAACTCGAAACATTGATATCTTTGGGTCGCATGCAAGAGTGTCTCCTAAGTGTGGAACATTATATTGTAGACCCTATGGACGAGTCTAAGTTTCTTGTTACGGAAGTTATCTATCCACTTGAGGCGTTCTTCCTTATCAAATATAACGAATTCAAGTCTTCTAAGGAAGACTCTGTATGGTGGGTTCACATCTCGGGAATGTTTTGGAGAATCTTTAGGTAAAAAAGTTTTTCATTTACTCTATGAATTCTTCATGGTAGTTCAATTTTACAAGTAGTTATCTATCTATATATGCTCTAGTTTATTTTACAATTAGCTTTAGAAGCAGTCTATAGTAATGAG
Organism: Oenanthe sinensis; assembly: GCA_028671895.1. Taxonomy (NCBI): domain Eukaryota; kingdom Viridiplantae; phylum Streptophyta; class Magnoliopsida; order Apiales; family Apiaceae; genus Oenanthe; species Oenanthe sinensis. Next base: position 2,888,529 of record JAPMAC010000194.1, on the reverse strand, counting down.
TAGCTTATAAAGCTATCCCTGATTCTATCTCTCTGCTCAATCTCTTTTTGATCCCTCAATGACCCAATCTATCTCTGATTCTTTGTTTCTCTACCTCTATATCTCTGTTTTACTGTTCTATATCATTGTTTACTGCAATTATAAACTAAAAACACAAAAAAACATTCAAATAATCCAAAATATGAAACCTCAGTTCCTGACAGTTATATATTCAATTAGTTATCCGTACCTTTAAGAGCCACATGTGCGATTTGGGTCAAGTGTGAGGAATTATGCTAGTTTGGAATACACATCAGGGTTAACAATTTTTCTTATTTTGTCGTTTGTTTGCCTTGTTGACCACTCACTGGGTTGTGCAACATCTAATAGGTAGAAGCATGAACCACACACTTGTTACGGTGTATGTTTTCATTCCAGCGATTTGTAAACCTCGCTTCACATGAAGGTCAAGACACCAATGTCATGCTTGATTCTATAGTCAAGATATGTACCAACACAAGTAGCTACGTAATGATCAGTATGGAACTAGAAGAAATAGTAGAATAGAACGGTAAAAGTTATGATGCATTAGTAAATATAATCTAGTAAACATAGATGTGCACTTTACCTGATTAAAAATAGCTATACAAGATAATAATAGAAGAATCTTGAAAAATTAACTGATAGTTGATGAGAATAGATGTTACCCTAAGTTTGGTAAGATATATTTTCGTTTCACCTTTGTAGTCTTAGAACTACAGTTTCGGATACATTTTTATAAATATAATTATTAAAATTGCATAATATAATATTTCAACAGATCTCTAGCAAGAGCTAAATTAGCAATTGACCAATTATTAATAATTCAGTGTTCACAATTCATATGTACCAAAAATATGAATGATATTTGTGAGACTAAATAAGACTAATTAGGATGTCATGTAAATAATATTTCGGTAAGTATGGGAAAAATATGTTTGTGAACTATGTTAAATGCATTATATGTTTTTATTTTTTTTCGTCATGTGATTGCAGGGATGTAACCCGGGGCTTGATGTTCTTATATGAGAAAACTGATTTTGCTTGTGGAGATTTAAGTTTTAACTGTTTTGTTACATTGGAGGGCAGAGGGAGAATACTACCCACATTAGAACACATGCCAAATGAAGGTAGAGAAGACGTGAAACAGTTATTACAATTGATGAGAAGCGTTTTATATATTCCATCAAATGGAAAGCCAGATATTGTTCTCAATCTTCCAAATGACTTGACAAAACTGTTGGATATTATTCCTCGTTACCTGTAAGTTCTATATTTTCATGATCTTTTTTTTGACAAAGATGGACATCAATAAACAATATAATTATCACCAAAACAGAAAATATTAATCTTTTAGAAACCAATGTAATTTTTCGTTTTGTATTACCCATGAAGTCTAAGGTATATAGCAGTAGTCAGAAAATAACATTATTAGATTTGGTAATATTTTGATTATTATATTCCGTGTAAAATACGAGCTTGTTGTTTACCACCAAGAAAATAATCGACTCATGTATAAACTTTTATTTTGGATTAATACATTCCTGAATTTATTGTGGTTTTCTTTTGATTCATGAGGATCTTAGAGGGAGTGAATTCTTTGCAGTTGATTAAACTTACCTTATTTTTCTTGTTAATTTTTCATCAAACACTTGATCCAACTTTTTTCCCACAAAAGTTGGTTGTAACGGTCAAGGTTCTTCGGGATAAGAGATAAATAATTGATGACTTACTAACAAGAATAAACTTTCTTGTTGCTTTATGACTCTATAATGAATGAGTCTTTTTAGCATCCATACTACTCATTTCTAACTTATATGACTTGTACAATGCAATACCCAAATTGTAGAGTGGGTGCTTTTATTCAATTGAGTTTATAATTTTCATAACTCGAGTTCACATGTAGTAAAACAAAAACTTACTTGACCATTGCGCTTTCATGAAGTTAATTGACTCGTGAAAAACAATAGAAGTTCAAGTTTTCCAGTTGTACACTATGCATGCAATTAATTTGTATTGTTTTCACTTTTATTTGAAAATAAAGCTAATGGTGTGCATTAGCTTATGTTTTGAAAATAAAACCATCAAGTTTGCATTATTTTTTAAATTTTGTTTTGTTTTTCTTTAGGGATTTGCCACCAAGTTTTCTTGTTGATCTTTCTATCTTTTGGACGGATAGAGAGAAGATCGACTTCTCATTGAAATTTAAGAAACTTTGCATGAAGAATCTATCAACTAACCAGGGTGTTGACTATGGGATGAAACAAGCTTTTGTTAGCTGGTGGGAAAAGCTCGACGGTGTTTATTATGAAATCTATAAAAAAAGTCTAGCTAAGAAAGGGGGTGTTGCGTCTTACAGAAGGCCTGTTGACATTGCAAGGTTTTTTAATGCCTCATATTCTCAAGTTAATGATGAGGGTTACAAGAAGTACCGGCCGGGGAAAAAGGTGTTTGTATATGATGTCATTTGTATTTGATTTATATGTTGTTGCATATTGTCTCTTATAACAATGACTTTGCTAATGTTTTTTTGTTTAATTTGGCAGAAACTTACTGATAAGGAAATTGAAAGAGATTTGGTTGCCTACTTTCCAAATTATTATGTTACGGTATTTGAATGTCTTTGTATATCTTTGAATGAAAAGTAAGTGTACATTTTTTTACTAATCAGCTCTCAATAACACTAAATTACGGAAAGGAATTGTCTTTACGAGAAAGCTAAATGATTATTTTTTTGTGTTTTTATTAGGCGACTTGTTGAGAACGATCTGAAGGAACTGTCAAGCATTTGCTTTCGAGATGTTGATCAATGAATAATTTTCAAAGTTTGTGTGAAACTATGACTATTAGGTACGTTTGCTTGACAGGATTTTCTTGGTTTTTATGTTTTGGGTTTTCTTTATTTGAGTTTATAAGTTGTAGATTTTTTTCGGTATTTGTATTAATTGTATATCTAGATGTTGAAGGATCTGAGATGCTCTAAGAATACACGAAAGGAAACATATCATATGAAAGTGAGTACAGGCAGTAAAATCAATATATATATATCATTTTCATATGTGTGTACTGCTAAATAGAGTATAAGTGTGTAAGGGAGACTAATAGAGATACCTGGGGCCTGTTTACTTCACCTGTTTTATATAAATATTTTCTGAAAAAACAAAGAAAACTGAAAACATGTTCATATTAGCCATTAGGTATCTTCTTAAACTAGAATACTAGAGAACAAGGTTTCCCGTGTTTTTCAAATTATAGCTACATGTTGAAAAACTTTAGAAATCAACTCTGAAGTGTTTTCTATATTTAGAAAAGTAAAAAACACGCTAGATAATGTAGTACACACCCTTCAAACCCTAGCAGACACAAAAATTTCTACTTTTTTTAGTTATATGTATGTAATATGGGTGAATATGCGAGTCTAATGAATAATCATGTATTCTTTAAGTAATAGTAAAATGTCCGAACAATATAAAATTAAAAAAACGATATAGTACTATATATACAAAGTTAAAAAAAATAGAATGAAATTTACAATAAACCATCGAATTGGTAGTTGGTTGACTGGATTGCAGCGAATGGTGTCTAATGGGTATGTGGTTATTTACTTTTGTAATAATTGACATATTATGATATAGTATGTTTATGAATAACTGACTTTAATACCTACCTTTCAAGATATCCTGCCCAATATACGTAATCTCTAATGAGTTGCCCTATTTACCCACCCTAAACGCATTAGGAATATGTGTGGTCTATCTTGTTGTCCCTCTTTATCTTATTCTTTTATGTAAAATATAACACTACTTGTCTTACATTTAGATATTTTTTTTAATAAAACAATTACCCTAAACAAAGGGAGAAAATTCATAAAATATAATTAAAAACATCAATTTTTTTTTAATTTTCCACAAAAAATAAAATGCACAAATTTTAGAACCGAACCTAAACTGTTATTATAATGGAACTGAACCATAACCGAACCTTAAATTATGGTTTGGTTTTGAACAGCAGGAAACAAAAATCCTCTTCCTCAGTTCTGTTCTTAATAGTTTGTGCTCTTTGATGAAAGTAAAAAACGTACATTCTTATTTTCTTACAACTTGCCTCAACATTGAATATTTGGACAAGAACATAATCCAGTGGTACAAAAACATAATAAGCTTTAAATATAATACTCTTAGTCATACACTTTGTACTTTATGTAAAATCCAGTGTTCCAAAATTTCCTCTTTAGCTTCACTAGTCACAAAATCTAATGAGGTGCAGACAGTTACAAGCACATGTGCATAACTGAAGCATATTGCCCACTGACATCTGCACAAGTAGCAAACACATAAAAGAGGATAAGATATGTAACACATAATTAGAACAAAGCTCATATAAATGTTTCAAGGACAAGCAGTATGATATGGACTATATAATTGTAAATTTTAAACAATACCAAGCTGATTTTAATGTTTCAAGGACAAGCAGTATGTATATGAAGCATCAGAGTATATCTGCAATTTAACCTCCTCTTCAACATATTTTCCAAGTCATCAACATTAGTGCATGTATATTCAATGCAGGCAGAATTGTTTCCCATGCATGTTGGACAAGTAGACAACAATATTGTCCCAGAAGCTTTGGTTCCTGAGCAGCACCCTCCTGCAAGGTCACTGCCAATAGTGTTTGTTCCCATGAGTAGTTACTTGTTCAATCACATATGAGGAAGTAGAGGCTAATGTTTTCATTAAGTACCTTTGAAGTCATGTGTTCAACTGTGTACAAATTTGAATGAAGGGTGTAAACTTGCTCATAGACGCATGAATGCTTACAGATATTTGATTTTCCTGAAGTACATTTATGTCAAAGCTATTCTTTTTCTTCGGCGTTTCTTGATGTTTGTAACAAATTTTTTTCGGTTTGTGTTATTGTGTATAGCTCAGCTCTTGTTAGTTCTAGAGTCTATGGTTTTTACATGCAGACATGTCGTTTCCATTTGATTTGTTGGTTTCAGTTCTATTAATACTGAGAATTAAGCAACGTTGGTCCTGTTGAATTGAGGAGCACTGTTATTGTCTTTAAAGGGTTTATGCTTGTAGATCTTCTGCATGATTTATATTGTGATATAAGCCTATAACGTATAAAAATTTCTGACTGGGTGATAACTACCGACTAAACAATCAAAGAGATGAACACCTGACCTGAACACTTGTCCAAAAAAAATGAACAGGGAAAAATATGTTCATATCTAGAAAGCTATATGGTCAAGATGACTGAGAGGATTCTAACTGAGGTGCATAGAATCCAGTTTGAACTTCACTTTTGCAGAAACTAGCTTTAAAACTCATCCAAATCTTATATTAGCTCATCCAAGACCAATTTGTGATTAATATATACCTGCATATATCAGGACGCAATCAGTTTCTTGTTTTTAATAATTTCTTAGTTATTCAGTAACAACCGAACACAGCCTAGTAACAACCGAACACAGCCTATATAAGAAACTTAATCCCAACATTCTCTGTTAGCCTCATAGACCCTGAGGGGTGCAGCTAGTAATCGCTACTCAATGCCTTTTAAAAGAATCCAGAAGCAAAAAAAAGAGAGGAAAGAAATGAAATACATGCAAAAAACCTGCTGACCTAATTATTATATTCTTACAATAAAAAAACTCAGAATATAATAATTTGAATAATCGTCGAAAGTATTGTATTTAGAGACACGACCAAAACTTATACAAACGCAAATGAAAACCAACCGAGTGCATAAACTGATTTCCCCCCTGAAATTCCCAACAAGAAATCTGTATTCATCTAGGATATTTTTTTCTAGTAGAGATAAAAAAACACTCACACATATATTTTAGAGCAGTTAGTCATATGTTTATACATATCTGCAAATGGGCATGGATAATGCTTATCCATTGCACTATGTATTGTAAGTCTGCAGTGATGTTTCTTACCCATAAATAGAAAATATGGTGACACTGCAATTTGAATCTACAGTGTTGTAGTCTGTAGATGTAATGGTGTGGGTACCATTTAAAAAAGTCAATTCTATAATGATAACATTAGAAATTTTCCAATTTCTAAGTTCTACTTTTTAGGAATGATAATAATATAAAAATATTTATAAAAAACCAATATCTATTATATATGGTAAAAAGTTTAGGAAAAATTGACTTTGCTAAATGATATCATTAGGAATTGCCATTTTAATTAATACTTAACGGTTTTATTAACGTTTAGTTAACAAATTGGTATGATGTGGACGAAGTCAAAAGTATAGTGGTGCTACTTAGAAGTCCAAAATAGTGAATGGTATAATTTAAAAATGTCAATTTTACAATTATACTATTAGGAATTTCCTTTTTATATTTAAAGTAAGGCTAAGTTAGCCCATTATTTTTATATTTCAAATTTAACATTTAAAGTACTCGTTAACATTGTTACTATTATATTTCTACTTTTGGGAAGCACGAAACACCTAGATCTTTTTTTTTCATTCTTGTAACTTAGAGATGAATATTTATAACTTTCTTGATAGCTCAGGACTCTAGATCATTATATAGATATGTATTGTTAGGTATAGAATATTTGTTTAAGTCGGACCACGCTAGGAAGAGATGATTAAAAATTAAATGTTATATAATATTAACTTTTTAGTAGAGCCTGATTTATTATATCCATAACATCGTATTTATTTATTTATTTAAACCGCAACATATCGCACTGCATTTTTATTGTGCGGTATACATGCTTTTTGTATTACGTGGTGCTGTTATAATTTGAAAAATTGATCAAACCGTATAAACAGTCTTGTTTGCGAATTTAAGGGAAAACTGCATTGCCCAAAACCGTGAGAACCTTTAATTCCAATACTAATGTGTAATGATTAATAAAATGCATCATTTAATAAAAATTTGAAGCTGAGAGAAGGTTGGAATCAAAGAAAGAGAAATAGAGTTTGTCATGATTGTTTGTATTACATCCTAGCCTTGAAATCCACCTAGATGTAACGGTGTTAACAATAATTACTAATCGTCGGATCAATCATAACACGCTCCCCGTCAATTTTTCAACATTCTTCCCACTCTCTTTCTATCTATCTCAATTCTTAACAAAACTTCACTCTCTCTCTCTCTCACCAAAATACTCTTTCTCTATCTGCACGTCTCTCTCTCCATCTTTATCCCTACTAGTTTTCTTCAATTGTTTAGTCTCTCCCCTTTCTTTTCTATCATTTCATTATGATCTAACGATGTCTTCTTCTGAAAAAGACATTGATTGTAACAAGAACCGGGCATCAGATAGTGATTGTAAGAAAAACGCGGGCGTCATGTATATCTTTAATCCAAAACCCTTCTTCTTATAACCCTTTCTATTGCAATTATAATTTTGTGTAATTGTGTTTGTTGTTTATATATGTTAATAACTGGGCCTCAAGTGCTTAGGGTTTGTGTAATTAGGTCCGTTTATATATGTGTTTTACAGTAATTGGGTCTCAGGTGATTAGGTTCAGTTACAAAACCTTTTTAGTTCTGGAAATAATTATAAATGTGTACAAAAAGCAAACTCTGGACGCTGATAAATGAGGGACTCCTACGCTGTTTTGTGGATATACAAGTAATATTAGAGAAAGAAAAGTTATCATCTCATTCCAATCTCACAATGTTTTCTTCTAAAAAATACATTAATTGTAATTAACAAGAACCCGACATCACGAATTGATTGTAACAAAATTGCAGTCAGAATTTGTGTATATCTTTAGTCCAAAATCTTTTTTCTTCTCATAACCCTTTCTATTACAATTATAATTGTGTATGTTTATATATGTTAATAATTGAGTCTTAAGTGATTAGGATTTGTGTAGTTGGGTCTGTTTATATATGTGTTTTACAATAATTGAATCTTAGGTGATTAGGTTCGGTTATAAAATCTTTTTTGTTCTGGAAATAATTGTGTTTGTAAATATGTATAAAAAAAAACTCATGACGCCGATAAATAAGGAACTCCTAGGCTGTTTCGTGGAGGAATAAGTAAAACTAGATAAAGAAAAGTTTACCCCTCTCCAAGAACATCCCACAAATTCAAGAAGCCAGTCCTCCTCAAGTACAATTGAACACTTATTCTTGACATTTAATTAATAACTGTTTAGTTATCCGGTTTGAAAGTGAGATAGCATAATAGTGTGATATGATGTGTACGTAATCTATAAAATTGACAATACATATAATATGTGTGTTAATTTGATTCAGTAGACTATCCTTCTCTATTTTTATAATATAACAAATGTATGTATATTTACATGTTACTTTAAGTACACCATCAGAATCGATAACGAAATAGTTTATTCATTATGTTGAATTCTCTGTTTTGCATCTCCTAAGAAAAATTTGATAAATCTAGTTCAAGCTCAATTTTGACGAATTTCTTTTGAGCATCTCCTAACAATGTGGCTTGCTGGTATAGAATTTTTGTTAATTTATCAAGTAAAAATTGAACAGCACCATCAACCATTATTTTATTTTAGTTCATCCTTCTCTACATATCTCTATTGCATGATATTCAAAGAAAGAAACCAACAAGAGAGAAAGGTGCTTAGTAAATCTAAGTGATTTCCTTTTTGTCAGGCTTTCAAACACTCACTTTGTCCTATTTTGAGGTTAACTTACCTTAATTATTCATTTCTATATCGTGTTACAGGGAGCAAAAAGTCTCTATGTGCTATTGTTAAGAAACAGCTTCGTGATAACAAAGAGAACGAAGAACAGACCGAAATTTGTCTGGTAGATAGTCTGCATAAATTTACATTTATATTGCAATATGTATATTTATAACTACAATATTGTTTGTTCTAAAAGAACTTCATTATCACAGGCTAAGCAGGACAAATGTCATTTAGCTCATTGGTTTTCTAAATACGAGAAGTCAGCCACATCTACCCATGACTCTAAGGTACTCTCATGTCTTTGTCATATGCATTAGTGAATTTTGACAAACAAGTTCTTATATACATAACACTTTCTAAATTGAACAAATTCACTAATGCATATGACAGAGTAATGAGATACCTTAGAGTCATGGGTAGACGTGGTTGGCTTCTCGTACTTAGAAGACCAATAAGTTAAATAGCGTTTGTCTTTCTTAGCCTGCAATAATGAAATTCTTTTAGAACAAACAATATTATAGTTATAAATATACATATTGCAATATAAACGTAAATGTATGCAAACTATCCATCAGACAAGTTTCAGTCTGTTCTTTGCTCCCCTTGTTATCACAAAGTTGTTCCTTAACAATAGCTCATAGAAACTTTCTGCTCCTTGCAACTCGATATAGAAAGTAATGATTTAGGTAAGTTAACCTCAAAATAGGACAAAGTGATAGTTTTAAAGCCTTGTGACAAAAAGGAAATCACTTGCACTTGCTAAGCATCTTTATCTCTGGTTGGTTTCTTTCTTTGAATACTATGCACGAGAGATAGGTTGGGAAGGACGGACTGGAAAAAAAAAAAGAATGGTTGATGGTGCTATTCAATTTTTACTTGATAAAAATAACAAAAATTATGTATCAGCAAATCTCATTGTTAGGAGATGTTTAAAAGAAATTCATAAAAATTAAGTTTATGCTAGAAAGTATCAAATCCTTTTTAGGAGATGCGAAGCATAGAATTCAGCATAATAAATAAACTACTTCGTTATCAATGCTGATGGTGTACTCAAAGTAACATGTAAATATACATGCATTTATTATAAAAATAGAGGACTATAATCTAATGAATCAAATTAACACATATATTATGTGTATGGTCAATGTTATAGATTAAGAGCCCGTTTAGCTAAGCTTAAAATTATGACTTATTATTTAAAGTGGCTTAACATCATAAGCCGGGAGCTTAAAACACATATTTGGGTAATTTTATGCTATGAGTAGCTTATGAGCTTTTAAAAATATAATAATAAAAATAAAAGTGACTTATGAGTAATTTATGACATATGGATAAATTTTATCAAAATAGAAAAATAAAATAAATAAGTCATTGAAAAAAGTACATAATACTTATTTATGACTTTAAATCAATTTCTGGCTTATTTCAGACTTTAATTCAGCATTTGACTTATTACACAAACAAACATTTTTCAACTTAAAGTCAAAAACAGTTTTAAGTTGCGGTTACCAAACAGGCTCTAAGTAAACATCATATGACACTATTATGTTATCTCAATTTCAAGCTGGATACTACGCAGTTATTAATTAACTATCAAGAATAAGTGTTTAATTGTATCTGAGGAGGACTCACGCTTCTTGAAAGTGTGGGATGTTCCTAGAGATGGGATAAATTTTTCTTTCTCTAGTTTTACTTGTTCCTCCGAAAACAGCCCAAGAGTCCCTCATTTATTGGCGTCTTGAGCTTGCTTTCTGTACATATATACAGACACAATTAATTCCAAAATATAAAAGTTTTTTAACTGTAAAACACATATATTAACATACCCAATTACACAAACCCTAATCACTTGAGACCCAATTATTAACATATATAAACAACAGACACAATTACACAATTATAATTGCAATAGAAATGGTTATGAGAAGAAAACGGGTTTTGGATTAAAGATATACATGACGTCCACATTCTTGTTACAATCAATACCTGACGTCGGGTTCTTGTTACAATCAATATCTTTTTCAGAAGAAGACATTGTGAGATTGGAATGAGATGATAACTTTTCTTTTTCTAATGCTACTTATTCCTTTGCAAAACAGCCCAGAATTCCCATATTTATCGGCGTCTTGAGCTTGCTTTCTGTACACAAATATAGACACAATTAATTCTAGAACTATAAAGGTTTTCTAACCTAACCTAATCACCTGAGACACAATTATTGTAAAACACATATATAAACGGACCCAATTACACAAACCCTTATCACTTAAGAGACCCAATTATTATCATATAAAAACAACAGACACAATAAGACAAAATTATAATTATAATACAAAAGGTTATAAGAAGAAAAAGGGTTTTGGATTAATGATATACATGACGTTCGCGTTTTTGTTACAATCAATACCAGACGTCGGGTTCTTGTTACAAATAATGTCTTTTTCAAAAGAAGAAATCATGAGATTGTAATGAGATGATAGAAGAGAGAGTGAAAATAGTAAAAAAATTCAAAAAAACTAGTAGACAGAGAGAGAAAGAGTGTTTTGGTGAGAGAGAGAGTGGAGCGTTGTTAAGAATTTGAGATAGATGGAAAGAGAGTGAGAAAAGTGTTGAGAAATTGAGGGGAGTGTGTTATGATTAATCCGACGAACCATAATTATTGTTCACACCGTCAAATTTAGGTGGATCTCAAGGCGTGAGAAAAGTGTTGAGAAATTGAGGGGAGCGTGTTATGATTAATCCGACGAACCGTAATTATTGTTCACACCGTCAGATTTAGGTGGATCTCAAGGCCAGGATATAATACAAACAATCATGACAAATTCTATTTCTCTTTCTTTGATTCCCGCTTTCTCTCAGTTTCAAATTTTTATTAATTGATGTGTGTTATTAGCCATTACTCATTAGTATTGAAATTAAAGGTGCTCGTAGTTTGGGCAGTGTGGTTTTCCCTTTAAATGCAAACCAGACTGCATATATGGTTTAATGAATTTTTCAAATCATAACTACACTACATAATACAAAAAGCACGTAAACCGCACCATAAAAATGCGGTGCGGTGTGTTGCGATTATGCAGTTTAAATAAATAAATAAATATAATGGTGTGGATAAAATATATCAGGCTCTACTAAAAAGTTACTATTGTATAAATTTTGCTATTTAACCATCTCTTCCTAGCCAAATAAATATTCTATACCTAAAAATACATCTCTATATAATATCCTAGAGTCCTGAGCTATCAAGAAAGTTAGAAATATTTATCTTTAACTTACAAGAATGAAAAAAAATTAAGGACTAACTGTTTCTTGACTCCCAAAAGTAGAAAATAAATAGTAAATGTTAAATTTGAAATACAAATTAATGGGCTAATTTAGTTTTACTTTACATATATAATCAATCTAAATTAATAGTAAGGTTTAAACTTAATATTAATATATATTGCGGTGCGGTGCAAACCGCCTATTAAAATGTCAAAACTGCAAGCCGCACCGCAACATGTGGTTTGTCAAAAATTCATCCATAACCACACCACGAAAATAAAAAAACCGCACTGCAAAGAGGTATGTGATCGGTTTAATGATCACCCTAATTGGAACGATTAATTTGATTTCTAAAAGAAAATTGATTAGTTTTCGATTTCATTTTTTTGAAATTGAAATATATTGTATGATTAATCAGCGGAACAATAATTATTAGTTAAGTATTTTTTATATAATTTTTTCGTTAAATTTTCAAAATTTTCATTTTAATATAATTTTGAAAAAATACTCATTTTTCAGGGTGTTGGCCCTATGTGGCACAATTTCTATACAAATACCCAAAATGACACAGGGTTAGAAAATGGAACGAAATAGCACCCAGAAACACTAGATGGTTTTCTTTTAGGTTTTTTTAGGGTTTTTTTAGCCCTACAACTACATCGTGTAGCGTTTATGATTTTTTTTAGCCCTACACGCTACATCGTGTAGTGTTTAGGGTTTTTTTTAACTTTATATATTAAATATTAGAGGTTTTCCATTAATTTTATTTGTTTTATAAAATTATAAAAAAAAGTTAAATTGTAAACACTACACGATATAGCGTGTAGGGCTAAAAAACCCTAAACGCTACACGATGTAGCGTGTAGGGCTAAAAAAACCCTAATAATAAGAAGCTACTCTATCTGGAATAGTAGTAATTAGTGAAACAAAAATACTTCTATAAACCATCGACGTAACTCCGTCTCCAACGGTCCAAAGATGAAAATCTTTGTAATATTCGGAACCATTCATGAACATCACAACAAAAATGATTAAAACATTTATGGCCCCCTCGTAAATAAGAAGTTGCGCAGCAGCTACAAAATTGGAATTTGATAAAATAAAGAATAGCGTCTCGATGTGCCATTTTGGGTCATCTTCCCACATAGTGTCATTTTGGGGATTTGAGTTAAAAATAGTGTCATATTGGGCATTTTCTTCATTTTTCATATGATTTGCGTGTTGCATATTCAATGTTGGTTTTTAACCCTTTTTCTATATTCTCATGTTTTACTATACATGATATCAGCAATAATTATTTTATATTAGCTTCTAATTTTACAGTTAAATGATGTTTTGTCAAATTTTGAAATATATAAGTAGTAAAATGTGAAAATTTATTAAAATCCGGGAAAAAATAAAATAAAAAACAAAAAAATAACATATAAAAGTGTGAAAATTACACTAGAAGTAAAGATTTAAAAGATTATTCCGCTATTTTGAAATAAATTTAACTGAAACAATATCAAAACAAATGTTACTTGATAAGTTAGTTGTATGAAAGTTGAAAGCTAGGCGTACGTACAAACAAAGCTTTCATAGTACTATCAAAAAAGTATGAACATATTTATAGACTTATCGTGTAGAAAGTACTAACAAAATTGACCAACTAAATATTATTTTTTCTAAAAAATGGAGTGTCTAGAGCAAAGTGTCCAATACTGATTGAGTACACACAGAATAACTTGCCTCCTCAACAAGATCCCCAACTACACCTCTAACAATTTCACAAAGATTATTTTCGGTAAATGAATCACTTAGCCATACTCATATCTTGGAAACATGGAGGATACCTCAAAAAGAAGTGGATTTCTGTCAAGGAAATTGCAAGTACTATTGATGTTACTAACATTGCAAGCAGCTGAATTTCCAAAACTGGGAACAGATATCAAAATTATGTTAATGCACTTTCTACAATATTTCTAAGCATTTGGGCAACATGCAGATCTGCCAACAGAGTCTGGTTAATATTTCTAAGCATTTGGGCAACATGCACATCTGCCAACACAGTCTGGTTTGAAAATTTTACCTTAAACACCTAATAAATTAGAAGTGGACATAACTTGTACCAGATGAAAAGAATATCAAACCTTTGAATATGGCTTGAACTTCATCGGTTCGTCCCAAGTTCACCTTTTAAGAACTGCATTCAGGAGAAAAGGAAAATTGCAAATTAGTGCGGCGTTACATTTTTAATGCTGAAGAAAGGACCTTTTTAGGAAAAAAACATTAGTTAAACTGGATTATTTAATTTAGCCATGACTGAAAGCATGAGCAACCAAAATAATCTATGCTGTTAAAATTCACTTAAAAAAATTGAATGCTGTTAAACTGTTAAAGTTCATGAGAATTACTTGAGAAGTAAATCTCTTATCACTTGACCAGAATAGTCGAATACCAGGTATGTCAAACAGAACCATGGCCAAACATTCCAATCCAAGTCCGAAAGCCCAAGCAATGTTATTGGTTTTACCGCTTCTTTTTAGTATCTCCTGCTCTGCCACCCAGCATCCAAGAACCTCCAGCCACTTGTCCTAATAAGTTAATAATTAGTCAGAAAATTGATATAAATACCATATATCATTCCAAGAGAATTACATGGTAGTCCTGTTTTACTGCTCCTTGCAATTGGCAGACTTGAGCAGGGGCAAGTGAGGAAACTGACTCCACTAAGAGACAAATGCTTCTCAACTAAGAATCCCTTCTAACCCCTGTCACACTCACACTACAGGATCTGGCCATTCCCAAAGTCACTGTATAGCTTGTCTTAATTAACACCATTCCTTCTCAGCTTCAAACAAAACAAAGCTGATTCATCTTGCAAAATTATATTCTTCGAATTTGATGATGTTCGACTCTAGGCACTTAAAGATCCAGTGATCAACAAGGTAAATATATTACTTTGAAAAAATATGCCAGTTTCAACAATTTAAAAAACTTACTGATCTTGCTTGAAAAATGATTTAAAAACAAATCGATATTGGATCATCTGGGTTTTATATGTCAGTGAAGCTAGCATTGACCCAGCCAGTTGTAACTGCAACCGTCGAGAGCGGAATTTCAGCTATGGGACTTTTTAAAGGTCTTCTTTGCAACAAAATGGGAGATGTTCAGTTGAATAATAGTTGGGTGACATATCGAAAGAGAAGTTTTTAAAATCATTGATAATGAAGCTTATGGAAAGGTTCTAGAACATGCAGAATAGAAGAATGTTGCTGTTAACATTGAAGATCGTTCATAATTTTTTCAGTACGTATTTTTCTTATCCTTTTTTATCACATTTGTTTGAAATCATAGGCTATTTTCTAAAAGAATACACACAAAAATGCAATCAAGTATAAGTACCTGAAATTATATCTCGAGTTCGAATGATGGATTGGTAAAAGGAAAATAAGTGTCAACCCAACACATTTCCACAGGCCCTGAAGTACTTAAAGATTCCAAGTCAGCAAGGAAATTCAGTCACAATCATATTGCCAATTCTATGTAGTAATCTAGATATCAAGATATGGGGAACCAATGAACTCTGAATTAATAAACAGAGCAGTATCATACTTATTTTGATCATTTAGCATTAGTTTAATATTCAACTCCAGCTTCACTTATGGGGATTGCATCGTCTAGGTATTTCTTCAACTTAAAAATGCTTTTCACTATTCAAAGTAACTGTCATGCCCAGTCCACTTATTACAGCATTTCCAACATCTAATTTCGCATAAAATTGTTCCTACTTTTCAGCAACAATTTCAAAATATATGAGGCTCTACATTACTCTATAAATTGGGTTTATGTTGATCATCTTACTAGATAGATCTCAAAAGCGACACAAGATCTTACCGAACAAGTGGTTTGCCAAACCCTCGCGACATGTCTTGAGATGCCCAATGGCATATGATGTAGCATCCATTCCAGATGCCTCCCAATCATCTGGACAAAAAACTCTAACCCCTTCCATCTACATTTTTAAGTTCAAAACTATGTTAGATATCACAAGGCAATTGCTAAAATGATCATTTCTGCAATAAGAGAAACAGAACCTGATGGAATACGGGATAATGAGTTACATCAATGGAATCTCTGCTGTATACATCTCCAATAAGGCAACAACAAGAAAATGAGTACCCTTCCTCAATAACTCAGCCTGACGTGCACTTGTGTGGCACCTTAAAACAGTTTCAGAGTCTGCATAGTATGTATCATTGTAACTCCTACTAACATGATCTGCAGGTACTAAGACATCATCAAAGTTCTGCAGAAATGAATATAGGATTAGAATGCATCTTAATTGAGGTCTTATTACCATCGGAGGAGTAATGTCCTCCAACATGCCAATTTTATCTAATCTTATTATGTGCTTTCTTCTTTCAAGTAAAGAACAGCCGATGGATCCTAACGGGGCCAAATCAACATCTTTATCTTTACAATCGGGTGAGAGATAATGAGCAATTGGGTCTTCATTCTCCATACCCATGACTGGTGTGGCTCGACAGGTGTGTGAGACGAGAGAGAGAGAGAGAGAGAGGTGGGCGACGGGAGACGGGAGAAAGCTGGTCGAGATATGGAATTTCATCTATTTGCATATTCATATCAATTTCAGTTCAGTATCCAAATTAGCGAATGTTGACCCCTGATCTTAATTGTCAACCCGCATATTTTTTTTAATGGCTTGTATGTATATTTGCTAATACTTTGATGGCTCTAGTATATTAAAGCCTGTAAAGAAACAATAAAATTAATGACTTCGGGTTCGATATTTAATTACCCTCTTTAGCAATTTTATCTCCCGGCGAGAATCATCAGGGGAAAGGAGTGAGCAAGTAGAGTAAGATATAGATACAAATGGGGTTAAAAACACGAGGCTTCTGAACCCATTTCTTAGCAAAGTGGGTTTGATAAGAAGATTGGCATTGTTTTTTGTTTAGGACTGCTCGAGTAAGTCCAACGGTATCTTAAACGAGCTCCTAAATTCAAAAATAGGGAATATGATATAGAATACAATTTTAACGGTATCCTAGTAATTACCTGAATTACTAAGATATTCTAAATTTTACTAGTCATGTCTTAATAAGAGCAACTCCAACATCTCATTAAGAATGAGAGGTGGATACTAACTTTTTAAGTAGCTATTAGCACACTTTTCTCTTCCCCAAATTTTCTTAAAATTTAGGCAAGGGCAATACAAGGGAGCTGTTGGAGATACTCTAAGATCTTCTAGGATATCCTAGTAAATAAAAAATTCATTTCATTTCCTTTTCTCACACTTTTTCTCTTTCATTTTTTCTCTTTCCTCTTTTTTAAAACTAATTAGATTCAAATTTATTATTATTATAATAATAGGGAATGAATATAGAAAAAATTGTTAGAGTTGACAAGAAAATTAAATTACCTAAATCACTAGCACCCATTATTTTATAATATTTACAGGGAATTAACTAAGACATCGTTAAACTTGCTCTTATGATATATGGGCTATTTAATGTTCTTATTTCATTCTTTCCTTTTTTTTTTAATTATTTGCTGCATTTTTTGCATTACTCTACTCTCTAATCTTAGTGAGTTTGTCACAAAATTAAAATTCTCTATCCAAATAACACGAGATAAAATATAAAAAACATATTTTTAATTCGTGTATTACTAGAAAAAATTAAATCTAAAACTTATTAGGGAGAGTTTCTTTTTTTTTTTAAATAAGTTTCTTCGGTATATTACTATGTTTGTTTTATTGCTTTATATATATATTTTTTTGAAAAAATGAAAAATCGTTTTATTGATATATAATTTCCGAGAATACATGACAAAGATAATAAAAATTTATCATCTAACCGAAAGATATGATTAACTAATCCATGGGTCGAACGACCCATAAGAAAGAGTGTTAGGAATAAGAAGTATAGAAGTTATATAGAGGAGGGGATGAATGTATATCTTAAACTTTTCTAACTTTCTTTAAGAATTCTGTTTGTGATGAACTAATTATATAATATTGTAACCGAAAGATAATAAAAATTTATCATCTAACCGAAAGATATGATTAACTAATCCATGGGTCGAACAACCCATAAGAAAGAGTGTTAGGAATAAGAAGTATAGAAGTTATACAGAGGAGGGGGTGAATGTATATCTTAAACTTTTCTAACTTTCTTTAAGAATTCTGTTTGTGATGAACTAATTATATAATATTGTAATTTGAGTAACTTAGCACTGTTTACTTAGAGAAATGCGGAATTGAAAATAAACACTAAAGTTAATTTTCAATGTAATTTGTATATTATAATGAATTGCTACAATATGAGATTCTTGATGTGAATCTAAGTTTCTTGTTATTGGAAGATACAAGGTATGAATACACTTGATAATATTCAAAGATACTAATTAATGAGGCTGTACATAAGCTATATAGACAACATGTCTTTTGACACATGCTCTCACTAGTCAGTTAAGGTAAAACTAGAAATAGATAAGAAACACTTTATATTTGACTACCATTTATTTCTAGTTAACATCATTCTTTGACAGTTTGTTTTTTTCAGCCTTATCTCTTCTGTCTTTGTCTTATTTTTCTTCCAAGCTTCATTATAGACTTGTCTCCATCTTAACAGGTTTGAATGATCCTGTAATGACAGAGCTTCAAAAATACTTGTCTTGTTCATCTGCAAATATCCTTGAATTTAGCTCTTTGAATCAATCGAATACTCAAATGTTGTTACTTCGAGAAGTCATGAGATAGACTTCTCAATCGAGTACTTTGTGACTTCTCGATTAGCATTTAATTGATTACTTCTCGAATGTCTAGACTTCTCGATTGCATACTTCTTTTGATGACTTCTCGATTGTACTAGACTTTACGAATGACTTGATTGGACATACTTCTCGATTGTCCCATTTCATAAACTTCTCAATTGCTTCAATAGCTAACTTCTCGAATTATTCTTCTAGACTTCTCGAATGATTCACATTGCATACTTCTCGAACAACTATAATTTCTGTTAGGTCCAAAATCATCATAGAAGGGGGGGGGGTTGAATATGATGTGGTAGATTTTTCGTTATAATGCGGATTAAGTTTTTGTGTTCTTGAGATATTAAAATGGCAGTTAATGAAACACAAATATTCGGGGAAATAACAATGTATTATTAAATCCCTGAGATGCTACACTTCTAATCAAATGATTAGCTTCAATGGGTTCAATCAATGTTACAATAGAAATACAGTTGGGTGATATAAATGTTAAGCTTTAATGGTGCTCCGGTCTGTATGTCTTTTATTGAAGATGAATGAATACCCTACTGTCCGTATTGATTTTCACCCATATATAATTTGTAGACTTATTGGAAAATGATTTTCAACAATTCTCAAGTCCTTTGTTGCGCCTGCAAGAGTGGTAGTGGTGTATAGGCGCCACATGACATGTTTGATGCGCCTATCATCTTTGTTACGTCTCTACTCTTACCACACTGTGTAGGCACCCCGAAATCAAGCTTTGTTGCGCCTACACTATTGTTGTAGTGTGTAGGCGCCACAAAATACTTAGAAACGTTCAACTAAAGTTTCCTTGTGCCTATATAAACTTTAGATGCACATGTACTCTGTCTACACTGTGTAGGCGCCATGAAGTGCTAGATATTACTTAAAAGAATTACCTTGATCATTGGATAAGTTTAGTTGCGCATGTACACTACATTCCTTGTGCAGACGCCACTAAATCTGCACTTGAACTTTTGATGAGTTTGAACTTGGTTTGTTGCGCCTACACTCTTGTTGCAGTGTGTAGGCGCCACCAAATCTTGCCTTAGAAGATTTTTGATCCTTAAACAATATCTTGAATTCTTGAAGTAATTAACACTTGGTTTTCACTCTTCTAGCTTGATCAACTGATTTTCTTCTGATTAATCAAGACAATTCTTTTCTTGTTGTGCTGATGCTTAGTGCACTGGTTTGGTTCACAAACGACTAACACTGAATTGAATTCCCTTGACTTCTGTTCTGTTTCTGCTGATTAACTTTGGGTTGATTCATTGCTTCTGATCACTGAAACCCTTTGACAATTATACATAAATCATTACACTGACTTTAGCCTGAAATCCACTGAACACTTATTTGTTGCTGAGGCCTGAACATATTAATAAACTTCTCTCGTTGTAGTTCAGTAAACCTTTCATCTTGAATGCTCTGTAATGATGTATGTATGATCCCTGTTTACATGTCCTTCTGGATTCCTGTGCTGCATATTAGTATTATTTATTGGTTTAGTTATCGTTATCACTATTACATACTACGTTACATTATGCTTTACAATCTCCCCCTATTTGGTTATTAGAGTTTGACAAGCAAATCCTATGAGAGGATAACTCAACTGATACTTACAAGAAAAAGTAAAGTGCAGAAAGACAATAAATAATATTAATTACATTCTGGATTAGATTTTACATTTCCAGATTTCTTGTGTACAATAGACGTTTGTTCCTCTAGCCTGAACAGATAATTCTATGACCTTCTGCTTCTTTGTACTGTGTCTTGCTTGTGCTTAGATCTTGTCTCGGAGTAATGCTTTCTTAGCTCTTCTTCCTTCTGCTCCAACTTGCCTTCACTATATCTCTAGCTTCCACTTCAAGAGTATTGATTGGAGGTGGTTCTTCTAACTTCTTTAAAACTTCAGTGAGAAAAGCAGTTGAATTTGTCTTGGAGATTGACTCGAAGGCCAGAGATTGTCTCTTAGAAAACACGAACACTGTTATTCGCTTTGGAAAGCCTTTAACTCTGTCAGTGTCATGCATCGACTCTTCTACCAGCTTCTCCACTAGAACATCTTCAATTATCCTCAAAGCCTTTTTGTCTGACTTGACAGTGGATCTCTTTACCCTTGAAAGGACTTTTCGGATAATTTCAGAATTGTTTCTCCTCATTTTTTATAGCTCCTTCTTTTTATCCACTCCATTCTTCTTGAAAAGGAAGTATTTTGTTCCATTCGGCTCCGTTTGAATGAAAGGTTCAGAATCTCTTATGGTTTCAAGTGCTTCAGTGCCATCTTCTCTTCTTACATACACTGGGTCTTGATAATATCTGGTCGTTTCCATTAGATATCTTCATGATGTTTTAATTGCTCTGTTCAGTCTGAATGCGTAGATCAACTCAGCAGCCTTTAAATCTTCTTCTGTTCTATTCTTCTTACTTCTGAGTCTCCCTTTTACATACTGCATGAACATTGCATGGTTTGAATCTAGACATTCATCTGACAAGGTTAAGTTATGAAGTATTGTTACTTTGTAGTACTTGACCACCGAAGGGTTTTCAAATGCTTCGACACCAATCTCCATAATCTTCTTCTCAATCATATCTCTTAGTATCTCATTTGTTTTATGCCCACCAAAGATGACTTTTGTAATAACCCGGATTCTTGGACGATTTTTTTTTTATTATTTATAAACAACCCTGATGAATAGTGATTCTACGGATTATGAAAAACTTTTTTTGCCCACACTAGGTAAGTGGTGGAATATGGGAAAACCGAAGATGTGGTATTGTTGTATGAAGAAAATGAGTGAATGTAAAAGCAGTCAGAATCCGAAGATTTCCGCTTTTACTAATTGTTTCATAATTTATGAGATATCAAGGAATAAGGGAATTAAGTTGTGATCAAGTGGATTATATTTTAGAAAGTTCATGGTTATAATCGAATTAGAGTATTTGGAATATTAAGGATTTACGTTACAGAAATTCTACGTCGAAACGCTACGGATTAATCGAACTTACGTGGAGGATTAATGATTAAGTGTTGGATAAGAAGTGACTAAAGACAAGTCCCATGCAAGTGTCATGCATGCCTAACTAGGAATTGAAAGCCAACCAAGTAACCAAGTATTGGTTAGAAACATGGTTCCATAAATGGTGGAAAAGTAGAAAGCAAGTTCCTTGATTCATGGCTTTAGTTGTACTTGACCTTGACCTTGCACTCCACCAAGCCATACTTGTGTGTAAATCAGCCATATACTTTACATACACTTTATACAAACACAAATACACCAACACAAAAGCAAGTAAAGTAGAAAAGCTCTCTCCCATTTCATTTCTCCAGTTTCTGCCCAGCTTGAGCAAGGTTGAAAGAAAATTTTATAACTCCAGTTCTACTCATCCAAAAATCTCCAAATTTTAACCATATCTTCTTCACTATAGGTATAAGGTATGTATATAATTTCATAATTTTTGGAGGTGTTTTGATTGGGTAAATAAATTGTAGAAGTTGAGGCTGAATAGTAACTCCGAAAATTACTAAGTTTTATTCTTGATGTTTACTTATGATCAAGGCTAGATCAAGCTCTCTCAAGGACTCTAAGCTCTAGATAGGTGTTGTTTGAGCTCTAAGAAGGTATGAACACCACTAACCCTTATGTTTGTGTGAGTTGCATGGAGTAAAAATGTTAGTAGATAGAGGTATGACTTAGCATGACTAAGTAGTTGTTTTGTTAGTAAGCTGTAGTGTTGTGGGTTGAGGTTACGAAATAATGTTAATCTAAAGTTGTGAAATCAGTAGCTTAATGATATGGTTATGATAATATGAGTAAGGTTGAGTGTTGGTTGAGAATGGATTTCAATTGGTTGAATCCGGAAAACGTTAAGTTTATAGCCGTCGTAATGCCCATTTTTCGTGAGCACTCCTTTAAACTGTGAAATCTGAATTGTCAAGCTCCTGACCCCTAACACCTCTGACCATAGTTGGATAGTACTTGACTCATAGATCGTTTTGACACTTGAATCATGTTATTCCGATTTACGGTTTAGGAGAAAAGTTAGTTTTAGTGAAGGTGTCTACAATGACCAAACTGTTTCGAATGACTCCCTTTGCATATATAAACAGACCCCTTGACAGTCACGAAAAATCATGACATTTTGAGATTAAGTAATTTGGTCAGTTAATAAGGCCTCTCCAAAATTTCAAGGGCAGATGTTAATATTTCGATTTTATAAAAATGTTGGAACCAAAGTTGTGCGATGCACTATTCACTAGAGGAGCTACTGCCCTGTTCTGTAAATTCGTGAAAATGAGTCCTCTTTCCAGGGGCAAACTTTGATGAATTATATTCTAGACATTCTCTAGATCGTGCACACGAAATCGGTGCGTCATTTGAGTTAACGGTTAATGAGTTATGAGCGATTTAGTGAAAGCGGTGAAAATAGTAAAACCCCGTAGTTGACTCAATTTGTAATATACATTTCACCAAGTTAAACTCAAGGGTTCCAAATCAAAATATTTTTGATAATATTACAAATACTCAAGAAGCTCCTTGAGGTGGATTCATATTTAATTATGAATTTTTGGATTTATTAAAAATGTTAGAGTGGGAGTCGCGTAATAGTAATTTGTAGAAGAGTCAACTCTAGAGGCACGATTTTGACGAGCCATTTTGGCTAGGATAAAAGGATAATTTCGAGTCGGTTAAAACACGAAAGATGTTGAGGAATAACATGACTATAGATTGGAGTAAAGGATTAGGTTAAAAGTCATTGACGAGATGGTTTACGAAGGGTTAAGATAGACCCGAGGAGGTGAATGCCGGATAATAAGGGTTAAAAAAAATAGAAATAAAACTTGAGTTGACTTAATACCTGCGTATGTTTACTAAAACGAGTTCTTATATAATTATAGAGTATCCGAGAAGTGAAAGGAGCAGGGTTTTCATTTCGCATAACCAAGGCAAGTTTTATATCCCTACGTTTTTACATATTAAAAATATATGTATTGCTACGTATGCATGCTTTCCTATACTTCTTGTTCAGAGTATTATGACCATGTTTTAGCATGGTTTCTATTTTTAAAGATATACATTGCAAGTATTCTATCTAGTTGATTATACCGGATCTTATTCATACAAATTTGAAATGCCTATATATTATTGTCGAGCTCGTTATCCAGATATTATAAAACGAGATGTATTAAATAATATCTTCATACTATATCTTATTGATATTCAAGATTGGAGTTATATATATAGAGTAAGTTGAGAATACTGATATGGGTTAACTTATTCTGAATCCATGATCAGAACAGTTGTTCATATAAATATTTCCTCTACTCATTCAAGGGGAAAATTAAATTATTGGAGGTGTTTATCATTCATTGTTTCTGAATGATATTGGAGTAATATTTTATTGAGAAGTAAATAAAGGTGCACGTGTTATTTTACCGTGACGCCTAAGAGATGTATTGTTGAAGGTGATCGAAGATTCCGACACCTTATATTCTGGACTAGAGATGACAAAAGTGACCGGAGTAACGCACCGGCCCAACCTGAAGAGTAACCCCATTGTGGGTTTAGGGTGTGTTCGAGACGTCGGCTCATCCTTCTATCGATAGTAAACGAGTAGTGACAATGGACTGATCAATCCATTACTTGAGGTGGCGTTTCCGAAGAAGTTCAAAACTTGATACATTAATTGTTAACTGATGCCTTTGTGGTTCGGTTAACTAGGGTATTAATTTGAGAAGTTATTCCTTGATACCTTAATCGTTCACGGAGGCCTCCGTGATTCGGTTAACTAGGGTATCAATTTGAGAAGTTATTGAGATATATTTATTCAATTCATATGAGTAGTATTCAAAGATTTATGAGGGTTTTTGAGATAATTTCTTTTCAAAAAGAGTATAATTGTATATGTGGAGGGGTTATTTTAGAGTGGTAAAAACTAAATATTTTGTTGAGTTGTTGGGGCATATATAGACTTGCTGGGCATTTTTGGCTCATTCTTGCTATTTAAATATTATAAAACAGTGGCAAACAAAGCTGGTACGAGTACGGTGGACCGTGATAAAGGGAAGGGGAAAGCAACTGATTCAGCACGTTAGCTTTATAGTGTCTAACGAGGGTGCGAGTTGGTAGAAAGTTTATGATGTTTTCATCATCTTGACAATTGAACTTGTAATATTATTTCAGAGATTATGAGAGATGAGAATGTGATGCAATAACTTTTGAATCAGTAAGTATGCGTTCTAAGACTATAACCCGTGGAGTAGTTTGGGGGAGTTTATTATGAATATTGTTGTATATTATATTGTGAGCAGGAGATTAAATATTCCGCAAGAGAATGTGACGACCTGGATTCCTGTAGGGGATTTGGGGGGCGTTACAACTTTCCTCTTTAGCACATACAGCTCCACAATATTCATCTTTTCAAAACTCTTTGTCGACAAAATCTTTGACCCCAGGGTTGTTGAATTTATGAACATTTTCCACCCGTACTTGGATGCACTTACTGACACGCTTGTAATCTCTTCCAATAGCATAGCATAGAATTCATGAACATCTTCAAATCTTTCCCTCATGGTTCTGAAGAGATCAAGGACTTCTCTATCTTTCTTCTGAGTAAGAGACGACTCTTTCTTCTTGAGCAGATTCCTTGCTTCATCCCAATCAGGGCCAACTTTAGCTTCTATGTCCTTAATTTTGTTTCTTCTTTCTATTGCGTGTTGTACTCTCTTCCATTTTCTTTTTATCAAGTCTTGAGCCTGAACTACGTTTTGAGTAACAATTTCATCTACACCAACTAGAAGACAGTCATTATCAAAAGCATATTCTTCATCAAACTCCTCCTCAACATCTATTCCTGCAACTTTTGCAATTTCCTCTATTTCAATCTCTGTTGGAATCTCTAGTGGCACATAGGGCTCAAATATTTCTCCTTCTTCAAGTTTCCTAGCTCCAAGTCTATAGAAGATATCTGACTCCCCCTGAGCTGTGTATTCCAAGATCATCTCAGCTCCAACTTTTTCTTGTGCTAACCTCTCCCCCTCAGTTGGGTTATCCTCCCTTCTGACCGGATGAATCTGAGTTGTCGAAGTTGATTGAGTAGAAATAGGAACTTTCTGAGCCGGAAGTTGTTTAACCAAATCTTTGATTTATTTCATTTCTGCTCTCTGCTGCTCCTGCACCTCCAATATATTTCTTATTGAGTAGTGAATTTCTGTTACTTGGGACTCCAGATTTAGAATCATTTGGTTGTGTGCAATGTGTGGGGTGTTTGTTTGGTTAGTGGGTGTCTCACTCCTCACTGTTTCTATTCTAGCATGACCCTCAACACTTACACTCGGATAATCAGGGTCAGGGAATAAAAGATCATTAAGGTTAAGTGTGTCACTCATTTGATTCATTAGCACATCCTGATCTTCTGTACCTGCATTAAAATCCATATCCCTTCTATGGTTAGGTTGCCTCTCCGCCGGATCACTATGGGTGGGGAGAAGAACTCCTTTTTCAGGAACTGGGGGTTGAGACCTAGTGTGGTCACCACTGTGGATTCTGTAATGATAGGCAATTTTGTAGAATCCGTGATGCCAGCTGAAGCCAATGAAGGCATTACCTGCTCAGAGACACCATGAACAGGTTCTACTACCGAAGTAGCAGATACTCTATTAATAGAGTCCACATCCCTTCTATGGGTGTGTTATCCCTCCACCTGACCTGATAAGGTGGGGAGGACCTCCGTTATAGGAGCTAAAATTTGAATCTCCAGGGGGGTCACCACCCCAGGCAATGTAATGTTTGACAAATGAGAGCCTGTGGTTCCCCGCGAAGCCTGTGAAGGCATTTCCACTTAAGGTGGTGATGCTATTGACGCAACTACTCCTTGAATGGAGACCTCTTCCCTTCTATGGGAGAGTTGCCTTTCCACTTCACCCATTTGGGGAGGGAAAACATCCTGAATAGGATCTGTAGATATTAAGTCCAGGGGGGTCACCACATTTGACAATGTAATGAACGGCTCGCGAGAGTCAGTGATGCCCCCTACTGTCTGTGAAGACAGGTTCTGAATTGGTTCAACCAAAACAGTACTAACTACTGAAGTAGCGGATAATGTTACAACATCTGGTTCTGTTCCCGTACCTTTCAGGATTTTATCAATTTCAGAATTGAGGTTATAAAGAAAGATAATGTCGTCAGAGATTGGAGAATCAGGTTCCTGGCTCACAGTTGCCTTAGGTCGAAAATCCATTTTACGAAATTTTCTAGAAGGTAGAGCTGTAGGGGATATTTCAAAAATTTCCTAATTTAGTAGGGACTCACTCCTATCATCTATATCAATGGTTCTTTTTCTGGTTTGAGGAGATGAAGGGAGTGTTTGTCATTCTTTGGCAGTGGTTAGAACTGGTTGGTTTTGACCAAGTTCATTGCCAGTGTGTGCATTGCCGTTTGAGGCACAGTAGGAGATATTGTGACAAATTCATCAGTTAGAAAAGCAGAAAAGTCAAAGTCAAGAAGTATACCTTCATCCATTTGTTCATCAGAAATGTTGGGGATGTACACCTCTGTAGTCTGAGGCTCTTCCACTTCTGCCTCAACAACTATCTCCTCTGTTTGAATTTCAGGGCTTCTCCTTTGTTCTTCTTCTTCAGGAATTAGTTCTTTCTCATGTTCAAAACCAACCTCTTCCATAATTTCATCTTCTTTTCCAGAGCTTTGATCTTCCTCTTCTGATGCTGCTGAGTTTCCAGACTCACTTGAGGTTTCAGCTTCATTGCCCTCTTCAGAGATTGTTACTACTTCTTCTTCTATATTTTCTTCATTAACCTGTCTAAGAAGATCAAAGAAATCTCTGATAGGGTCAGTCATCGGAGCAGGAGTATACCTGTTGGGATAGTTAGCCTCATTCTGTAGCAATAGAATTTTCTTGAACTGGAGTGACGGTGACTCTTCCAATGGACTGTTCTGAAACATTTGCCGCTGATCAGCTCGCAGCACTTGATTCAACACCAGCTACAAGAATCTGAGATACAAACAGAAGTTTTCCATCTTGGCCTGGTTCTTAAGAATCTCTGTCACGATCAACATGCCAAAATTTATTCTAGAACCAGATACCACTGCATACCCAATCACCTTGTTGAACTGTGTAATTCCGTGGAATCCACCTGTCTTTGGTGCAAAGTAGTGAGATAAGATGTTGAAGAATAAATTCCACTCATTGGGTTGGTGATTCTTGTAAATATTCTTTGGAAGATTATTGTTCACTCTGGTGCAGTGTAGGAACATAAAGAAATTGTCCAGATCTGCCTGTGATGGTTCATCTTCAAAATCTTCAGATGGCAAATGAAGTGCTCTATTGATGTCATTCTCAGTGATTCACACCTTCTGTCTCGGTATTTTGCAAGTAAAGGCTGAGATGCCATCTGCAGATGTGTCTAGTGGAGACCTGTATACTTGTC
This sequence comes from Oenanthe sinensis, assembly GCA_028671895.1. Taxonomy (NCBI): domain Eukaryota; kingdom Viridiplantae; phylum Streptophyta; class Magnoliopsida; order Apiales; family Apiaceae; genus Oenanthe; species Oenanthe sinensis. The sequence continues at coordinate 2,860,367 of JAPMAC010000194.1, read as the reverse complement.
TTAATAAATTTCTATTCAAAGGAATAGAAGTCGTTAGTGCGTACCGGACTAAAGACTGTTCATTTAAAACCCTAGCCCAGTTTCCTAACTCTCTTGCCTCATTCCAATCATCTACTAAAATTGATAAATAATTAGTCTTTTTAATCTCAAAATTACATGCCATTTTTATAAATTAAGAGATAATATGTACGAATTAAAATTACTAATTAAGATCGATTAAATTTAATAAATTACGAACCAAACCCTAAAAAAAATTACTTGGATTTTTGTAAAATAAATATATAATGATCTCCTAGTAATTTTAAGCACACCTTAAGTTTTATTACAATTTTTAATTGATTTTAAAATTAACAAACCCTAGCCAATCAGTTTGAAATTAGCAAAATTAAAATTTTTATATCCTTAACCAAAATTACTGGGACCACTTGCAAATGAAAGATACGATTGTGTGTTCCACAAAACTGGTTTTAGATTAAAATTTGGACAAGAATTGGCTTAGATTTGTGATAGGGTACATATTTATATATATTTTATAGGATTTTATTCTCATATTTCTAATATTTTATACATAAATAGATAAATATTAATTAGAGTTTAATGTTTTATTGCAGGAAATAAAGAAATCCTAAAATTGGAAGAATTGGAGATTAAAGAGTCCAATTTGGAGATAAATTAGAATTAAATTCAGAATTAATGGGCTACGCACACACGGTTCACTATTTGGGCCATAACTTGAGTTCTAGAAGTCAGAATTGGGTGATTTTATAGCCCACACGAAGATAATAGAAAAATCTATAATTCAGAGGTGACCCAATACACATATTTCAAGTGGAGAAGCCCAAAAACAGGCCTGAAAGGCAGTCTATGAATTTCACAATTATAGCCCAACTTATTTTAGGATATTTCTTGTGTTTACTTGTAAAACATAAAAACTCTTATATATTAGAGTTTTATATTGTTAGAGAGACATACAACAATATACCATCATATAAAATAATTAGTGACGGCTGTGTATTACTTAGAGCAAGAATCAGAGAGAAAACTTGGAGAGAGAACTTGAGTAAGGATTGAAGGGATTCACTGCGAGTTCAAGAGATTTTGTCAAGTTGTATCTTCTTAACTCTATACTCTTGTAACCATGGTTTTTAGTATTAATATATGTTTGTTTTCTTTCTTTGCTATGAATAACTAATTCTCTAATCTGGGGATTAGGTAGTATTCATTGGTTTGCGATGTTTGTTTAATATTGTATTGTGATTTCTCTGCTTTGCTAATCTGTCATACTATGCTTAACATAATTATGAGAGTAGTTAACCTTTAATTGTATCTGTAGGGGTTATTAACGAATCGGAAGAGGAATTTTAATTCTAGTTCATGATATGATAGACATAAGTTAAATATTTAATTGAGAGATTAATATGAGACTTATGAGACTGAAAATCATTGGGTCTTGATAGCTTATAGTTGTACATTAATTGATCATGGGTGTGCGATTAAGGCATAATTGTAAGTATTATATTGTATCTTGGGAGAGAACATTATAAACTTTAGAAGGATTGTTTTTAGCAGAATATGAGACTTGTATGTCGCAATTGATAGACATTCATCAATGCCAATGAAGAACCCTATTTCCTGGATTGCTTTTTATAATTGTTACTTTAACAATTTAATTTGCTCAATAGTTTAATTTAGTTTATAAACAAACACCCACAACTTATTCACCACACTTATAAATTGTAAGAGATAATATACTTGAAATTGATATTGATAACAGTCCTTCCTTGCGAACAATATCCCTCCAAAATACTCGACAACAATTTGTTCGATTAAAAAAGTAGATCTATGGAGTTTTTCTTGCGCCTTAAGAGTGTATATATTGTGTAAGTAAGTAATGAATGCAACAAAAACCCTTGTATATATTTATAGGCGCCATAGCCTTACTGCTGACTAGAATCCACAGTCACACTTATACTGCCCAACATTATTGCTTGAGTGTTCACAGCCTTTGTGAAGACTTGACTTCTTCTAAATCTGTCTCCACAATAATCCAAGTCATCTACCCCTTCAAAGGCCTGACTCCAAAGATCTCCGTTATTCCATAGGAACAACCTTGTTAACTTCGCCCAAACCCAATTGGACTTGTCAACTCTGATCCAATTGCCTATGCCATTCGCACCCTTGAACAATTGTACCTATCAGCATGACCGACCATCGTCTCCCTCGATGCACCGCCACCCTATGGTTGGAGAGTCTTGCTTATGAGAATCATTCACAAGCGAGAGTTCCCATAGATGGTCTGCCCGACTCTCAGTACAGGTCAATTAATACTGATACCAAATTCATCAGACATCCTTCTGCTCTCTTTGGACTACATGACTGGTTTCGCCCTGCCTTGGGCTCATCAGGGGAGCGGCTCCAGCTCCCGACTAGTCTTGCGCGCCTGATTGCAGAGTGCAGCCCTCGCTAGCACTCGTCAACCCATGAAACCCCGTCCCCTGTTCCAACAGCATAACCCGAAACCTTCAAAAGTCCTTAGAGCAATCCCATGTCTAATCTTGCCAGTCATCACCTACGCCCAATACCTATGTCAGGTCGCTCACGCCTAGTGACTCTCATTGACACTATTGTGTAGTCACCAATGCTTAGCACCTCCTATCAACAGTCGATGCTCGGTGCCTTGGCCTAAGCCTAGCGTTTTGGTAGTCCACGCTAGCCAGCGCCTCAAGTCACCATTTATGGGTCTAACAAACCACCCCCACTTGAAGAGCTCGATGTCCTCATCGAGTTGAGAATATGCATCTCGAGAAACCACCAATCCTCCAGCACTGCAACTTGAGCTCGAACCTTTTCCCATACACAATCCTTCAACACTCCATCTCCAGCTTGAACATTTGTCCTAGTTTCCCCTTCATGTTTTAGATATCCAGGCCATGTCTTTAAATTGTTATCTTGATCTCTTCTGAAAATATAGTGACACCACCATAGATGAAGATACCAACTGTTCTACTGCTTTTCAGCCTTTACATCTGCCACTCAGTCCCGTGCTTCCTCGATTTATGCACAATCGGTTGTTCTAACTGAACCACACCCCACTAGTAGCTCGATCCTAAGCCTTATTCTGTACTTTCCCTAGTACCCCAAACTTTTGGAAGATGGAACCCGGATCCGTAATTTGCCAACCACCACCTGAACTCATCATTTCAACCCAGATATGATCCATTTTTAGCCAATATATCACGACATTCACCTATTTTGATATCCAAATTACCTCACCCAAGCCTTTTACTTGCAATGAAGGTAGGCACTCCAACTACTTCCAAAGATACCACACATTTCCCATGGGTATTAAATTCCTTAGTCCACATTGATGTCGCCTAGCAAGTCACCTCCCGAGTATTTTTAACCCACTCATTTTCAATGAGCCCGATATTCCTACTGGTTATGACCTTTCTCCCTTAAGACCTAGCAATAATTTACTATACCAGTCCAAGGATAAATGAACATCTAAATCTAATAACCAAATCACCTCACCTTTCCCAAGGGCTTAACTCCTTGATTGTTTCACCTCCATGTCCATTCTTTTTATTATTTTCTACACAAAGTATTGCCTCCATCCTCTAAAGACACTTCTAAAAGAAAATTTATGGAAAGTATTCTTCACACACCCTATTGAATCGCCCTACCAGGCTATAGGCAGTACACCATTCCGCCAATTTATTGTGCCTTGTTGAAGACTTCTCCTTTAAACTATTCTTACACACCTAATGAAACAGTCCATGGCTCCTCAACAAGGTACTCACCACGACTTTTTTTCACGGGAATGAGCTTATTATATAAGTAATCCCCTCAATAACTCCATCCTAGGAATGACAAACCACACGTTTAGCTAGTCCCACACTTTGTGCTTCGCATACGAATGTCCCACTTCAACATTTACGCCCTACACTCTGTGCCTTTATGAAAGTATGCTAGTGCATCATCCACGGGCTTTGTAGTCATCAGTATCTACCCTACACTCAGCATCCCCTGTCATTTCCATTTGAAATGTCATTGCCAAATACAATTTGGACTTAATTCTAGTTGCCTAGACCTTGGCCTTTCATAATTCTGCCCCTGATCTTTTAACCTAGAAAATCACTATAATCCATCATGTTAACTCCATGTTGCTTCCTCCCTTCCCCAGGGTTCTTCCTAACAAGAAGTTCTCAAGTGCTTTTAATATTCACGTGAATTCTCCCGAATTCAACATTATCATTAGCAACACTTCTGCCCAAGATTTTTCTCCTCTTGTGCTCCGGCCTTTGCTCCAGATCCCCATGTTCCCAAATTAAGTTTTTGTAGTCTCCCTGTGAACTCCTTTGAATTCAATCCCATCTTCAGTTATGTCCCTGCATCTAATCCCCACTAGATTTCTTGCTTCGACTCTACCTCTCAATGGTCGAGATCCTACTATCACCAATTTTAGAACTAGTTATATACCCCCAATCACAAATTCTCCCTCGTTTTACCTAAAGCGTTATGAGGCCCCCAAATGACTTCAATACTATGATCTAAGCCTTATTCCCTTGTCACATCTGTCTACCCCAGATTTCCTGACATAGTACCTACTTCTGACCATAACTCAACTCTGGTCCACCCAAACATAAGCAATTTGTCATGTGGAAGTTCCCCAAGCGTTGGTCCAATAAAGTAATTCCTCAACTTGAGCTTTAATTTTTCGATCTTTTCCTAAGATAGAATGTGTCACCTCCCTGGCTTCACCAGCCAAATGCTCTGATACCAACTGTCACACAGCTGTGCAGAAGCGTCGACCAATGACTAATTTTTCAAAACTTTTGGCTGAGTGATGCGCTAACTCTACGCCTAGAGCTTGGCCAACAATGCGTAGCTAACCTGGGCTTTGTTTTTCATGACGCTTGCCCCACACACCGGGTTAGTCATCTCCTTTATAGGTCGAGCGGCAAACTCACGCGCCTTGTGTACCTCTTCGTAGATCACCTTCTAGGAGAATCCACCTCATCACAACGCCTAATTACATACACCCATGATGCGCTCGATGTGCCTCTCCCTAGCTCACATGCTATGAGAGTTCCCCTTATCACAGTGCCTTGTCATATACGCCCGTGATGCACTGACTCCTTGCCCTTCTTCTGTGCTCTCTTTTGTTAGCACTCTAGTCCGACAACTCCTGGAACTAGTGTATGATATCTCTGTTAAAAGATATCCCCACCTCAGTCTTGGTGTCTCTCCAAACTCTGAAGATATGCCCTATCTCTGATCAACTATGACCAGCCATGTCTTGATGTATTACTTCATTAGGCATGCCCATCCATGCATGATCCATATAAGCACATATGTGTGACTTCCACCTTGAACCTGGTTAGGCATATAAATTTCAACCCTGACCCTGTATCGGCTACCTCTCACAAGACTACTGTATGAACTGTAGAACTGTAGAACTATAGAACCCTGATTGTCTTGCACCTTCACCCTGTCTTTCTACTAAAGAACACTTCCGCCATATGCCTAGGTTTTCCAATGATATACCGTCTAGGTATCCTTACGACCTTCGACCTGATTCCTCCCAAGAACTAAGTGAACTGTTAAACCCCAAGTCCCTACTATTTGTTCCCATGCTCCTTATCTTGGTGTCTTTGGTCTCCATTGATCTAACTAACACCCAATCTATTCAACTTGTGAAAAGGTCTCTCAATGATGTCTGAACACATTTACACATTCCACCTAGATGCCAAGTAATTATGCATTCCACCCCAACCCTAACCCCTATACAGGCTGCCACCCACAAGCTAGATGCACCTTATAACCATGACTCTACTATACCACATCTTATTTCATCCCTAAAGAACCATTCTGCTATGTCGCCACTACCCGACTCCATACGGCCTGACTTTCCATGAACCAAGTGTGTCGCTCGAGTCCCTGTTCTCACAATGTACTCTACCTGCCTTGTGTATCTCTGTACTTGATCTCCGTTGCCTGAATCAATGCCCCAACCTGCTATAATGGTACACAGGACTCCATGTGCTACACATCTACCCCAAAGCCTAAGTCTACCACTTAGCTTCTTCATTTTTCTCACACCTACCCCGTACCTGAGATGTCCATCCATTCCCGGATGCGTATGAAGACATAATGATTTGTAGGATCCCCTAACTCCACCTATACTGCCCAACACTGTCCCATTAATGCTCATAACCTTGTTACAGACTTGTATCATCAGCTACACTTATACTGCCCAACACCATTGCCTTGGTGCTCACAGCCTTGTCGCTGACTAGAATCCACAGTCACACTTATACTGCCCAACATTATTGCTGGAGTGTTCACAGCCTTTGTGAAGACTTGACTCCTTCTCAATCTGTCTCCACAATAATCCAAGTCGTCTACCCCCTTCAAAGGCCTGACTCTAAAGATCCCCGTTATTCCATAGAAATAACCTAGTTAACTTCGCCCAAACCCAATTAGACTTGTCGACTCTGATCCAATTGTCTATGCCTTTCGCACCCCTAGACAAATTGTACCTATCAGCATGACCGGCCATCGTCTCCCTCGATGCACCGCCACCCTATGGTTGGAGAGTCTTGCTTATGTGAATCATTTACAAGCGAGAGTTCCCATAGATGGTCTACCCGACTCTCGGTAAGGGTCAATCAATACTGATACCAAATTCATCAGACACCCTTCTGCTCTCTTTGGATTACATGACTGGTTTCGCCCTGCCTTGGGCTCATCAGGGGAGCGGCTCCAGCTCCCGACCAGTCTTGCGCGCCTGACTGTAGAGTGCAGCTCTCGCAAGCACTCGTCATCCCATGAAACCCCATCCCCTGGTCCAACAGCATAACCCAAAACCTTCAAAAGTCCTTAGAGCAATCCCATGTCTAATCCTTCCAGTCATCGTATACGCCCAGTGCCTATGTCAGGTCGCCCACGCCTAGTGATTCCCATTAGCACTATTGTGTAGTCACCAATGCTTAGCACCTCCTATCAACAGTCGATGCTCGGTGCCTTGGCCTAGGCCTAGCATTTTGGTAGTCCACGCTAGCCAGCGCCTCATTTATGGGTCTAACAGCCTACACAGTGCAAGTACTCTGTAGGGCGCTACGAAAGTTCATAGCGCAACAAAATCTTGTTTAGTTGTTTCGTTGCGCCTTCACAGTGAATGCACTGTATAGGCGCCACAAAGTCCCCTAGCGCCATAAGATAAACAAAATCCTATTAAGTATTTTGTTGCGCCTTTACAGTGCAAGCACTGTGTAGGCGCAACAAAATCTATAGGCGCCACTTGAGTTTACAAGAAAATTTTCTAAGTACTTGGGATTAGATATGTTGCGCCTATACAGTCAAACCACTGTATAGGCGCCACTAAACATACTATGCGCCACAAAGTACTTTGAAAAATCTCAAGTGCTCCTAGATTTTGATATTAATAAATAAATAACATTTATGAATAATTTGAATAATTAATCAATAATAATTAATTACTCACAAATATTATTTCACAAGATATTTATTAATAATATTATCTGTTAAAATTATTATCATAATTAAATTATGCTTCTTATTATTTTACTTTTATTCTAAATATAGGAATAAATATAAATATTCATCCTTTTTATTTAAAATAATTTCAAATAATATTTAAATATATTAAATGCCAAGAATTTATCATTTAAATACAAGCACTTAGATATTTTTAAGATCAAAATTAAATAAATACCAGATTAATAAAATTAGCAGGCATGCACAAGGTATTTATCTAATATTTAATCCTATTAACTGGAAAATAATTTGGTAGATAAATTCACAAATTTAAAAAAATATTAATCATTAATTAACCAGTGAATTTATCAGCTTCAAATTACAGTTTAGATTACTAACTAATTAGTTAGTATAATTTAACATCCCAAGTTCACAAACCAGTCTAGTGAAAGTGATTTCATCCAGTGGTTTAGTGAAGATGTCTGTAATTTGCTGCTATGTAGGTATAAAATATAACTCTACAGTACCATTCATGACATGCTCTCTTATGAAATGATACCTGATATCAATGTGCTTGGTCCTTGAATGTTGAACATGATTGTTTGTGATGGCTATGACACTTGTGTTTCCACAGAATATTAGAATTTTGTTCAGCAACAGTCTATAGTCTTGAAGTTGGTTCCTTATCCACAGAATTTGTGCACCGCAACTTTCAGCAACAACATATTCAGCTTCAGCTGTTGACATTGCAACTGAGTGCTGCTTCTTGCTGTACCAGAACATCAATCTTCTACCAAGGAATTGACAACTCCCTGATGTACTTTTTCTATCAATCCTACAACCTGCATAATCAGAATCTGTATAGCCAATAAGGTCAAAACATGTATCTTTAGGTACCAAATTTCAAGATTCAGACTTCTCTTAAGATACCTAAAAATCCATTTAAGAACTATAAGATGTGATTCTTTAGGGTTAGACTGAAACCTAGCACACAAGCATGTAGAAAACATAATATCTGGCCTACTTGCAGTTAGGTAAAGTAATGAGCCGATCATACCTCTGTAGCTTGTGATATCTACCTTCTTACCAGGTTCATCTTGATCAAGATTAGTGGCAGTTGCCATTGGAGTTTTAGCTGTTGATGCATCTTCAAGACCATACTTCTTCAAAAGATCTTTGATGTACTTGGTCTGGCAAATGAAGATTCCATCTTTTATTTGTCTTACTTGGAGTCCAAGGAAGTAATTCAGCTCTCCCATCATGCTCATTTCATACATACTCTGCATTATCTTAACAAATCTACTACACAACTGATCGTTAGTAGAACCAAATATAATGTCATCCACATATACTTGTACTAATATCATGTCATTTTTAAGTATTTTATGAAACAGAGTCTTATCTATGACACCTCTAGTAAAACCATTTTCAAGTAGGAATATAGATAGAATGTCATACCATGTCCGAGGTGCTTGCTTTAGTCCATAGAGTTCCTTGAAGAAGAAGTATAAAAAATTTGCAAATTCTAGATCTTCAAACCCTGGGGGTTGTTCCACATACACTTCTTCTTCAAGCTCTCCATTCAGGAATGCACTCTTCATATCCATTTGATAGACTTTAAAGTTGGAATATGCTGCGAATGCTAGAAACATCCTGATAGCTTCAAGCCTTGCCACTAGTGCATATGTTTCATCATAATCTATTCCTTCTTCTTGGGAATAACGTTTAGCAACCAGTCTGGATTTTTTCCTCGTAACAATGCCATCTTCATCCAGTTTATTTCTGAATACCCACTTTGTGCCAATTATAGACTTGTTCTTTGGCCTGGCTACCAGCTTCCAATTTTTTTTCTCTGAAACTGATTGAGTTCTTCTTACATAGCTATTACCCAATCTAGATCTTCCAATGCTTCTTCCACTTTCTTTGGCTCTATTTCAGAGATAAAACCAGAGAATAAGCATTCATTCTGAGAAGCACGTCTAGTTTGAAATCCAGCATCTGGATTTCCTAGAATCAATTCAAAGGGGTGAGCTCTACTCCATACCCTATATCTAGGCAGATTTGCCCTAGAAGATTCAGCCTGATAATCATTAAAGTGCTGAGTCCTGCTAGTATATCCTTCAGTTGCTCCCCCTGAGCTGCTGTTTATTTGAGAATAAGATTCTCTGCCACTACTAGTAGTTTCTGTGAATCTTCCACTGTTTCAACTACTAGGGTCAGAATCATCATTGTTGATATTCTCATTTGGTACTGATTTTCTGTTGCAGCTTTAGGTTCCATTTCACTTTCATTTGAGTTCAAATTTTGAAAATGCAGAGTTTCAGTGTCGTCTGTTCTTTGTAGACTTGGGAGCTTGAGATCATCGAAAGTTACATTCATGCTTTCAATGACCTTCTTGTGTTCAATCACATAAACCCTGTACGCCTTAGATTCCAGAGTGTAGCCAAGAAATATGCCTTCATGAGCCTTGGATTCGAACTTTCCTAGATGCTCATCATCTTTCAATACAAAGCACTTTGCTCCAAACACATGAAAGTATTTCAGTGTTGGTTTCTTGTTTGCCATTATCTCGTACGGAGTCTTGTCATGATCTTTATTAATCAGGGTACGATTCTGAGTGTGGCAAGCTGTGTTGACTGCTTCAGCCCAAAAGTATAGAGGTAACTTAGCTTCATTCAGCCTTGTTCTTGCTGCTTCAACCAAAGTTCTATTCTTCCTTTCTACTACTCCATTCTGTTGTGGAGTTTTGGGAGCTGCGTATTATCTTGATATACCTTTTTCAACACAAAATTCATTCAGGGTTACATTCCTGAATTTTGTTCCATTGTCAGATCTAATTTTCCTGACAGGCAAACCAACTGCTACCTTTATTTTCTTTATATGATCTATGATTGTTTGAGGGGTTTCATCCTTCGAGGCTAGAAACAACACCCACATGTACTTCGAGTAGTCATCTACAATTACTAGTGCATATCTCTTCCTTGACATAGACATGACATTGAATGGACCAAATAAATCCATATATAAAAGTTATAGTGGTTCATTATTGTCTGAAGAATCTTTACTTCGGTGAGATGCTTTCTTTGACTTCCCTTTTTCACATGCTTCACATAACCCTTCTTGACAGAATTCCATCTCAGGTAAACATCTAACCAATTCCCTCTTAACTAAAGAGTTCATTGCCTTGAAGTTCAGGTGTGAAAGTTTCTTATGTCATAACCAACTATCCTCTGTTGAAGCTTTGCTATAAAAAAATTGAGCTTCACCTTTACTTGCCGAGAATAAGTCAGCTACAGAAAGATTCCCCTTTCTCACTCCTTGAAGAGCAAGATTCGCATCTTTCCTGTTTTGGATTGCACATCTTTCTTTCTCAAAGCTACTTTGAAGCCCTTGTCAGTGAACTGACTGATACTTAGAACAACTGTGCTTTAATCCATCCACAAGAGAGATATTTTCTATGATAACATTTCCAATTTCCAGATTGCCATATCCCGTTGTGAATCCCTTGCTGTTATCTCCAAAGGTCCCTATCGGGCCATCTTTCTCAATCACATCTGATAGCAGGGCCCTATCACCAGTCATATGCCTTGAACAACCGCTATCGAGAATCCACATGACACGCTTGTTCTTTGCTATGCCCTGCAACCACATATTGATTACTTCTTCTTTGGCACCCAAATTTGATTGGGTCCAAGAGGCTTAGATAAGTAAACAGATTTAGCTGCAGAAATTTTATAGTCCTTGTCTTTTTCATCGACTGTGCCCTTGCCCTTTGGTTTAGCCTTGACAGGAGTGTCTTTAGGCTTAGGGACAGGAGCTTCCTTCCTAGACTTAGGAGGACTAGCAGTCTTTTCCCTAACATGCTTTCTATTCATGTTCATATCTGTATTCATGCAAGTACTAGATGATGTATTCATTAAGTTTATGTATGCAGACATGATGTTGAAAGCACATGGCATGCATCCACATGGTTGATGAGGGATAGACATGGCAGGCATGGCAGGCATGGCAGGCATATTAGGAGTTTCTTCTTTTACTACTTTTATCTTTTTGCATGCATGCGTAAGATGACCAGTAGAATTACAATTATTACAAACTTTACTAATTTCTTTGTGAGAATAGGCATAATCATTTTTCTTGTTAACACATATCTTGCCATTTATGTTAGCTTTCATTTTTTCATTCTTGTTGCCTAAATTACTTTTAATCTGTACCTTAGGTTCTACAATTTTTATAGATTTCTTAGGCAACTCCTTTTTACTTACTTCCTCTTTCTTTTGATCCTCAACAAGAATTTCTTCTTTCATTAAAATCTGTTCTTCATCTAGGGATTCAAAGACAAACTTCTTGTATAGGGGTTTAACAACATTTTTTAACACATGTGGAATATCTTGCTTCACAGGACTCTCCTCAGCAATTGATTCCACATGTCTCTTTCTTTCCTTTTTATCATAGTCAAATCCTATCCTATTTTCTGACCTATGATTTTTTATCTATTGCCTCCTTAATAAGATTAGCAGATTTCTTCAAAGCCTGAAGTTTTAGCTCTAACTCAGAAATTGTATTCCTAAGCGCAGTTTCTACTTCCTGGTTGCATTTGTCTCTATTCTGTAGATATTATATCTTCTGTTTCAGATCTTCTAAGTTAACACATGCAAGCTCTAGTTCTTCATTTCTAGCTTCTAGCATTTTATTCTTTAGAACTAGTTTAACATTTTCTTCTTCAGATGCTAGTATGTTTGTGTGAATGTTAAACATTTCTACACTAAGATCTTCTACAATTTTCTTATAATCAGAATTAGACATATCAACTGTGGAAAGAAGTGATATCTTGGATGACTGAGGTGATGCCTCTGAAGAGTCTGCCATTAGTGCAACATTTCCATATATCTCCTCTTCATCATTGTTTAAGTCATCCCAGCTCTTTCCCTCGGCTATATAAGTTCTGCCTTGATGCTTCTTTACCAGTGCATCATACTTTTGCTTGAGTTTGTCATACGACTCCTTTCTTTCTTTTCCTTGCTTAGGCTTCCGACATTCTGTAGCAAAATGCCCGGGTTCATTACAATTATAGCACTTGAACTTACTGTGATCTACCATCCCTGTCTTATAACCTACTTTGCTGTATGACCCTAAAGACGAACCACCTTAGTTGCTGTTTCTGAAGCTAGAACCATTGTAACTTGAGTTACTCTTGAATTTGTACATAGGGTTCCTCCTAAACACGAGGTTCTTGAACTTTCCTGCCATATAGGCCATTGTCTTGTTTTCTAATTGTTCAAGTTCTTCCATTGAGTAGAAGTCATCTTCATCACCTGCTTGACCATTCTCTGAAATTTCAGCTTCTAGAATCTCTTCTTTCTCAACAACATGCTTTACTGTGCTGGTCTCTGTGACAACAAAATCCTTGGCTACAAGTGCTATAGTCTTCAACAGTGATGTATTCTTACTGTCCACTGTACCTGAACCATAAATGATTTGTCTCTGTTCTTACTCCATTTCATGAGTCTTGAGCTTCCCATATAAAATTTCAATGGACATGTCATTTATGTCACTCCTCTCTCTGATGGCAGAGATTTTGTGTTCCAGGTGTGCTGGCAGTGTCAACATGAATTTCCTGTTGATCTCCCTACGTGAATAGGCCCTCCCATGTAGTGATAAGTCATTCAATAATTTGTTGTATCTCTCAAAGACTTGAGTGATAATTTCTCCTTGTAGTGACTTGAACGCTTCATACTGGGATGTAAGAATATCCAGCGTGTTCTCCTTCACTTCTGTTGTACCTTCCATTAGCTGATCAATCGTATCCCACATATGTTTGGCACTGGTGCAATTAACCACTTGATTCAGCATTGTAGTGTCCAGTGAATCCATTAGGATACATTGAAGATGATTTTCCCATGCAACTCTATCTTTATCAGTGTCAGTAAACTCTGAAGGTTCCTTTGAGGTAAATCCTTACGGAATCCGTTCACCATCTTCTGAAACTGTTTCAAGTGTTAGCTTCTGAGGTACATAAGGTCCATTTTCCAGAATTCCCATGTATTGATAATTTGTTGATTTAATGAAAGTGGACCTCTTCTTCTTCCATAAAATGTATTCATTTTTATCAAAGGTAGGGATTTTGATGCTGCTAATTTTCTGGGTACTCATAGTTGCGAAAAATTTTAAATCTCAAGAAATAATTAATTTCTTAACAATTAAAATTAATTCAAATAAAAATTAAATTTTGAGAAATAAAATTTTAATTTGAATTCTTGATGATTGATAGTCTTTATAAAATTAGTGAATTTAAAATCTTTAAAAAATCGAAATTGAATTTTCATTAATAATAAAGAAATTTCAATGTAAATTTTTCTAGATCTAAAAGTGCACTTTTTTGAAAAACTATTTTTGGATCTTGATTTGTAACTTCAATCAAAAAGCTTTGATACCAATTGTTAGGTCCAAAATCATCATAGAAGGGGGGTTAAATATGATGTGGTAGATTTTTCGTTATAATGCGGATTAAGTGTTTGTGTTCTTGAGATATTAAAATGGCAGTTAATGAAACACAAAGATTCGAGGAAATAACAATGTATTATTAAATCCCTGAGGTGCTACACTTCTAATCAAATGATTAGCTTCAATGGGTTCAATCAATGTTACAATAGAAATACAGTTGGGTGATATAAATGTTAAGCTTTAATGGTGCTCATGTCTGTATGTCTTTTATTGAAGATGAATGAATTCCCTACTATCCGTATTGATTTTCAAGGCTTCCATTAAGGAAGGCTGTTTTGACATCCATTTGCCAGATTTCATAATCATGGAATGCTGCAATAGCAAGCAAAATCCTTATGGACTTGACCATAGCCACTGGTGAGAAAGTTTCATCATAGTCAATACCATGAATTTGTTTGAAACCTTTTGCAACCAGCCTTGCTTTATAGGTCTGAACATTTCCATCCATGTCAGTTTTCTTCTTGAAAACCCATTTCCATCCTATGGGTTTTACCCCTTCAGGTGGATCAACCAAAGTCCATACTTGGTTTTCGTACATGGAATCCATCTAGGATTTCATGGCTTCTAGCCATCTCTTAGAGTCTGGACTGTTCATAGCATCTTGGTATGTGAGAGGCTCATCTTCATCTATGAGCATCAAATCACCACATTGAGTCAAGAGAAATCCATATCTCTCTGGCTCATGGCGAATTCTACCAGTTCTACGAACAACCTGTGTTTGTTGAGCATTATCATTATCCTGCTCTTGTTCCACTTCAGGTTCAATGCTATTTTGTGATTCTCGATCTACATCGAGGTCTATAGTTCTCCCACTGTTTCTTTTGGAAACAAAATCTATTTCCATGAAAACAGCATCTCGAGCAATGAACACTTTCTGCTCAGAAGGACTATAGAAATAATACGCCTTTGTTTCACTAGGGTATCCCACAAAATTGCACTCTTCAGATTTAGGTCCAAGATTGTCAGATACTTGACGCTTCATAAACGCCTTGCATCCCCAAACTTTCATAAAGCTCTTGCCTAACCGTTTCTTCTCCCATATCTCATATGGAGTCTTTTGAACCTTCTTAGTAGGAACACGATTAAGTGTGAAAGCCACTGTTTCTAGAGCGTAACCCCAGAAACTAATTGGAAGATCTGCATGACTCATCATCGATCGCACCATGTCCAACAAGGTGCGATTTCTCCTCTCTGAAACTCCATTCCATTGAGGTGTACCTGGCGGAGTGAGTTGTGATACAATACCACACTCCTTTAAATAATCTTTAAATTCTGTGCTCAAGTATTCTCCTCCACGATCAGATTTAATACTTGCACCTCCGCCAATTTGCTTCTCTACTTCAGCCTTGTATTCTTTGAACTTTTCAAAAGAATCGGATTTATTCTTCATAAGATATACATGTTCATATCTACTGAAATCATCAGTAAATGTTATGAAGTAGTAGTAGCCTCCTCTAGCCATCACACGCATTGGGCCACATACATCACTATGTATTAGCTCTACACGTTCAGTGGCCCTTTGACCCTTACCAGTGAAAGGGGCTTTAGTCATTTTACCAAGCAAACAAGATTCGCATTCTTGGTATGATTCAAAATCAAACTTATCCAAATATCCATCCTTATGTAATTTGGATATGCGTTTCTCATTTATATGGCCTAGACGACAATGCCATAGGTATGTTTGATTTGAGTCATTAACTTTAAGTCGTTTGTTTTCTATATTATAGACAGGATTATCTAAGTCAAGAACATATAAACCATTAAACAAACGCGCAACACCATAGGTTAAATCATTCAAAGCAAAAGAGCAACAATTGTTCTTTATCGTAAACGAAAAACCTTTCTTGTCCAAACAAGAAACAGAAATAATGTTTCTGCGAATCGCAAGCACGTAAAAACAATTCTCCAGTTCTAAAACTAGCCCTGAGGGCAAAGATAAATAATAGGTTCCTACAGCTAAAGCAGCAACTCTTGCTCCATTGCCAACTCGTAGGTCCACTTCTCCTTTAGCCAATGCCTTACTTCTCTGCATTTCCTGCACATTTATACAAATGTGAGTAACACATCCAGTATCCAATACCTAAGATGTAGAAATAGACAGATTGACTTCTATAACATATATACCTGAAATAGAAGCTTGCTCAGCCCTCTTCTTCTTTAGATCCTCCAAGTAAACTGAACAGTTTCTCTTCCAGTGACCAGTTTTCTTACAGTAGTGACATTCACCCTTAGCGACCCCACCTTTAGGCTTTAAAGCCTGTTTAAGACCTGACTTTGGCTTGGATGTAGAATCAGATCATGTCTTCTTCTTACCCTTCCACTTGCCTTTCCCTTTGGCCTTACCTTTATTGCCCACCATCAGTATGGGAGCAGGTTCAGCCGTCTTCATGTTGGTCTCATATGTCCTCAACATAGCCAATAATTCAGTAGGTGTTTTGTCAAATTCATTCATATTGTAGTTTATGACAAACTGGGTGAATTTGTTGTTCAAAGAATTCATGATTAGGTCAATACCAATTTCCTGAATAATCGGGAAACCCAAAGTTTCAGGGTACTCAATGTAACCAATCATCTTCAGAACATGTGGGCCAACTGGTTCACTTGCCCCTTGTTTGTAATTAAAGAGTGACTTACTCGTGTTGAACCTTTCTTGACGAGTTTGGCTTGCAAACATGCTTTGCAAGTGCTCATTGATAGTATATGCATCCATATGCACATGCTGTCTTTGAAGCTCAACACTCATACTTGCCAACATAAGACATGCAACATCATTTGCATCATTCTCATCCTTTGTGTGGGCCGCTCGTTCCTCAACAGTAGCGCCCTCAGGAAGGGGACCTGCCGGAGGAATATCAATGACATGAAGCTTGCGCTCCTATCTGAGGACGATCCTCGAATTCCTCTGCCAGTCTAGGAAGTTGTTTCCTCCTATCAGCTTATCCTTCTCAAGAACTGATCGTACGGATAGTGTGTTTGTGTTGTTTGCCATTACTTGGTATCTACAATGATAAAAGCACAAAATAAACATTAGATTGTCTGAGTTATTTATTATATTCAAATGATTATGATATATTCATAATATATCTCCCACTATTTTTATCAAATTAATAGCCCTTACTATTAATTTAGAAAGTATATCCCATAATTCTTTCTAGTGAGCCAAGATCCATATTTCGTCATGTCCAAAGACAACCACTGGAAGTCCTTAAAAATGATTATTTAGGTAGACAACAGTTGTCAATTATATCATATATAATTCTTGGATAGTTTGGTGAACAACGATTGATCTTATCTATCTAATAGACTTTTAACCAAACTCTATGCTTCTAAGTTCATAATGGTTGAATATAACCGTTTATTTTCACCTTATTATGACGACTCAGTTAAGTTAGACCCAATGATACAACGGCCGAATATAACCGTTTATATTCGTCGCATCTCACCACGATAGATAGGAATCCCCTGCCACTGACAGTCTTTCCCCTAATCGATCTAGGATTCGATGAGTGTTCATTCATTGGAAAGCATCCGAGTAAAACTTAATATTTTGTTAAGGGGTTTAGAAAATTTACGACGATCATGATCACATCATGAAGAGATCCTCAATTTTTCCTTGAACCAAATATTTCAAACTGACATCTTAAATTGTTCATTTCCCAGGTAGATGGAGGATACCAGTGGTCACACTTAAAACCCATCAGCCTTACGAATACGCATATCCGTTTTTGTCAGAAAATCCCAGTTATAGATATCAAAAATCCATATTTAATTCCGTGTTTTAAAAATCCATATTTCATAAACACAAGAATCTCATGATCGTTTGTTAATTTAAAATCTTAAATTGTTATAGATTTTATCTTGTTTAGCATGACAAGCATGACATGGGTGACGTATCTAATACATGCATGCATCATTAATCTAATCAAAGCATGCATCTTCTACTCTATACATACATTCATACATCAATATGTAAAGTGCAGTATGTAAACGTGCTTGGTTATGACCCCTTTCCTATGTGATCCTTTCGAGCTAATGAAAGGATCAAAGTCAATCTATGGTGGTTGTAAAACATAAATACAGTTGCTTGTCTTCATTCTTCTTGCATCCATGGCTGCCTTCTATTCTTCTTGGATCATCCTTTGTCTAAAAGGAGGTGCTGTAAGTTGGAAGAGTTCAAAGCAAGAAACAGTAGTTGATTCTACAATGGAGGTTGAGTACATTGCAGCTTGTGAAGCAGCAAAGGAAGCTGTTTGGATTCGAAAATTCATTACTGATTTAGGAGGGGTTCCATCGATCGCAGATCCCATTGATCTATACTGCGATAATAATGGAGCTATTGCACAGGCTAAAGAACCTAGATCTCACTCCCGAACCAAACATATACTCAGGAGATATCACCTCATTCGATAGATTAATGAAAGGGGTGACATACACATATGTAAAGTGCACACAAATGATAACATTGCAGACCCACTGACCAAAGGCTTGTCGCAGACGAAGCACGACGGTCACACTAGTTCCATGGGTATTAGATACATGGGTGATTGACTCTAGTGCAAGTGGGAGATTGTTAGTGTAGGTGCCCTAGAGGCAATACAATGTTTCTTTTTAATAGACCTTTATATCATTTGATTATTCAATAAACGTATTTATTATGACTTTAATTACTGCGATATATTTGTTAGCATAATAAATGTCCTTAGAATCATGATACACATTGTATAGTTTAAGTACATGACTTGAACTTGAGATTATATAATATATCATATTCTTAAAAGGTCCATAGTCGAGTATTATTATTATAGGACAATAATAATACAGAAATAGACTAGTATGTTGTTTGACTGATAACCACATCTCATTGGTTATAAGTATGGGGATACTAAAGTCAATACATAGGTACATGTAGGAGTACATGATACTGGACAGACCCACAGTGAGATTCTTCATGTTTAATAAAGTCATAAGAAAGACTCACAGTAATAATGGTGTAATGATCCTTTGACTTGAGATCATTATATTTCAATACGAGGATTAATATACTTTGACTACATTAAAAGTTACCTATGACCGGGTGATGATAAAAGTGGACATCGGGTATATCATGAGTCGTATGAGAAATATGAATGATAGATAAAGGATTTAATCCTCCTATAATTAGGAGAGATATTATTGGCATCTTGATTGAGTAAGACTATAAAATGCATGGCCGTGCTCAAATAATGATTTATTTTCATAGTCTACTCATTGATCAAGTAAACCCGGATTAAATGTTGTAGAGGATGACTAAATACATGCCTCGAGTTTAATCTATAATATATATGGTTAAAGGGATTATATTACAGGGAAACATTAATCACGAAAGGTTTTATCGAATCACGATTTAATTATTGTTTAATTGGGTAGCAATGATGTATTACTAGATACCGCTCATTGTTTATAATTTTATTTATAATTTTATTGAAGAATAAAATTATTGCTAATTAAATAATAGCCAATAGGGTCACAAAATAGAGCACTTAGAGGAATAGTTAATTTAAATTATAGATTTAAATTAATTGATGATTATTTGAATTTTATTATATTAATTAAGTGAGACTTAATTAATTGAAATAATATAAATTCGAATTTGAAGAGGATTTCTGCCCATAATAATTAAGTATGACTTAATTATTAATTAAATAATAGAAACACGTTTTATTATTTAATCATATACCTACATGGGTTAGGTTTTGCTGATTAGGCCCGTTAACCAGTCATTATAAATAGATAATGATAGGTTAAATGGATTTTACGTTTTTGGGAAAAACCCTAGAGGCAGCAGCAAGGCAAGCAAGGCAGAGAAGAACAAATTCGAAATCATCAAAAGGAGGCTAGTACATCCATTCCGTAATCATGATCGTGAGACGTTCTTGAAGGTGCTCGTGTGGATACCATAGAGGTGTTTTTTGAGAGGAAGACACGAGTCGTGAAAGCTAGGATCTCCGTTGAGTTCGTGAAAGTCAAGACCAGAAAAGGTAGAATTCTGTTTCACCATAATTTGTCCAATCTTATACATGATCATGCGTTAGGGTTCCGAACATTTTGTTATATTTACGTTAATCCGCGGCGTTTTATGGCTCGGAACCAAACAGTTTGTTGCGCCTACACTCTTGTTGCAGTGTGTAGGCGCCAAAAAATACTTAGAAAACTTCAACTAAAGTTTCCTTGTGCCTATATAAACTTTAGATGCGCATGTACTCTGTCTACATTGTGTAGGTGCCATGAAGTGCTGGATATTACTTAGAAGAATTACCTTGATCATCGGATAAGTTTAGTTGCGCCTGTACACTGCATTCCTTATGCAGGCGCCACTAAATCTTCACTTGAACTTTTAATGAGTTTGAACTTGGTTTGTTACGCCTACACACTTGTTGCAGTGTGTAGGCGCCACCAAATCTTGCCTTAGATAATTTTTGATCCTTAAACAATATCTTGAATTCTTGAAGTAATTAACACTTGATTTTTACTCTTCTAGCTTGATCAACTGATTTTCTTCTGATTAATCAAGACAATTCTTTTCTTGTTGTGCTGACGCTTAGTGCACTGGTCTGGTTCACAAATGACTAATACTGAATTGAATTCTCTTGACTTCTGTTATGTTTCAGCTGATTAACTTTGGACTGATTCATTGCTTCTGATCACTGAAACCCTTTGACAATTATACATAAATCATTACACTGACTTTAGCTTGAAATCCACTAAACACTTATTTGTTGCTGAGGCCTGAACATATTAATGAACTTCTCTCGTTGTAGTTCAGTAAACCTTTCATCTTGAATGCTCTGCAATGATATATGTATGATCCCTATTTACATGTCCTTCTGGATTCCTGTGCTGCATATTAGTATTATTTATCTGTCTTTGTTTTTTGGGTTGAGTTATCGTTATCACTATTACATACTATGTTACATTATGCTTTACAATTTCTTTATATGGCCTAAACGATAGTGCCAGAGGTATGTTTGATTTGAGTCATTAGATTTAAGACGTTTGCTATTCATAATTATAGATAGGAGTGTCTAAATCAAGAACATATAAACCGTTAAATAAATGTGCAACCCCATATGTAACATTATTCAAAGAAAAGAAACAACTATTGTTCTGAATTGAAAATGCAAAACCTTTCTTGTCCAAACAAGAAACCAAAATAATGTTTCTGCAAATTGACGGCACTTAAAAACAGTTCTCAAGTTCTAAAATAAGCCCAGTGGACAATGATAAATAATAAGTCCCTATAGCTAAAGCAGCGACCTTTGCTCCATTGCCAACTCGGAGGTCGACCTCTCCTTTAGACAAAGTCCTACTCCTTTGTAGTTCATGCACATTTATACAAATGTGATGACCACATCCAGTATCTAATACTCATGATATAGAAGTAGACAAATTGACCTCTATAACATAAATACCTGAAGCAGAAGCATGACCAGCCTTCTTCTTCTTCAGATCCTCCAAATAAGCATGACAGTTTCTCTTCCAATGACTTGGTTTACCACAGTAGTGACAATCACCCTTTGCAATAGCACCCTTTGGCCTTAAAGCCTATTTGGGATTAGCCTCTAGCTTGGGATCATAAGCAAATTCAATCTTCTTCTTTCCCTTTAATTTGCCTTTCCCTTTAGCCTTACCTTTATTGTCCACCATCAATATGCGAGCAGGTTCAGCCTTTTTCATGTTAGTTTCAGCAATTCGCAACATAGCCAATAATTCGGTGAGTGTTTTGTCTATCTCATTCATATTATAGTTCATAACAAAATGAGTATAGTTGTTGTTCAAAGATTGCAAGATCAAGTCAATCTGAGCTTCTGAACCAATCGAGAAACCCAAAGTATCTAGATACTCAATATAACCTATCATCTTTAGAACATGTGGTTGAACATGTTCATGCTCTCCCTGTTTGCAAGCATACAGTGCTTTGCTCGTGTCGAACCTTTCTTGACGAGCCTGTCTCTCAAACATTCTTTGCAGGTGTTCAATCATCCCATAAGCATTCATATGCTCATGTTATTTTTGAAGCTCATCACTCATGGTTGCCAGCATGAGACATGCCATGTCATTCACATCATTAATATGCTTCTGATAAGCATTTTGCTAATTGCGAGTTGCATTCCCTCAAGAGGAGCAGGAGATGAAATTTCAATGACGTGGAGATTTCACTTCTGCCTGATGACAATCCTCAAATTCCTATACCAATAAAGGAAGTTGGTTCCTATCATCTTGTCCTTCTCAAGGACTAATTGCACAGAGAAGTTATTTGTGTTGTTTGCCATTAGATATCTATAATATTAAAATGCATAAAATTAGTTAGTCTGCAGAAGTTTAATTAAGTTCAAGTGATTATCATTTACATTCATAATATATATCTCCCACTATTTTCTTTAAATCAATATCCCTAACTATTAATTCGGAAAACATTTCTTTAAATCTTTCTAATGAGCCAAGATCCATATTTCATCCATGTTTTAAGATAGCGTTGGCTAATACACCCAAAACACGAGTATTTAGGAAGACAACATTTGTCGATTATACCAAATATAACTCTTAGAAAGTTTGGTCGAACAACCCTTTGTACACATTTATCTAATAAATCTCACCAAACTTTATGCCTCTAAACCTACAATCCTATTGTGATAATTTAGTTAAGTTAGACCTATCGTTTCAACAAACTGAGTACACTTACTTATCACGTCTTCTCATGATTAATAAGAGCACCTTGCATTGGTAAACCCACTCCTTCTTGTTACCCAAATAATACACTATTATAGAAGGGGGTTGAATATAATAATATCAAACAATCGATTATGAACACAAGTATGTAAAAGAAGTACTACTTTGTATTAACTTTTGATGAACTTAATACAAAACTCTCTCAAGAAAATCAATGTTCTTAAGAGCTAATAGG
The DNA here is from genome assembly GCA_028671895.1 of Oenanthe sinensis. Classification (NCBI taxonomy): domain Eukaryota; kingdom Viridiplantae; phylum Streptophyta; class Magnoliopsida; order Apiales; family Apiaceae; genus Oenanthe; species Oenanthe sinensis. The sequence goes on along the minus strand of JAPMAC010000194.1, from coordinate 2,837,422 downwards.
TTATGAGAAAGATAATAAATTGAACGATTACAATGTAAACCTGATTCTGTGTTTATATAGTACACATCTACCCTATCTAATTACAGAAAATATAATGATCGTTAAATGCAGAAATATTATTTCTATCATTATCTTCCTAAAAGATATCTTTCAGAAAGGCAGTTGTTATTTATTGAAACACTTCCATTTTTATCTCAATCACCTCCTGATTTGTCGATTTCCATCGGTCAAACTCTGATAATCATAAACTCTGTCGGTTAGTAAACTCTAATTTAGTAAACTCTGTCTATAGCTTTTAAAATTTGATGATGTCAGCTTAAACTCTAATTGAAGTATTCTCTGACAACATCAGTTATTTATTTCTAACACTTCTCAATCTAGATCTTGACGAGTATTAAACATTGAAAGGCATCCGATTAACTTAATATGTATTTAGGGATTTTATTGTTTATATTAATGATCATGATCCCATCATATAGAGATTCTCAATTTTTCTTGATCAAATAATCTATTTCAATATTGATTTCCCGGTCTTCGGAGAAGTCACAAGCGGTCTCTCTTAAAAACCGTCTTCCTTACGAATTAAACTTGAAAGGCATAGGTGTACTAACTTGTAACACTTAATTACTATGTAACTCAACTAGGTAAAAGATAAAACAACAGCAAAACAAGGGAAACTGAAGAAGCACATGGAATCAATCAACTGAAGAAATGGTAATGATACTTGGTAACTACAAGTAACTAATTTGGTTAATCAAGAATGCCTAAGTGAGAAGAAGTTCAATCTCAGTATTGCTCATGCCCTAACTTATCTAATGGAGAATCAAATTAATATCAAAGAAGTATCAAGAAGACCAAAGTGATTTCATGTAATGTATCTCAACAACTGGATAATGTAAAGGTTAATCAACAAATGAGAACTGACATTCAGAAGCAAGAACCCCTACAACACTAGTCACTTATGAACCAGACCATTGCATCAAGTGTCAGGACATTGGAGGCAAGTTCATGTCAGTAATAGAAGATCTCATTTGAATTGAGTGAGGAAAAGAAATTGAAGAAGCTAGGGAAAATTGCTCATAAAGGTTAATCCACAATTAGTCACTAAAGAAAGTCAACATTGGATGCGTGCATATTTGCTAAGGCAAATGTCGATCCACAGCAGATCGAGATGCAGATCGAGATTGATAATTGAAGAAAAACATTGAAAGGCAAATCTCGATCTCGATCCACGGCAGATCGAGATTCTCACAGATCGAGATCGAGATTCTCATAGATCGAGATCGAGATCGAGATCGAGATTTTCACAGATCGAGATCGAGATCGAGATTTTCACAGATCGAGATCGAGATCGAGATTGTCGACCAAGATCGAGATCGAGATGGGTCCAGGCCGAGATCGAGATGCGGGTCGATATGTAGCATTTAATGTTCAAGGGACAAGTGGCTTATTGTGAACTGTTGATCCAGAGTGGTTGGGAAAGTACTTTTTGTTGTCGAGTCCTGATTGGACCACGTACACAAAAAGGACAAGATCAAGACTACACGACATTATAAAAGCAGCACTTTGTTTTCATTTGTATTTGATTTTTATCCATCTCTGTATTTCTACGATATTTTTCAAGAGAGAGCATTTACTGTAAAATAATAGTGAGAGAGAGGATCAGTTGAATCAAGCTTTAATTGCTGTATTTATTGTTCAACTGATCATGATGCTTTTATGAATGTTGTAGCAAATCCCTCAATGAATATAATGATATATTCTTGAAATTCTGTGTCATCATTTATTACCTGCATATTTGTATATTCTCTCATTACTTTTAAACAGTTGTATTCACCCCCCCTATAACACTTTGGACATAACAATTGGTATCAGAGCTACTGTTAAACACATCTAACAGAGATCCTACCGTGTTGTTTGAGTTGGTTCTTGAAAATCCCAGATCCATTTTTTTTGAAGTTTGTGCCGAAAGCTTTTATTTGTGTCTTCTTGAAAAGTTCATAGATCTAAAAAGTTCTGAGTCATGGTGTAAGAAATATTTGTACAACATTCCAAAATGTTGTACTTTAGAGCTTTGTGGATTTTCTTGTGATCAAAAATCTGGTTATAAAAGAATATTTGATTGGTTGACTAGGTAACTTGAATCAACTGTTTGACTGAACAAAAAGGACATATTCGAACTTCTGTCAACTAGAAAGTGGACAACTTTTTTTTGTTTGGACTTGAAAAACTGGTGGACCATGCTACTGTTCCTGTGATTAGAACTAACTTGCTTGAATCTTAAGTGCAAAACCCATTGGATATTAAGTGTTGGATATTTAAAGTGAGATAATCAATTTTTCAAGTAAATACAATTTATTGTAATTTGAAAAGTGTATTATCTTAATATTAAACTTTATTAAAATGGCCGCTGCACACAGATTTAAGATACCTCCGTTTGATACATAACATTATGACGAATGGACTAGAAGGATGAAAGCCTACCTTGAATCAATAAACAAGGAATACTTGAGAATATTGGAGAACGGTCCATACATACCCATGAAAATTGAGCCAGAGCGAATGGAAGGAGGGATACTAATACCATCCCGGTCTGTTCCTAAAGAGGAAATGGAGTTTTCAGACGCAGATAAAGAATTGGTTGGTATGGATGCGTCGTTACGCAACGTCATAATTGAATCCCTAGACTCAGAGTACTATGTTCAGATAAAGGGATTAAAAATAGCTAAAGCCATGTGGGATAAACTGGCTATAGTGATGGAGGGGACCGAGGAAGTTAGAGATAATCACAAGCGCATTCTGATATCTGAATATGAATTGTTCAGATGCGAACGAGGAGAAAGTGTAGCGGATGTTTACAAACGTTACAGTAAATTGCTTATCGAGCTGAGTATAAGAGATAAAGTCTATCCACTGGCAGATTCAAATATCAAGTTTCTCTTGAATTTGCCTAAACATCTGGAACACAGGATCACTGCCATTCGAGAGTCAAGAGACTTGAAAAATACTTCTCTCGAAAAGCTGTATGATGTTTTAAAGACCTACGAGCTGGAGTAGGAACAAAATGACAAAAGAAGATCCTACAATAGTGGAGAATACAAAGCGGTAAGTGAGTCTGGACTTGTAGCTGAAGAGTCTGCTGTAAAGGCACTTGCAGCTGTCTCATTGAAAACTGCTAATCCTGAAAGGGTGGTATTAGACATTGAAGATCCATCCGAAGAAAGTGAGGATGAATACTATACCCTTGAAGAGCTGGACAAATTAGAAGACAAGTCATATGCTTGTATTGCTCGAGAATTTTCTCATATCAACTTCAGGAAGTCAAGAAGAGGTAAAGGACGATTTGGTAGTTCTTTCAGCCGAAGAGGCAGCAGCAACAGAGGCAGTAGTGTAAGTGGTCGGGGAAGTTACAGCGGTCGAGGTAGCACATCTGGTAGTGGCTACAAACCTAACCTGGTAGACAAGAACAAGTTCAGATGCTACAACTGCAATGAATTGGGGCACTTTGCAACAGAGTGCAAGAAGCCCAAGTACGTTCATCCCAAGGAATCCTATGCTGATCTGAAAAAGAAATATGATGCCTTGGTTAGCAAGCAACAGAAGGGAAGCTGGGCGTATGTTGTGACTAAAGGGAAGGGTTGGGACGAGTCTGATGAAGATGAAGATCAGGAACTATGCAACTTCGCCTTAATGGCAAGATCTTCAGAACAATCAGAGGTACCAATTCTAACCGTAAATGAAATGTCTATTTCTGAGTACCAAAATGAATTAGCTGCCATGACTAAAGACATGTACAATCTCCAACTGAATCTAATCGCTGTTAATGAGGAAAATGCTAAACTCTCCCTTAAAAATAGACTTCTCGAGGCCAGGGTAGAGGAATTAGAATCATGAGAAAGTACAGAAAGGCAGTTAATGAATCAGGTAGACGTTTTAGAACACAAGCTTAAGATTAGGGAAGAACTTAACGAAGAACTTAAAAATGAATTAGCTGAGCTTAAAATAACATGTCAATCTTTTAAAGAAGCAGCTAATAAAGTTTTCGTAGAAAGGGACATGTACATGAAACTGGCAGGCAAGAGTAAAAATGAAAAAGTAAACATAGGACTTGACTACACACAGAAAAAGAAAAATAGGGTTGCTGAATTGTTAGAGCCAGTGTAAGTCAAAGAAGATGTGCCTGAGGTTCTAGTGAATGTTAGAAAACCTATCTTTAAGCAATTTGAGCCTAGGACCATAGATCCTGTTGCTATTAAAATTGAACATGAGATTAAAATGGAAAAAGATTCAGAAGAAAAAGTAGTAGAACCTACAACTTCTAAGAGAGCGAGTAAGATTGCTTATGCTAAGAGAGGTGTAGGAACCAAGGAGGCTAAGACGGTGTCATATAAACAATGGGTAGCAGGGTCAGACCAAATGAAAACACCTGTAGAGGCAGTTAAAACTGAACCTGTATCTGTATCTACATCTACACGAGCTAGGAAGACATGCTATATCTGTAATCAAACTGATCATTTGTCTTACTATTGCCCGTCCTATGTAGAGGAAGAAAAACCTGTTGGTTGTAATACCATGCCTGCAACTACTGCTTTGCCTAACATGTATGCAAATCATGCCAAATGCAATAATCCTAATTGTATGCCATGTGCTGTAAACATCATGCATGCTTATTTTAATTTGATGAATACTGCTAGTGCATCTGTTGAACATACATTTAGTAGTGGTATGAAAAAGAATGCTGGGTCAAAGGCTAAGACTTCAAGTCCTCCTAAAGTTAGGAGTGACCAGTCTACTCCCAAAGCTGACAAACCAGTCAAGGTTGACAAGGGAAAAGACAAAGTCAAGATTAATGCCCCTGATGGCAACAAGGCAAAGCCTTCTGTATCTGAAAAGAAAAAGAAAATTATTGATGCCGGGCCCAAACATCATTGGGTTCCGAAGAACGCCTAACCTTTCTGGATTTGCAGGGTAGTGAACAGGAAAAGAGTAAAGTCATATGGGTGCTGGACAGTGGAGCATCAAGGCATATGACCGGCAATAAGTCCCTGCTACCAGATTTGGTGTTGAGAGCCGGCTCCGTGGTTCCTTTTGGAGATAACAGCAAAGGTTACACCCGGGGATATGGCAAGATTGTTTGTGGAAATGTTATCATTGAGGACGTGTCTTTTGTGGAAGGATTGCGACATAATCTTCTCAGCGTTAGTCAGTTCACCGACAGGGGTTTTGACGTCAACTTTGGGAAGCATGACTGTTCGATTCGAAGCAAAAAGGATGGAAGCCTTGCTCTCAAAGGAGTAAGGAAGTCAAATTTGTTCATAGCCGACATGAATTCTGCTGATCAGTTTGAAGTCACGTGTTTCTACAGCAAGGCTTCTGCTGATGAAAGTTGGCTATGGCATAAAAGATTATCTCACCTGAACTTTAAAGCAATGAATAATCTCGTAAGGAGAGAATTGGTGAGAGGGCTGCCGCAGATGGAGTTTACTCCAGATGGACTCTGCGAAGCATGTGAGATGGGAAAATCGAAAAGAGCCTCGCATAAGGATAAGCAAGTGAATAGCATTACCGAGCCCCTACAACTACTTCACATGGATTTGTTTGGACCCGTTAATGTTATGTCAATGTCAAGGAAAAGATACGCGCTGGTGATTGTCGATGACTTTTCCAAATACACATGGGTGATGTTTGTGACATCGAAAGATGAAGTGCCACATGAGATCATTAGGCATGTACTGGTAATTGAAAACGTAGCAAGTCTGACTGTGAAGACTATCCGATCCGACAACGAGACAGAATTCAAGAACTCAGTGTTAATGGAATTCTGCATATCTAAAGGGATTAGACGACATTATTCAGCACCGAGAACACCGCAGCAGAATGGGTGGAAGAAAGGAAGAATAGGACACTGGTTGAAGCAGCTAGGACAATACTTTATGAGTCAAGACTTCCTTTGTATTTTTGGGCTGAAGCAGTTAGCGTGGCTTGTTATACACAGAACAGAACCCTGATTATAAAGGACTATAATGAGACGCCGTATTATCTGATAAATAAACAAAAACCATCTATCAAGTATTTTCACGTGTTTGGTGCCAAATGCTTTGTGTTAAGAGACAATGCACAACTTGGAAAGTTTGATGCCAAAGCAGATGAAGGGGTTTTCGTTGGATATTCTCTTGAAGTAGTAGCAGCGTACAGGGTGTTTGTGCTTAATGATCGCAAGGTGGTTGAAAGCCTTAATGTCACATTCGACGACTCAAAGCTCCCTTCTATACTAAAGGAAGACAGTGAGCCCACTTCCCTAAGATTTGAAAATATGGATATTGATGAAGTGGATACAGTTCCTAAGTCTGTAGTGCAGGGTAGTGATCCAACGATAAATAATGTAATTAATCAAGAGTCTAGTGTTTCGCCAATACAAAACACTAGGGCTGAGGGATCACCTTCCGTTAGACCTGGTACTAACTCAAGGGGAGTAAGTATGCACTCAGGGGGAGCAGCTCACTCAGGGGGAGCTAGTACTAGCTCAGGGGGAGCTAGTGGAAGTGCTTCTAGACTAAGTCACCTTCACTTACAAGATCAAGCTGAGTCATCAAAAACATTTGCTAGGGATCGTACTTGGAACAAGGACCATCCATTTGAGCTAATTATTGGTGATCCAGATGCCGGAGTGACTACTAGAGGAAAAGCTAGAGCTGAAATTGCCACTGAGAATGAATGTCTATACTCAGTGTTCCTTTCCCAGATGGAACCTAAAGTGGTGGAAGAAGCTCTAGATGACTCTAATTGGGTGATTGCTATGCAAGAGGAACTCAATCAGTTTGAAAGGCAGAAGGTGTGGAAGCTGGTACCCTGACCAAAGAATAGATCTGTTGTTGGAACAAAATGGGTATTCAGAAACAAGCTGGATGAAAACGGACTTGTAACACGAAATAAAGCTCGCCTGGTTGCTAAGGGTTATACTCAAAGAGAAGGAATTGATTATGATGAAACCTACGCACCAGTAGCAAGGCTAGAGGCAGTAAGGATGTTCTTAGCATTCGCAGCACATCATGGTTTTAAAGTCTATAAGATGGATGTCATGAGTGCATTCTTAAACGGTGAATTGGCTGAAGAAGTGTATGTCGATCAACCTCCCGGGTTTGTCGATAGCAAATACTGTGATTATGTTTATCGTCTCTTCAAATCAGTATATGGCCTTAAGCAGTCTCCGCGGAAGTGATATGAAACTCTGTCAGACTTCTTACTAGAAAGTGGTTTCACCAGAGGAGTAATCGACAAGACGCTTTTCTACAAGAAATGCAAAGATGATCTAATAATGGTGCAAGTATATGTGGATGACATTATCTTTGGGTCTGCAAATGAGAAGTTGTGTGCTAAATTCGCAAAGTTAATGCAATCGAGGTATGAGATGAGCATGATGGGAGAGCTGACGTTCTTTCTGGGTATTCAAGTTAGTCAGAAGAAGGACGGGATATTTATCTGCCAGACCAATTACATTCATGATCTATTGAAGAAGTATGGTCTCAAAGATGTATCACAAGCTAAGACTCCTATGGCAACAGCCACGAAGCTTGACGAGGATAAAGCGGGTAAACCTGTAGACATCTCAAGCTATCGAGGTATGATCGACTCACTTTTGTATTTAACTGCTAGCAGACCTGATATTATGTTCTCTACATGCTTATGTGCAAGGTTCCAAGCGGATCCTAGAGAGTCACATCTCATAGCCGTAAAGCGTATTTTTAGGTATCTCAAGGGAACATCAAATCTCGGGATTTGGTACCCAAGAGATACAGGATTTAATCTTGTTGGCTATTCGGATTCAGATTACGCAGGTTGTAGAATAGATAAGAAGAGCACTTCAGGAAGCTGTCAGTTCCTTGGAAGAAGGTTGGTGTCTTGGCAAAGCAAGAAACAACACACAATATCTACCTCGACAGCTGAAGCAGAATATATTGCTGCTGGAAGCTGTGTGGCCCAGATACTGTGGATGAAGAACCAACTCAAGGACTACGGTGTGGAAGTATCTAAGATTCCTATCATGTGTGACAACACAAGTGCTATTGCAATGACCAACAACCCTGTGGATCACTCCAGGACCAAGCACATTGATAGCAGGTATCATTTTATTAGAGAGCATGTAGAAAATGGAACTGTAGAGTTGCATTTTGTGTCTACTGAACTTCAAATAGCAGATATATTCACTAAACCTCTAGACGAATCAACATTTTCTAGATTGGTCAGAGAATTGGGGATGCTTAACACCTGTTAGTTTTGCTACCTATCTGTTATAATTCAGTTTGTGTACATATTATTGTGGTGCATGAATATTCATAATTAATAATGAGTACTTAATTTCAAAAATGTATGTGTTACATGTCATAAGGGGAAGTTAGAAAGTTTCATGAAATTAATCTTGTGCTGATCTGTGTATCTATATGATTAATGTCAAATGAAGTGATGGGATTTAATGCTAGACTTAATTTTGAAATGCATAATTTATTTGCTAAACTCCCTGTCATTTCAAAATTGTAAGTTTCTAAAATGGTGTGAAAATTTGTGGTGAAATCTTACGAATTTTACATATAAATGTTTAATTCCTGTAATTTCATTGAAATTTTCTAAGGCAAATCTCGATCTGTTTCTGGATCGAGATCGAGATCGACTTGCGAAAATTGCTTAAAAAGTTTAAGGTAAATCTCGATCTGTCCACATCGAGATCGAGATCGAGATGTAGATCGAGATCGACATCGAGATCGACATCGAGATGTAGATCGAGATCGACATCGAGATGTGGATCGGGATGCGTATCTCGAGATCGAGATGTGACTTGTCTTTTCAGTTACCTTTTTAAGCGTGCCTATATATATATAGCATTATATAGACTGTTCATTATTTCCATTAACTCTCTCTCTCTCTTTCAAAAAGTTTCAGTTCATTCATATACACATGCATATACATACATACACAACATCCTCTTCCCTGCCATTACACCAAGTTTTCTTGTGATTTTCTTAAACAAAAATCACTAACTGTTACTTGAAAGCATTAATCATTAAAACAAAACTCTGCCAAAATTTTGTTTAAAATAAACTGTTGAACTCTTTGCGTTTTTTTCTACGTCATTCGTGTTCTTGCAAATCGTTCTTTAGTTTTCTTTTCATTCGAGTGAGTTTGTTTTTTTTTGTTTCGTGCTTTCTTGTTCTTCATTTATTTTGTGTTCTTGAGTGGAATAGTTGTGAGTATTACTGTTTGATCCATAAAGTGCAACTTAACCGCCCTGTTTTGTGTTTTTCCGAAATATAAGTTTTTTTTCTCTCATAGCTAAAATAACAAAAACGGCTGTTCACTTTAATTTTCTAAAACTCAACCGTCAATCATTAGTGGGGAGTTAAGTGGTCATTAGTGGGGAAGTTAATTTTTTTTAAATTGTGTCACTAATTACGTGGGGTAATTAGTGGGGATTGTGTACGTTTTTTTGTTTGTTTAAATTTAGAACTTGTTCTCTAAATTTCCATTGCAAAACCTTTTCAGAACATTTCTTTTCTCAAACACAAATTTAAAATGGCAAACCCAAATTTCACAATTCCCAAAACCAACTTTGTTAATCTCTCTGCTGATCGAGAAACTGGTAGATTCATTCACTACCAGTTCTGGATTGAGTCCCTCAACAACACATCCATAATTAGTCATGCTTTAACCACCTCTCCCATCCTGAATATCGAAGCCCTTCAAGCTGCTTACTCAACATTAGAGATTCAGGGTGGTAAAGCAAATCCAACAGGCTTATCCTTCACTATCGGTGGTGCTAAATATGAGGTTAGTCTGCAGAAGTTCAATGAGATACTCGGGCTTCCTTCAGAAAATTTTGCTCCGGAACCCACTATGGAGGATATGTTACAATTATTCACGGAGATAGGTTGTCGCCCTCCCACGGGTCCTATCAAAGTAACAAAGGTTAACACCGGTATGCTACCAGCTGAGTGGGATTATGTAGTTCAAGCCATTCAACGCTGCATGTTCCCAAAGGACAAAGACTACAGGCCGATGAACAACAGCTGCCGGGTAATACTATATGGAGTGGCCAACAACAGGAAGGTGAATGTGGGCAAACATCTGTTGATGATGTCACTCATGGCATGTCTCAGGTCTGGACGAAGCTGAATGAACTACTTGATGCTGTCTTTGGACGTAACAGGGCTGGACCTGGTCCTTCAACCGGTGGTGGTGGTGACGATAATAATGATGATGATGCTCCTGATGAGGATAACCCACCTAAGGGGGAGAAAGAGGATCAGGGTCTGAAAAAGCTGACTAGTAAGGGTCCGGTGATCGAGTCCTCAAACAAATCTGGTGAAAAGGTGAAGGAGGCTTGAAAGGGGAGATAGGAGTGAAGGGAAGTAACTCACTGCACTTTCATGTGTACTAAGAATGCTAAATGTAATCTCTATGTAATGGTTGATGATAACTCAACAATAGAACAGGACATGTAATAATATGCAGGTGCACAGAAATCTTAGATCATAGAGTTCAGTTAAGACAAAGTATCAAATGATCATCTACAGACTTGAAGCTCACTGGAAGAAGTTCATTAACATGTTCAGGCCTCAGTGGAGAATAAAAGATATTGACATCTATTCAAGGATGTGGAAGCTACAGAAGATTGTCTTAGTCTATGAAGATTTTAGTGCAATACAATTGAAGCTACAAGTAAGGTTTGCAAAGAAGAATGTGGAATCATGTTCGGAATCAAGAGCCCCTATCAAGACTAGTCACTTATGAACCAGACCGTTGCATCAAGTGTCAGGACATTGAAGGCAAGCTCTCGTCGGTTAATATGATTTTAATCAATCTAAAGTTGTTGGTCTTCTTGAGTCATGTGGAGGATCAACAAAGGTGGTAAATCAGTGTTGGAGAAATGTCAGCCTAATGGATAAGGGACAGACGGCACAACCTGATTGGATCTTACTAAAGCTTCACAGATTAGAAGGCCAAATACTTGGACGTGGTGGAGTCACGTATACGGGGACAAGTATTTGGATAAGGAAGTCTACACAAATTGAAGAGTGGAATGGAAATATTTAATTTAATTAAATAAAGTATTTATTTAATTATTTATATATTTTATAAATAAAGATATTCTTTATTTATATTTTATATATTTATTAAATATTACTTTTACATTAAATATTTTTAAATGCATGCTTGACACATGACTTTGAAGATATGATTTGAGTGGACAAGAGTAAAAGGTGGAAAAGCAAAAAGCAACACCTTTTTCAATATAAAAAGAAGAAAATCAAGTCTCCATCTGTGTGGTGGTTGTGTGCATCCGGATGAGAAAGAAAAGGGGAGAGAGAGAAAAATTATTCTCTCCCCCATGGCCAAACTAAATCTTGAATATATTTATAGCCATGGTTTTCTTTATCATACCACTCCTCTATCTTTCTATTGTAAACACTTGTTAAATCTTGTATAGAAGATAGGGTTGATTTTTGTCTCCTAGATCTACAAAATGTAATAGTTTTAGAGGAGACAAAAATCACTTCTTTGTTGTGTTCTTGAGCTTATGTTCTTGAACTTGTTTGTAGCATCTACCCCACTTCAATGAATATAAAGTTATATTCTTGGATCTTGTTGTGTTGTGTAGTTTGGATGATTTACCGTTCATTATCTTGGTTATTTTAATGGTGTTCTTGAGGTTGAAGAAGATGATGAACAGTACCCGGGTTTGAACCAAAGTAATTTTTATGTTGTCCCAAAAATAATTTAATAGTCATAATTTTAATTTGGGAATCGTATTCACCCCCCCTCTACGATCTCCGGGACCCAACATTTGGTATCAGAGCTACTCGATTGACATACAAATCGATTGGATCTATTTTTATTTTTGAGATTAAAGAGGGTACAATTGGTTCACTGGGCATCTATAATTTTTTTTTGAAGCCCGGAATTTTTTTAAGTACAAAATGTTCTAGATGGCCAAGTAGAACATTCCTATGTAGAATATTCGAGATAGATATTCGAGATGGCTAAGTAGAACATTTCTATGTAGAATATTCTACTTAATGTTCTAGATAGAACCTAGGTAGAAATTCTGGAGTTAGAAATATTTTCTAAGTCAGAAGTTCTACTTAATGTTCTAGATAGAACCTAAGTAGAACATTTCTATGTAGAATATTCTACTTAATGTTCTAGATAGAACCTAAGTAGAAATTCTGGAGTTAGAAATATTTTCTAAGTCAGAAGTTCTACTTAATGTTCTAGATAGAACCTAAGTAGAACATTTCTATGTAGAATATTCTACTTAATGTTCTAGATAGAACCTAAGTAGAACATTTTTATGTAGAATATTCTACTTAATGTTCTAGATAGAACCTAAGTAGAAATTCTGGAGTTAGAAATATTTTCTAAGTCAGAAGTTCTACTTAATGTTCTAGATAGAACCTAAGTAGAACATTTCTATGTAGAATATTCTACTTAATGTTCTAGATAGAACATAAGTAGAAATTCTGGAGTTAGAAATATTTTCTAAGTCAGAAGTTCTACTTAATGTTCTAGATAGAACCTAAGTAGAACATTTCTATGTAGAATATTCTACTTAATGTTCTAGATAGAACCTAATTTCTATGTAGAATATTCTACTTAATGTTCTAGATAGAACCTAAGTAGAAATTCTGGAGTTAGAAATATTTTCTAAGTCAGAAGTTCTACTTAATGTTCTAGATAGAACCTAAGTAGAACATTTCTATGTAGAATATTCTACTTAATGTTCTAGATAGAACCTAAGTAGAAATTCTGGAATTAGAAATATTTTCTAAGTCAGAAGTTCTATTTAATGTTCTAGATAGAACCTAAGTAGAACATTTCTATGTAGAATATTCTACTTAATGTTCTAGATAGAACCTAAGTAGAAATTCTGGAGTTAAAAATATTTTCTGAGTCAGAAGTTTTACTTAATGTTCTAGATAGAGTCTATGTAGAACATTCCTATATAGAAGTTCTACTTGGTGTTCGAGATAGAGTCTATGTAGAACATTCCTATGTAGAAGTTCTACTTAGAGGGCTGTTTCAACATGACACATGACTACATAGTTTAACTTTTATTTAAAACAAAAATTGTTTTTCTCTCAAATTGTTTTTAGTTTAATAATTAATTTAATAATTAAATTTGAATTTAATTATATAAAATATTTTGAAAATAATTTTTAAATTTAAATAATTTATTTTTCAAGTTTATCTTACATCTTGGAAAATATTTTATTTTCTTTTAAATTTTAGAGTCAAATATTTTATATTTTTAATATTCTTAGTTAAGAATTTTATTAATTTGAAAACTAAAATTAATCTTAAAATCCAATTTAATTTCTTTTGAGTTTAATATTCTTAAAATTATTTTGAGAATTATTTTTGAGGTTTAATAATTTATTTTTCATAAAACTTTAATTACAAATTTTATAAAACTCTTTGGAAAATGTTTTTGGATTGAAATAATTTATTTTCATGAACATTTTAAATGTTTTAAAAATTTAGTATTTCTATCTCAAAATTATGTTTTCGAGTTGTTTTATTTTAATTATAATTTAAGCTTGGAAGTTTTAATTATAAATCTCATAAAACTTTTTGGAAAATCATTTTGGTTGAAATAATTTATTTTCAAGAATATCTAAGATGACTTGAAAATTTATTATTTTTATATCAAACTTATATTTTCAATCTGTTTTATTTTAATTATAATTAAAACTATTTTGGATTATAAATTCTATAAAATTCTTTGAAAATTAATTTTGATTTGAAATAATTTCTTTTTCAGGATTATTTAATATACCTTGAAAAATTTGTTATTTCTATATCAAAACTTTCTTTTCGAATTATTTTATTTTATTTATAATTTGAAATTGAGAAATTTATTATTATTTATCAAAAATGCATTTTCAATTTATTTTGATTATTTAAATTCCTAAAAAATTAAATACTTCTGTTTGAACAAAATGTTTTATTAAACGAAACAACAGGAGTTGATTCTTCGTTCGTTGAGGACAAACGAACTGACTGAAGAACATTCTAATGGAGTTGAGACCTGATCTTACCATTGGAGATGTATTTCTACATCGGTCTACTCAGTGGATCATTTGGTTATTGAAAGGGGATTAGTTCATTTAGGGAAGAGTCTTCGATCAGTGGTTTTCGAATCAATATTTGAAGAATTTGGGATTTTGAAAAGGAATTCAGTTTATCGGTCAAAGAACCAAAACAACAATTGAAGATTTGGTTAAAGGACATCAGTGGCAGAAATACACAAGGTTTGATTATCACTGACATATGATAATCAAGGGGTTATTGCTACACATACAAAGAAGAGTGATCTTTTCAAGCAGAACATGAGACATTCTATGTCGGGGTCTTTAAACAGAACAATCAGGTATCAGTTTGGGTTGAAGCAGGAACATCATTGGTTATTGAGGTCAAATGCAAGGATACTTCCATGAGTGTCAGTAGAATGGAAATTGATTTGGATCAATTGATTATCACTCGAGATGGAATGTTAAGCATCGCACAGGTATACTTTCTAACTAGTTTATACTTGTTTGATTCAATTATAGAGTATTAAGTGCTGAACTGCATTATATTATAAGTTTGATGTAATGCATGTCTCACCTTGATTTCTATATAAATTAGATAACTTATGCAAGTTTGTTAGTGTTACTTGTTTATCAGTATTTGACTTCATGATTAGATCCTGTGTGATTTAATGCTTGCTTTACGATAATTGATCATGTTAGCATATATAGTCTTAGGTATTTGTAGGGGTACATTTACCGGAAAGAGTATTTGCTGCATGCTAAGTGCCTTGATGTTTACATTGTCAATAATCTGTTTATACTCGCATTATTATATTAAATGTTATATTTGATCATGTGGTTGTTAAGATGAGTTTGTTTCTAATTTGGGAATTGCCTAGGGGTCAGTTTAATAAACCATGAATTAAATTTTTAAATTTAAATTGACTCAGATAATTAGAGATAATATAATGTTAAAGTGAACAACAAAGGTGATTTAGAAGAATTAGGAATCTGAGTGATTGATTCTTCTATGACTACATATATGTACGACATGATTCTTATAGACTGCTAGTCCACCTTAAGTTAGGTTGGGATCACTGAGCTCATAGCCAAGACTACTTGTTGAGGCTGATATAGATGAGGAGTGATCAGTCAAATAAGAATGAGCATGTTGAACTTGAATGCTTTGTTGTTAACTATGTTTAAAAATATCTCTAACCCTTGGACTCAATCAAATTGAGGACCACGTGTCTTAATCATTTGTGAATGCAGAGTATCTTTCAACATGTACAAGTTATATATCTCTGACATTTTCATGTTTGAGGCATGTAACTACTTTTTCTTTGGTATTCAAATGATTAAGCAAGGTTACCTATTTTTCTTGAATGATCTGAAGCACAATATTAAGGAAGACCTAGGGAATTCTTTGCGAAGGGTTTCCTAATATCAGTTCGAGGATGAACAATATTGATCGGGGTCAAGAGAAATAGAAGCTCACTCTACTGGAAGTGAGGTTAATGCTGACACGAAATGTAATGCTTATGATGAAGTCAACTATTCGTTGAAGTTTATCAGAATGGAGTTAGCTGCAACAACAAGTGATGCTCTCACACTTGGTTTATCAACTAATACTTGGTTTATCAAGATAACGGATTCGACGGTAAAGATGAAGTTGGTGAGAAAGGACTACTTCTAATGAAATTCTTTTAAGAAGGACATTAGTGAAGTATGTCAGTTGAAGGGAAGTCAAGTCAAAGGCTACCCTGTTTAGTTTTGGTGTTTGTTCATGCATTCGATAGATGAAGCATCTCACTGATTAATCACATTCAAAGGATTAGGCAGATTGCTGTAAGAACACTTTGAGGGCAGGTAATGGAATTTGTTGACGAATGAAGTTTTATGTTATGTCTGCACTGAAAGGAGTATTCTAGAGTAAAGTTCAGTTTTCGGACTTTATGACCAAATGGAGGAGTTAATAGGGAAATCCAGACCTTGAGTGAAATTACAAGGATAATGGATAGACTTAAGGTTTCCTATTCACTACGACTGAATCAGTTGACACAGCAAGTCTAATCAGCAAATATGAAGAGAAGACATCAAATGCAGTGAACATCATCATCAAGCTCCCTAGCATTTGTTTTATTTTAGCTCTGAATTTCTAAAGGTTGACATCCTGTTTAGGGCTCAAGATTAGATGACACCAGATGAAGAAAAGCTGCAAGCAGCATCACAGGGGGAGCATCAGTAAGTTGGATCAACTAGTCGTGTTTGATGCTCAAAGGCTAGCAGTGCTCATTGAGTAAGAGTTGAGATTCTTAGGAGCACTGAGTGATCCAGATTGAGTGATTGCATATTAGAAAGGAAATTATCAATTTAAAAATAATGCAAGATGATCTCAATCATATTTGAAGAAGACTACTCTACCCACTGAAAATCTAAGGAAACATTAAGGACACATCTGTCATGACAAAGGGTTTTGTGTAACAACATTTCCTAGAGTCAGTTCTTGATGAATCTGGGTAGTAGAGTAGTGATTGGTAGTACCGTGCATGTATAAGAGTATTTCATTGGTTTTTCTGAGTGAATTCAATGAAGACTGAAGATGCACTAACTAATCAAGATTGAGTAGGGTTCGAATCAAGGAACTAACTCAATTAAACCAGATGCAGATACACTTAGCGCAAGGAATCAATCCACATGAAGACTTGGTATTGATACAGAAGCTGAAGGGTAGTTCGGAGTTTTTTTTGGTTCTACTCTGCTAGTGTCAAGACTACTGGTTTCTAGAGTGCTGAGTTTAGTGAAGCTGCTGCCAAGACCAATATCTACAAGGAAATATTTGGGTGTTGAAGGTAATGCAGTTTCCGTCTGGATGAGCGTGGTATTGTTTCGAGGAACAATGTTAACTGGTAGCTGAAAAGTTATTCCTGTCCAAAAGGAGTAAACGTTCAATCTCGAAAGGAGTAAACGTTCGATCTCTAGGGCAAAGAGGAGTAATTGTTCATTCAACGATCATACACCAGTAAAAGCTCTATTGACTAAGGTATGTCACTCTAGTCTAATATTGATTTATTTAAACATAATGTTTATAGAGAGTGTTCATGCTATTTAGATGTCT
Organism: Oenanthe sinensis; assembly: GCA_028671895.1. NCBI lineage: Eukaryota > Viridiplantae > Streptophyta > Magnoliopsida > Apiales > Apiaceae > Oenanthe > Oenanthe sinensis. Next base: position 2,820,241 of record JAPMAC010000194.1, on the reverse strand, counting down.
ACGATCTCTAGGAACTGATTAATGTTTGGCGTGTGACCACCCGGGACTCAATATTATCATTATGAGATTACCTATGATCACCCGGGACCTAGGGACCTAACATTGTAGCATCTCTTTGTATAGTCAATTTATATCCAGGATCTCGTACTTTGTGCTGTCATATGTTATTCATGCTATATGTATCAAATGTTTCAGCATAAGTATTTGTATATATTAATTAATTGTAATTTTATTTACTTTTAATTGTTTAATGCTAATATTAATGGAACCACTTAATATGTAGTTTAAGTGATGTAATTCATGTCTTTTGTAAAATCCATTAATATTAGTTGTCATTCTTTTGATATTAGTGATGCCACTTAGAATTTCTGCACTAAGTGACAAAAAGATTATTTCAAAAACACTGATATTGAAAGTAATTTACTACATCGCGAGGGGTTGTCAAAGATCATAAATTTTAGCATTAATATTTAAAGGTATTTGATCTCTGATGCAACTAGTACCTCGAGCTTACATACATTCTGATTGTCATGAGTATTTTCAATATGCTTATGTGATAATTGTTGAGATGTAGTGTAAGAAGTTAAATGCTGTCATTCGGTCAATGTATGCTCAGTGTTTAGCGGATGCTTATTTTTATGCTTTAGAATTACCATGATCTATATTGCAATATGTGTTTGTTTCAAGCGACAAATGGTAATTGTCTAGCATAATGTAAGTATCTTATGTGCTTGATTTTTTTTGTAGTAAGATGCATTTTATTACAAAATGATTGAATGATGTTAGTACTTTTGAATGTCTTGTCATTCATATCTTTGATAATTCATTAGTATTAACATATGTTTTTCATTCTTTAGAACTTGAATGCATAAAGAAATTTCTTGTCTATTTCTTGTGAAAAATGTTTTATCTAAACATGCATTCATTTGCCAGAGAATGAAAAGCCACTAAAAGTTCCCTTTGAAAGAAAACATTTCTTGAGGATTATCTTTCTATTTCAAAATCATATATCCTCTCTCTCTCTAAATGTTTTGTAATGAAAACTGTTTTCTCTCCACGATTTGTTTAAATAAAGTTACTTGATAACTTGTAACTTAGGTTGCATGGTATCAGACTATTTTATTTGAGTAAATTGTTTTGATCTTGAGGTATCAACCATTGGTAAAACGTTTTTCAAAACTCTTGTTAATGTCTGTTTCACATTGACCTGTAGTATTAAAACAATGGTTGTTTGCTTTAGGATTAGTGCCTTGGACTGTATGACTAAAGCATTCATTCAATTTTTTTTATTTATGTTTTAAGTCGGAGATAATATCCGATAAGAATGAATTGCAAAACAATTTCTGAAAACATACAGTGAGCAAGATGAAATAGATTTGAGTTATTAATCAAAATGTTTTTGTTAAAAGAGTTGAATTTCAATTGGATATTTGTCTAAGAGAAATTCAAAAGAACACTTTTGTTAATCTGTTAAACTTTTTTTCAAAATTGTGAGTTTATGAATTTGGCTTAATATTCTTTTACCCATTCTTTATTAATTCCCACATTTTAGCTCTGGTGCATTGTTTCTTGAGGACACATTGCTCCGATGCTATATTTCTGAGAAGGAATAGAGAATAAGTTTAATCATACTCTACCAGATTTTATATAGCTCTGATCAACTCTATCTATTTAGCCGTAATGGCTTGGCCTAAGTGGCTATAGGGGAAGGTCAAGAAGTTGAATAATCCATCAATTTCTAACCAAGGCCTTAGTACCAAACACTATCATTCTAATTCAAACTTTCAACCCTTGGTGATATAAGGAACTTATATAGATTAGCGGTTGTTAAGGGAGAAACTGCACTTGATGCAGCAAATAAGGATGAAGTCGGAAGTGCACCCACAGCTCTACCTCTCGAGAAGGAAAGAAGTATACAAATTGAGGTATCTGTAGCTCATCTGTATTCTCTCAAAAGGATGCAGAGCTGAAAAGGCAATTCAACCGTTTCTGAATGAACTCTCTCAACAGGGTGATTTCATTGAAAATTCGCTCGTCAGCCAGAGCACCTTGTAATGAGTCAAGCACACCAAAAGCATTCACGCTGATGGTAATCCTAAAGTTTTTGCTTCTAAGGGATGTTATCGGACCTAACAGTTCTCTAGCCTCTCTTGGGACTAACAATTGTGAGGACACATTGCAAGAAGTGCACATTGTGAGGTATAGGTAAAACCCCTAAACTTCTTTGTTTACCATTCATGGTGAATGAAGTTGTTGAGCCACCTTCACAGGTATTTGAGGGAAACTTGGATTTCTTGCCATATATTAGAATCCTTGTCAACCTTCCTAGGAGGAACCGTCCTAGTTCCCTAACGGGATTTCAAATCCACAGAGCAATCTGTTGATGTTGAGAGGCAATCACTAACAGTTTTCCATGACTGAAAATAGTGAGTTAATTCATCTTCACAGGTGAATGAGTAGACATGGATCGCTCAAAACTTAAAGGCATATCACCGTCAACGATCCAGTGCATGGATTTGCATATGGGGAGTCGGTTGATGCTTAGATAGTTGCTAGTACGCATACCACATTCAACGATCCAGTGCATGGATTTGCATATGGGGAGATTGTTGATGCTGAAAGTAGCTGAGCAACAACTCGTAGACTATGATTCAGTTGGTTTACCAATTTGATGAGTCTTTTGAGGATCAGGGTGTTGGGATTTCAGTCACTCCTGGAATGGAGGAGATTCCAATTTCAGAAGGGTTATTCCCCAACGACGAGCCACGTGTGCATGGATTTGCTCATGGTGAGTTGGGTGACGGCCTAACTGAAACTCTGTCTGAGATTCTATCTCAGAACCTAGATCTTTAGTGATCGACAACATGCTATAGTCAACGATCCACAATATCTTAGTGAGACTAGCATGGATTTACTTGTAGGTACAAATTGCTATAAATGGAATGAGTGCAAGTAAGGGAGAGAAACACTTGAGTGAAGTGAGGGAGTGAAACTCTTGAGTGAGAGAAATAGGGAGAGAAATGAGTGGAACACTTATGCTTGAAAGTGTAAACACCAACAGAACGTAGTAGAAGTGAAGAAACCATAGACCAAACACTAACCTTGCTACTATGCTTGAATCCTGTTACTGAATTTTCCAGCTCTGAAATGTTGAAGAGATTCTTTTCTGGAAGACAAGCTGAAGAAGAGTCTAGCTGAAGCTTAGTGGGAATGTCCAAACTATTACCTTTGGGTCTATTAATTTCTGTTGTTCTCAATCTCAAAGGGGGAGACATTAATTTTTAGGCCTAAGGAGGATTTTATATTCACTTGGAGGAGAGTTTCTTTTTCGATTGGATGTAGATGATACTTTTATTGTTTTAAAGGATATTCTCAACTAAGGGGGAGAATTTGGTGATACAAGAAACGAGATCTCTTGGTGATACAAGAAATGAGATCTGTCAATCCTATCTTGTGGAGGTTACTTAGAGGATATCTAAAGACACAAGGGTGGATTGGAGCTTGCATAAACTAAGGGGGAGAATTAGATAAAATTGAAACCTAAGTGATGCAATGGAGAAATTACTAAGGGGGAGTTTCTTAGTAATTAGTTGGAGCCTAATCCCTAAAGATGTTGAATTTGGTGATACAAGAAACGAGATCTCTTGGTGATACAAGAAATAAGATCTGTCAATCCTATCTTGTGGAGGTTACTTAGAGGATATCTAAAGACACAAGGGTGGATTGGAGCTTGCATAAACTAAGGGGGAGAATTAGATAAAATTGAAACCTTAGTGATGCAATGGAGAAATTACTAAGGGGGAGTTTCTTAGTAATTAGTTGGAGCCTAATCCCTAAAGGTGTTGTAGATTTAACTGATTTTTTGTCTGAAGTGGAGAAGTTACTTTTTGTCAATTGGGAAGAAGTTACTTGTCGTACTAAGGGAAGAAGTTATGGAGAATCTTAACATCTTGGTTTGCAATGCTATATCTTATTCTGAAAAGATATCTAAGGGATTTTGCTCTATTTGTTTGAAGATCTGTCCTTGGAACATTCTTAGGAGAGGTTCGGCAGAAGAATTCTTTCTAGCACGATCAATGAATAAAAATGAAGATTTCTTTGAAGAGTATCAACTCAGGGGGAGTTTTTGCTAAGTAGAAGTTTTCTGGGTAAAGAAGAATGTGAAGGAGATTTTCAAGGGGCATCTGAGAAGTGTCCAAGTGTGTTCTATTTCTTGTTTCAGTGATAGATGAAGTCAGTGAAATAGTGCAGGGAAGAAAGAAAAATATGTTTCCTGGAAATAGAACATCCTGAAGAAAAAGAGGAAGTGACTTTCATTCTAAGAGAGAACAACCTTAAGGGGAGAATGAGTTGACCTCTTATGGGGAACATAGAGAGCTGTATGTTCTAGTTTGAATTGCAAGATGAACAAGAATGATTGGTCAGAAGTCTTTACTAATGATTTGTTTCTTTATTGAAAGAACCCCATCATTGAAGAACATTGAAGTGGAGGAAGCTAAAGGAAAATGAAATTCAGAAATTCATCATTCATTTTCAGCAACTCAGGAAATCTGGATTTAACTGATTATATCTTTCCAGAACCTTTTGTATATTATTTTCATGTCCAGTACTTTAATTGTTTCTTGTATGTTAGTTGAGTTATCCTCTAGTAGTTAATTTTATTTAATTGCTTTTGGGGGAAATTGTAAATGGAAATAGTATTTGATTGTTATTCCATATCAACCAAATAGGGGGGGGATTGAAAGGGGAGATAGGAGTGAAGGGAAGTAACTCACTGCACTTTCATGTGTACTAAGAATGCTAAATGTAATCTCTATGTAATGGTTGATGATAACTCAACAATAGAACAGGACATGTAATAATATGCAGGTGCACAGAAATCTTAGATCATAGAGTTCAGTTAAGACAAAGTATCAAATGATCATCTACAGACTTGAAGCTCACTGGAAGAAGTTCATTAACATGTTCAGGCCTCAGTGGAGAATAAAAGATATTGACATCTATTCAAGGATGTGGAAGCTACAGAAGATTGTCTTAGTCTATGAAGATTTTAGTGCAATACAATTGAAGCTACAAGTAAGGTTTGCAAAGAAGAATGTGGAATCATGTTCGGAATCAAGAGCCCCTATCAAGACTAGTCACTTATGAACCAGACCGTTGCATCAAGTGTCAGGACATTGAAGGCAAGCTCTCGTCGGTTAATATGATTTTAATCAATCTAAAGTTGTTGGTCTTCTTGAGTCATGTGGAGGATCAACAAAGGTGGTAAATCAGTGTTGGAGAAATGTCAGCCTAATGGATAAGGGACAGACGGCACAACCTGATTGGATCTTACTAAAGCTTCACAGATTAGAAGGCCAAATACTTGGACGTGGTGGAGTCACGTATACGGGGACAAGTATTTGGATAAGGAAGTCTACACAAATTGAAGAGTGGAATGGAAATATTTAATTTAATTAAATAAATTATTTATTTAATTATTTATATATTTTATAAATAAAGATATTCTTTATTTATATTTTATATATTTATTAAATATTACTTTTACATTAAATATTTCTAAATGCATGCTTGACACATGACTTTGAAGATATGATTTGAGTGGACAAGAGTAAAAGGTGGAAAAGCAAAAAGCAACACCTTTTTCAATATAAAAAGAAGAAAATCAAGTCTCCATCTGTGTGGTGGTTGTGTGCATCCGGATGAGAAAGAAAAGGGGAGAGAGAGAAAAATTATTCTCTCCCCCATGGCCAAACTAAATCTTGAATATATTTATAGCCATGGTTTTCTTTATCATACCACTCCTCTATCTTTCTATTGTAAACACTTGTTAAATCTTGTATAGAAGATAAGGTTGATTTTTGTCTCCTAGATCTACAAAATGTAATAGTTTTAGAGGAGACAAAAATCACTTCTTTGTTGTGTTCTTGAGCTTATGTTCTTGAACTTGTTTGTAGCATCTACCCCACTTCAATGAATATAAAGTTATATTCTTGGATCTTGTTGTGTTGTGTAGTTTGGATGATTTACCGTTCATTATCTTGGTTATTTTAATGGTGTTCTTGAGGTTGAAGAAGATGATGAACAGTACCCGGGTTTGAACCAAAGTAATTTTTATGTTGTCCCAAAAATAATTTAGTAGTCATAATTTTAATTTGGGAATCGTATTCACCCCCCCTCTACGATCTCCGGGACCCAACAAGGCTCAACCGGCTCTTAAGGACAAAGGCAAGCAGAAGATGGTAGTTGAAGAAGAAGCTGAGAAAGAAACACCTCTAGTCGATGTATTTATGGGAAACTTTATTGAAGATTCTGATGATGATGAGATGGATGTAGAAGCCTTAGTGGCAAGGAGGTCGAGACTCGAGCAACGGGCAAAAGAGTGGGAATAAGAAAGAGGTCTAAATCGTGGCGGATCCGGCGTAAGAGTTGCAGGTGATGCAGGAGACCACTCGGTTGCTGAGGAGCATGTGCTAGAAGAAGAAGTTGATGAAGTAGTGAAAGAAGCGGAGATGCAAGAAGAGATTTTCAGGGAAGCCAGAAAAAGAGTGAATGAAGAAGTGCTTCAAGGAATAGTGGAAAAGGAACTAATGGCAAAGGAGAAGAGAGCGGCTCATAAAACTCAGCATGAGTATGAAATGAAAAAGATCAAAGATCCTAAGGTCTAGGCTGACATAAGGAGGGAAGGTCCCGAGTGGGACAAGGCTAGAGAAGCCTTAGCTGGACCAAGAGCCTATGCTCCTGACTCGGAAAGATTGAGTTTCCTTTTCCACAAGCTAGAAAATCTAAACCCTGGGCTGCTGAACTATCTAAACTGTATAAGACAGGGATGCACCTCCGTACAAGTCATATTCAAGGAGAAGGCATGGAATCTAATGATTACTTGGACACCAATAATAAGAATCGAGCCCTGTATGGTCGATGAAGCTTTCTTCCATGCAAGGGGTGCAAGTGAACTGGTAGAATTCGCTCATAAGGTAGACACCTCTGTCAAGGCTGGAGTGCTGTTTAAGGAGAAACTGTTGAAGATGGCTGAAGACAGAGGGTTTGACATTATTCTAAATCCCTACCAGATCAGATACGTCCATGACAAGGTCTTGAGGATCGTAAATCTGCATGACTCGAAACTGACCCCGAGCGGAAATGTACTGAAGGCAGTTGCAAAGCTAGTCCTCTCAAAGGGTTTTCTAACAAAGGAAAAGAAGCTGGTGGCTAAGGACTTGGAGAAGTTGATAAGAAGGAAAGATGTTAGATACAAGTTGCCTGAAGCCAAACTACCAGTGGTTAAGAAGGAGCGTGAAGACTATGCATTCGAGCAGCAAGAAGAGGCAATAAAGGAGTATGTGCAGAGATACGGAGATCCAAGATTAGACATTCCTGAAGAAGGAGAAATTAGGGAGGAAGTTAGTGCAGTGGTTGGTGCAAATGTCAAGTTTGTCAAAAGCAAAGCTGAGAATGAGAATGATCTGCTGATCTATACAGACAAGCATCAGGTGGAAACCGTCATTGAGATCAAGTACGACATCTTTGCAGAACACAGTCATGAAACACTGTGTATCATAAGGGAATTGATTGATGAGATGGATGATGTTGACGAGTTTGATCAGGATTATCTAAGGGTCACGTTTGATAACTTATGTAGGAGAAGACAACAGCTTGACATTCAGAGGCTACAGCAATGCACCACCGCTATTGTCATTGGATACCCTAAGCAGCTGGTCATAAGGAAGAAATGGGAAAAGGGGTATCCTGACAAAGTCACTAAGTTGAGGTTTGAAGACATTCCCACGAAGCTTACCACTCGCAGCATGGTTGAGAGGTGGTTGAGGTTGTTTCGAGACTACAAGATCAGAAATCATGTGGAAGCGGAAGGACTTAATCTTCTCAAGAAAAGGATGGATGAAGTCTGCAACCCTGAGTTCATGAAGAAAGAAAAGGCAGCCAAGAAGAAAGCTCGTGAGGAAGAGGAGCGCAAGAAATCGAAGTTTTAATGTATTATGCTTGTAATGTTTCTTTGCGTTGTAATTTGTTTTCTTGTTTTCCTGCATTGTAAGTATATTATATGTTTTCTTGTGTAGTGTAAGGTAGAAGTTAGTTAGCTAAGTGTCTTGAAACTGGTTTATATTAGGCGTCAATTATTTCGCGAAGTTCGGCGGTGGTAATACTGCTAAAAGGATTTCAGAAGGATAATTGAAGATTGAGTGGACCGTGCTCTTAAGTACTTAGAGAAAATCTCTAGAAGAGCATGAAGCCATTTGATCGAGCCAACAGGTGTCCAATTTTGGCACTTGAAGTATCAGTAATAGACATGAAGCTAGTTAATCAAGCCAAGCATTATGCAAGTTGACATGATCTTTTATGAATGTTATTTTATCTTTTTCAGTCCCTGGTTAGTTGAGTTATCCTCATTGTGAATTTGGTTGTCATTGTTAAACAATCAAATAGGGGGAGATTGAAAGGCATATGTGTACTAACTTGTAACACTTAATTACTATGTAACTCAACTAGGTAAAAGATAAAACAACAGCAAAACAAGGGAAACTGAAGAAGCACATGGAATCAATCAACTGAAGAAATGGTAATGATACTTGGTAACTACAATTAACTAATTTGGTTAATCAAGAATGCCTAAGTGAGAAGAAGTTCAATCTCAATATTGCTCATGCCCTAACTTATCTAATGAAGAATCAAATTAATGTCAAAGAAGTATCAAGAAGACCAAAGTGATTTCATGTAATGTATCTCAACAACTGGATAATGTAAAGGTTAATCAACAAATGAGAACTGACATTCAGAAGCAAGAACCCCTACAAGACTAGTCACTTATGAACCAGACCATTGCATCAAGTGTCAGGACATTGGAGGCAAGTTCATGTCAGTAATAGAAGATCTCATTTGAATTGAGTGAGGAAAAGAAATTGAAGAAGCTAGGGAAACTTGCTCATAAAGGTTAATCCACAATTAGTCACTAAAGAAAGTCAAACATTGGATGAGTGCATATTTGCTAAGGCAAATGTCGATCCACAGCAGATCGAGATGAGGATCGAGATTGATAATTGAAGAAAAACATTGCAAGGCAAATCTCGATTCACGGCAGATCGAGATTCTCACAGATCGAGATCGAGATTCTCATAGATCGAGATCGAGATTTTCATAGATCGAGATCGAGATTCTCATAGATCGAGATCGAGATTTTCACAGATCGAGATCGAGATCAAGATTGTCGACCAAGATCGAGATCGAGATGGGTCCAGGCCGAGATCGAGATGCGGGTCGATATGTAGCATTTAATGTTCAAGGGACAAGTGGCTTATTGTGAACTGTTGATCCAGAGTGGTTGGGAAAGTACTTTTTGTTGTCGAGTCCTGATTGGGCCACGTACACAAAAAGGACAAGATCAAGACTACACGACATTATAAAAGCAGTACTTTGTTTTCATTTGTATTTGATTTTTATCCATCTCTGTATTTCTACGATATTTTTCAAGAAAGAGCATTTACTGTAAAACAATAGTGAGAGAGAGGATCAGTTGAATCAAGCTTTAATTGCTGTATTTATTGTTCAACTGATCATGATGCTTTTATGAATGTTGTAGCAAATCCCTCAATGAATATAATGATATATTCTTGAAATTCTGTGTCATCATTTATTACCTGCATATTTGTATATTCTCTCATTACTTTTAAACAGTTGTATTCACCCCCCCTCCCCCCCCCCTCTACAACACTTTGGACCTAACAAAACTAATAATCCGTTTTTGACAAAATCTCCCCATATCAGAAAAAGAAAATTCATATTTAATACCGTGTTTCATAAACACAAGAATCTCATGATCTTTTGTTCTATTTAAAATCTTGAATCGTTATAAATTTTATTTTTCTTAAGCAAACATGGCATGACTGTCGTATCTAATACATACATAATTAATCAATATTAAGCATGAATCTCGATTATATCTACGCATACATACCAATACATGCAATCATATACATATATTTAATGTGCATAAATTAAAAGTGTTTGGTTATGGCCCCATCATATATGATCTTTCCAAGCTAATGAAAATATCAAGGTCAGTCTATGGTGGTTTAAAAATATTATATATTACATGTCTTCTTTCTTCATTGCTCCATCATCCCGTTTTGGGTCATCTCCTTACTTGTAAGTCTTCATTGATTAATTACATTGAATATTGAAACAAAACTATTCTAATGAAATTACAAGAAGAACTCGAGTTACATTCGAGATAATTAAATTATAATGAATAAACGACATGCAAGTCGTATTTAGGAACCAAAATCATAAATTAAAACCACTATCATATGGGTCTTTAGGTCATAACCATCAACCATGCTATCACATAACTCATATAATATATCTCATATTATATAAACACATCATATAATCATATATAACAAATTTCAAAATTTCAGAAAATCAAATAATTTTTAGAAAATAATAAATCATTGTTTTGGGGCCTGTAACCACGTCGAATGGCTTACAGACACCAAGTTGACAATTTCAATATTGCTCAGTGACACAATTCCAGTCCGAAAACACATATCGTTTATGAAAATTAGACCCTACACACATATTTCTAAAAATCTACAGCAGCCGTTTCAAAATTCGTATCGAATATGATTCCCATAATAAGAACAAACATGTATCATATACATACAACAATAAACACAATCATCCTATGATTATACATCACATGAATATCATATATTCAAAATCATTCAAAACATATATATCAACATATAGTCATGGCATAACATATACATGTTTACATACATCGAAAAACTGTTAAACACATAACGAATTAAAACGTTCGCCTGTAGCTCTGATTCCATTGAAGGGTTTCGAGGCATAGATGAATCGGAATAAACGCGAAAAATAAATAAAAATAGTGAAACCCTCTGCAGAATCTATGTAAAAACATAATATTTAATTCAGAGATCATGATATATTACCTTTCGGAGCTTTAACGAATTAAACATAGAGATTATGGAGGTCCAAAGCTCGCATGATCACCACATATCCCACAGAACGCGATTTACACTCTAACGGTATCCACACGAACACTTGATCGTCAAAGGAGCAAGGATGTACTAGCACCCAAGCTATTTCTCTCAACCTATATATATCTCTCTCTATGTGGCTAGGATTTTCCCAAAATTGAATTAGGTTAACTCCTAGAGAAAGAGATGTATTTATAGAGGAAATAAACAAACATTTTAGCCCATCATCTGATTCGGCATTATATTTAATTTATTTATTTAAAATTTGAATTTGAATTTAAATAATTAATTAAGTCAAACTTAATTAATATTCAAATATAATTTGAATTATAAATTAATTCAAGTTTCTAATTTTATTAATTAAGTCCAACTTAATTAATATACAAAATTAAATTTGAATTACTATTAATTCTCCTTCAAGTATTTTTTGTGTGTAACCCTTTAGGTTATTATTACTTTAGTAATAATTTTATTATCCAATAATAAAATTATAAACAATGAACGACATCTAGTAATACATCATTACTACCCAAGTAATAATAATAAATTGGTGATTCGATTGAGCCTTTCGTGAATAATGTTCCATGTAATATAATCCATTTAATCTTGATATTATAGATTAAACTCAAGGCATGTCTCGTGTCATCCTCTTCATAATTTAATCTTTATTTTCCTGATCGATGAGTAGACTATTAAAATCAAATCAATATTTGAACACGGCCGTACATTTCATAGTCTCACTCAAACAAGAGGCCAATAATATCACTCCTAAAATTAGGAGCATTAAATCTCATATAGATCATTTTCTCATACGATTCATAATATACCCAATGTCCACTTTTATCATCACCTGGTCAAAGGTAACTTTTAATATAATCAAAGTATATTAATTCTCGTATAGAAATATAATGATTTCAGGTCTAAGGATCATTACATCATTATCACTGTGAGAATTACTTATGACACTTATCTAACATGTAGAATCTCACGGAGGGTCATTCCAGTGTCATGTATTGAGATATGCACTTATGTTCTTGACTTTAGTATCACCATACCTATGACCAATGAGATGTGGTCATCTGTCAATAAACATACTAGTCTATGTGCATTATCTTTATCATTGAATAATAATACTTGACTAAGGAATTTTAGGAATAAGATACTATTCATATAATCTCATTTTTAAGTCACATACTTAAAGATATATAATACATATCAAAATTTCAAGGACATTTATTATGCTTTTAATTTATTATACGGTAAATAAAGACACAATAAATATTTATTCAATAATTAATAGAACATAATCCATGATTGTTTTCAATAAAACCTAATAGCATTGTCTCTAGGACACCAATACTAACACAAGACTTACCAAAGAGACTGATTATTCTCTTGATTTCATGGGTTATTGTGCCTGCTTGATCATGGTAGAAAGGTCTCTCTTCTCCATCAACTGTGGTGACAAACAATCTTTTGTCTCTAAATTTCACCTTAAAAATTCTGTTGGCTATCCATTGCTTAAGATATATCTTGTTCTGCTCAACTATCTCCTGGATTGGCTATACTGGAAGGTTTTTGTCAAGAATAATTATTTGCTTCTTCCACTTTAGACACCTTACTAGCAAAGAGCTAGTAGGCTTTTTGAACTTTGTCCTTGTGGTAGTGTTGACTTTGATTTATTGACATGGCTTCAAATTCTTGATTTGATTTCCTTGTATCTCCCTCCTTATCACTCCATTTGCAGTTACCTTGACAAGATGTCTTTTTGGTAATTTGGATTCTAGGATCATAGCAGTTTCAGAAACTATTGAAGCCACATTAGTGCCCTGAGCTTTGGTAGGTGTACTAGCATGACCACAAACAACTTGTTGTTTGGATGGTTTCTTTCTTTCATATTTCTTTTCTTTGACAGATTCATCTCTCTTTTTCGCAGTCAAATGCTACAAAATGCATTTATAATTGATAATCTTCATCTCTGTCTTCATCATCTTTTTTTTTCTTTATCTCGTGAGTGGCAAAGTTTGACATTTCATTGCTAATGAATTCCTCCAACCACTTTAGAATTATTACATCATCTTTTTGTTTGACCTGCCTGTTTTTGATCAAATCAATTAGACTGGCAATTTGGCTTTTGTTTCCCTGGTTGAGATGTTGAGGAATCATAAAGTGAGCTAGTTTGTTTACCCTTGACTTGTACATCACTCCACCAGGGTTACAGAAGGCCTCTTGAAGTGCAGTAGATAGTAGAGTACCTATCATTGAGTTTTTCAATTCTTCATATTCCTGAGTTACTATTTCTATGGCTTTGTGTAGACATTCCAGCTCAGTGTATAACAATTGATTGAAGACAACAATTGACAATTTGAAATAACCAATTTCCAACTACACTACAAGATATTTGCCTCATATTTCACTCCTCTTACTTGAATAATGACATTCTCAAGAATCTTCTTGTAATTCCAATGATGCCCTTTCACTTGTGCCTTGATGGCCTTCAGGGTCGGCAGAAACTCCTTGTCTACATTAGGCTTAGCCACCCCTTCCCTTAATTTTCTCATTACAACTTTTTGTCTTTCAGCTTCAATTCCATCCCTTCTTTCCTTCTTCCCCTTAGGGTTGATATCTTGTTGCCTGGGTAGGAATGAAGAATGAGTTGGATTGGTTTGAGAAGATACATGTACTTGAGGGGCTCGATTGGGCACAGTCAATGTGGAGAGAAGAGTTTGAATTGAGGCCAGTTGATTGGAAACTTGTTGAAGAGTAGTGTTGTGAGTTGACATAGATGTATCAACCTCTTTTTGTAGAGAACTTGTTAGAAAATAAACACTGATGATGTAAGAGAATATCAGAACAGAGTTTATGATTGTTGACGTCATCAGAGAATACGAAGTTGTCGGTCAGAGCTTACTCTATCAGAGAATACTCAATCAGAGTTTACTCTAACAGAGAATGCTCTATTAGAGATTAAACAACCGGCAGATTTTATCAATCAGAGTTTGTAAAGGAAACAGACGAATCAAAATATGATTTGGATAGTGAAGAAAGAATTCAAATATAAGTCAAATTACCCTATTGAAGCTATTCTTTTCATTATCTATTTTGCAGTTGGATTTGTAACTGTGTCTATATAAACACAGAAATAGATTAACATTAATAAGTTTTTTAAGATATATCTTTCATAACCTTGTAGCTCTTAAGAACAGTGAATTTCTTGAGAGAATTTTGTATTCAAGTTCATCATATTAATACATAACAATGTTTCTTTTTATATACTTGTATTCCTGATCGATTATTTGGTATCTATTATATTCAACCCCCCTTCTATATTAGATTATCTTCTGGGCAAACAATTGGTATCAAAGCAGGTTATTATTTTTAACTAAAAGATCGCACAAACATGTCTAGAAACAAGTATGAAAGAATCATAATTCCAATATTGAAGAAAGCTGAATATCCAACATGGATGGTAAAGATGATGATGTTCTTGGAAGCCACAGATCCTGATTATTTAGACAGAATTAATGAAGACCAGTATCTTCCAACTAAACTAGTGTCATCAACAATTATGGAAGGCAGACAAGTTCCTGGATATTATACTCTGAAGGATAAAAAGGAGTGGACCAATGAGAAAAAACTAGAAGTTCTCAAAGATGCAAAGGTAAGGAACATACTGCATAACAGTCTTGACTCTGTGATGTCTAAAATAGTAATTACATGTAAAAATGCCAAAGAAATCTGGGATGCACTAGAGGTTCAATGCCAAGGAACTAAGAATATTAAGAGGAATAGAATATCTGTTTTAATTCAGGAGTATGAATATTTTGAAGCTAAACAAAATGAGTCCCTCATATATATCTATGACAGATTTCTAACTCTGTTAAATAACTGGGTTTTGGTGGATAAGGTGTATGACAATGAGGATTCTAACACCAAGTTTCTAAGGGCTATTCCTGAAGAATGGGATTTGCAAACATCCTTAATAAGTGACATGACTGATTTGGATGAGATGTCTCTAGATGAAGTATATGGAAAGCTGAAAACACATGATTTGGAGTTACAATAAAGAAAAAGTAGGAATATTAATAAGGCAAAATCTATTTCTTTGAATGTTGAGGCTGAGATTGAAGAACCAAAGGAAAAAGTTTCTAAAGCCTCAATAAGAAAACAAAAGGCTGTAATTGATAATGAAAATAGTGAATTAGAGTTTGAGACAAACTCTGATGCAAACTCTGATGACTCCACAGACTCTGACATGATGGAGATGGTTCCTATGATTGTCAAAGGCTTCAAGAGAATGAAATATAAGAAGTACAAAAAGCAAGAGAACTTCCAGAAGAAGCATGGAGAATCAGAGAAGAAAGACAGATTCAAGAAAAGAGAAGATATAGATGGAATATAAAAAACAATTGATAAATCAAAAGTCAAGTGTTACAAGTGTAACAAGATGGGGCACTTTGCTACTGAATGCAAAAGTAAAGAATCTGGAAAAACACTAATCACATTAAAGAAAAATCGGATGGATTCCTTAAACTCTGAAGAAGAAACCAACTATGCTCTCATGACAAACACAGATGCTCCCATCTTAAACTCTGATAAGGTACCAAACTCTGTCTTCAATTTTAATACTGAAGATATCCATAAATTAAAGTCTTTTCTTAGAACTTTACATGTTAGCTTTAAATCTCAGTCACTTGAGAATGAAATATTAAAATCTGAAATACAAACTCTGATTGCTAAGAATGACCTTCTTGAAATTGAAAATTCTAACATGCTTAGCTTTAATAAAGATTATGAAAATGCTATTCATATACAAACTCAGTTAGAAATACAAGTGGAATATTTAAAATATGCTATAGCTAAAGAAAAAGAGACTTTCAGAGTTTAGACAAACTCTTGCAAGAAAGTCCAACAAATGCTTTCTAACAAGAATTGGACTTCTACCTTAGGTTATGAATCTGACAAGGAAACACACACTAAAATACACATAAAAGGAATATTGAGTGAACCTGTGAAATTTTTTAGAGCTAGTAATGACAAAAAGAATATCTATGGTGAATGTTCTAATAATAACAAGGGTAAAGAAAATAGTGTGTCAGAGAATAAAAAGGTCAATATTGGATTACTCACTCAGAAGCAACTTAAAGAAAAGTTGAAGGCAGTCACTAATAAAAAAAAACCTAAAAAGGTAAAAATAAATAGAAATTGAAAAATAGGAATTACTAAGGAGAATAGTTATAAGTATATCCCTGATACTCCTAGAAAAACCTGTTTTACTTTTGGTAATTCAAATCACATTGCCATTGACTGCAAACAAAACAAAAAGAAGGAACATGAGAGACCTAGTTCAGAGTCTAGAAGACAAACTAGATACATACCATAAAATACATGTTTTCACTGTGGTAGTCTATGACATTCAATTTACACATGCAAAGAATATCATAGTTTGTATTACAATTATTATGAACCATTGCCTCAACCAAATAAATCTCCAAAACATGATGTCAAACAAATATATGTGATAAAATATGATAAAAAAGTAAAATCTGACAGTATAAACTCTGATAATGCAAACTCTGATCATGTAAACTCTGTTAATATAAACTTTGATAAAAATACTTCTGCTGTAAAAGTTAATAAGTTTCAGAAGAAAGGACCCAAACTTGTTTGGGTCCCTAAATCTACTAATTAATTTGCATTAATTGACTGCAGGGAAACATGAAAAACATCCTAATAATTGATAGTGGATGTTCTGCACATATGACTGGAAACAAATCTCTGCTTTCAGAGTTTGAGGAGAAGACTGGCCCATCAGTATCTTATGGAGATGGCAACATAGGAAAAACACTGGGATATGGAAATATTGTTATTGAAAATGTCATCATTGAGAATGTACCTCTGGTTGAAGGACTCAAGCATAATTTGTTAAGTGTGAGTCAAATGACAGACATATCTTATTCTGTGGAATTTCATGGAACTCATTATGAAGTGAAAACCTAGAACGATGGCAAAGTAGTTCTTATTGGTCATAGATATAATGGTCCCTTAACTTTTTTACTTGAAAAGGCATCATCTTTGGAAAGCTGGAATCGGTACAAAAAGCTGTGTCATTTGAAATTTAGAAACATTAATGAATTAATGAAAAAGGATCTAGTTAGAGGTCTTCCAAAAATTCAATTTCATCCTGATGGACTCTGTGATTCATGTCAAAAGGCCAAACAAAAGAAGTGTAAAATGAAAAGAGTATTGCAGAAGGGGGGGTTGAATGCAACTTGATAATTTATCACTAATCTTGCTAACAACAAATAAGAAGAGATAATATCAAGTTAAGAAAACAGACAACTGTAAGAAAGTAAAAAGATACAAGGTGTTTTACTTCAAAAATTAATTTTATTAATTTTTGTTTTTTGCTACAACTGTCTGGAAAGGGTTTTCCAGCTTCAATAGATACAATAACAAGATAATGCTAATGTTTCTATGCTTGAGAAAAGTTAAGCTCAGTTGCATAAGAAAAAGTGTTTGTGAGATGTGTGTATTTAAACTAAAACACATATATCACTTACAAGTGTACTTTCTCTTATTTCCTGGACAATACTTGAAATAGAAACTTCATTTTTTCTTCTCAAATCTTGTCTTCATTCCATTTGTAGATAAAGTTGCTCAGAGAGGATTTGACATTCTTGACTCCATGAGCACGCTTCATCTTTTTGCTTGCTTTTTCTCAAGTTGCAGTAGTAGACTTGACAGACTAGGTAGAATTGTCAAGATCAATCAGTGAATGAACTTTACCTAATCTGCTTCTTGAAACAAGATGTCAGCTTCACCAAAAGGTTACTGTCAACCTTTAGCTTCTCTTTGGTGACAACATCTTTGATTCCGCATACCTTACTGTCAGTCTCACCAGTTTTCTAAAACATGCTGTCGTCTAAATGTACTGTCAACTATTCTGCCAAACATGCTGTCGACTATCCCGCCAAAATTCTGCCAACTATCCCCACCAAAGCTATTGTCAGAAAACTTGATGTCTTTGATTCTTGAATCTCTACCAAGTTTATTGTCAAAGAATAGTTATTGTCAGTAAAACTTGCTATCATAGAGTCTTCATTCTCCGCCAAGTTTACTATCAAAGAATAGTTGTTGTCGTCTGTTCTAAAAGTTGATGTTACTTGAATGTGCTGTCGTAGGCTCCAGTTTGTAGAATGTTACTGTCAATGAATTGATCTATGATGTGCATGAATACTTTCTGAACTTCTACTTCATGGATCATTTATTACATTTGTACAAGACAGTAACTATTGATACTTACTGTCACCTACTTGACTATTTGTGCATCCTATTACAAGTGACATTGTAAACATACTGTCAATGTATATATGACAGTATGATTTACTTAGTTAATAATTAATTAATCTAAGTAAGTATTAGTTGATTACATTGATAATACCACAATCCCTAACAATCTCCCCCAATTTGTTTTTATGATAAATAAAGACAAATTTAAAGAAAATTGTAGATGCTAACTCAACTAATAAAAAGTTAAAGTGTTTGTACAAAAAATGAATGAAATAACAAGTACAATCCTATCTCAAGTTTAGCTCATCTAGACTAAGCAAATCTTCAACTTTGAATTGATCTTCATTTTCACTTCTTATCTGCTGTCATCCTTCCATATAAACTTTTAAGTGCTTTTAGTTCCTTCTTCTTTTCATCTGTCTTGGCATGATCAGAGACACAATCTAAGACTAGCTTCACCATCTTGTAAGAAATATTCCTCAACTCCCTGTAGGTGTAGTAGTTCTCAGTTGGCCCTTTGGTTATGCATAGAAACTTCATTCCAAACATATCTTTGACAAATCTTTCTTTTATAGAAGAGTAGACCTGCTTCACCCTGAGTTTTCTATGGATTCATCCTCTTCTTCTCTTGATTCAATGATCTCCCAGACTATCTTGCTTAAGTCTCTTTCAAATTCCAGGAATGAACCTGTAGTAAGTCTGAATATCTTCCTTAAGTTTTCATTATTGAGCACCCTGAAATTGACAACCTCCACTTTAATGCTATCAACAATGATTCTCAGGGGCCCAAAAAGAATTAGAGAAACATAGTTAGGCCTTTTAGAAAATTGATCATTCAGCATTGCATGCTTCATGTCAATCTCAGCCTCTTTGATCCTTTTTGAAATTTGCTCCACCTTCTTATTAGGAGCTTCAACTTCTTCTTCAAATTTCTTCTTCTTCTCCTTCTCCTCTTTCTTCTTAGAGTCGCATATCTCCAGTGCTCTGTTCTTTAGATAAAAAATCTCATAATTTGTGATGTTGAGCAGTTGCTTCTTGATTAGCTCAGTGATGTGAGGATCATTCACAGCCAGATTTTTCAACTCCTCAAAAGTGATTTCTTCGACAAAACCACCAGAATTGTAGAAGATAATTCTGTCAGGATTTCTGAGGAGACATTGTTGTGTTCTCTTATACTCAAACTTCTTCTAAATTTCACTCTTCTTCTTGGATTGAATAATTCTCATAACACTTGACATGTACTTGCATTCCTCATGATAAGGATATTCCTCCAACTGATTCACCAACTTTTCAAGTAGATCCATATTTTTGTCCTGTAGATACTTTGTGCTCCAAAACTCCTTGATTCCATCTTCACCTTCAAACATTACCCCATTTGAGTAGACAATAATCTCAGGCTCTTCAACATCAGTAAAATCCAAGGGGTGAGGCTTGAAGGAATCCATCAACTCCATAAACTTCTTTATTAACATTCCTCTCAGCACTTGTTGTTAGTAATTGTGCTCTAGAGACAATACTTTTTATATTTTAAGGAAAATATTTATTATTAAAGATTATGTTTTATTGATTATTATTTATTTATTATGTTTTATTTACTGCATAATAAATTGAAAGCATAATAAACTTCCTTGGAATTTTGATACATATTATATATCTTTAAGTATGTGACTTAAAAATGATATTATATGAATAATATCTTATTCCTAAAATTCTCTAGTCGAGTATTATTATTTAAGGACAATAATAATGCACAAAGACTGGAATGTTTCTTGACAGATGACCACATCTCATTGGTCATATGTATGGTGATACTAAAGTCAAGAATATAAGTGCATGTATCAATGCATGACACTGGAATGACCCGCCGTGAGATTCTACATGTTAAATAAGTGTCATAAGTAATTCTCACTGTCATAATGGTGTAATGATCCTTAGACCTGAAATCATTATATTTCTATACGAGAATTAATATACTTTGATTACATTAAAAGTTACCTTTGACCGGGTGATGATAAAAGTGGACATTGGGTATATTATGAATCGTATGAAAAATATGAATGATCTAGATGAGATTTAATCCTCCTAATTTTAGGAGTAATATTATTGGCCTCTTGTTTGAGTGAGACTATGAAATGCACGGCTGTGCTCAAATGTTGATTTGATTTTAATAGTTTACTCATTGATCAAGAAAATAAAGATTAAATTATGAAGAGGATGACACGAGACATGCCTTGAGTTTAATCTATAATATCAAGATTAAAGGGATTATATTACATGGAACATTATTCACGAAAGGCTTAATCGAATCACCGATTTATTATTATTACTTGGGCAGCAATGATGTATTACTAGATGCCGCTCATTGTTTACAATTTTAATTAGATATTAAAATTGTTGCCAATGTAATAATAACCTACAGGGTCACACACAAAGAACGTTTGAAGGAGAAATAATTTAAATTGTGAATTTAAATTAAATAAGTAATTTATTTTATTTATGATATTAATTAAGTATGACTTAATTAATTATATAAATAGAATAAATGAATTATTTAAACTAATTCCAAAATTAATAATTAATTAATTAAGCGAGACTTAATTAAATAATTATAATTTTGGATTAGTATTAATTATAATTGGATTATAATTAGAATACTTAGTCCTCTATCTATATAATCTCTTTATGGGCTGATTTAATTTAAGAGACATATTTTTTACTAAAATCCTATCCGTTTTGAGAAGAGAGGAAGATAGAGAGAGAGAAGCAGTTTTCGGGTGCTAGTACACATCAATCCTTCATGAAAAGTGTTCGTGTGGATACCGTAGAGCGTAGATCGCGAGAGCAGGATACGTGGTGATTAAACAAGTTTTGGACGTCCATTAATCTTCCATTAATGAACTGTTAAAACTTCTAAAGGTATTTATTCTTTATCTCCGAATTAAATCTTTTATTTCGCATGGATCCTTGTTTTCCCAGTTGTACAAGTAGAAGGGGGGGTTGAATACTTGTATGTTTTTTCTGCCTGATTTAAAATCAAATTAAGAACAAACTCAAATACAAAAATATGAATAAGTACCGTTTTGTATTATTGATTTGTGAATACAAAACTCTCCTAGGGTGTGATGTGTTAAAAATTGAGATTCTAAATTGCAAGTGCAAAATTTTAATCTTTTTAATATTATTTTAATATTTATGATATTTAATTAATAAGATATAATTTCAAATAAATTGAAGAATTTAAATGATAATATAAGTGAGTATTAGACTACTGTACAAAAAGAGAACATATCAATGATAGAGTTATATGTAAAATATATATTTTTTAAGATTAAATTATAATTATATCATAAAGTAGTTGCATAAAAATAATTATATAAAAATAGAACTTAGTGGGCAACATACTGACCAAACTTTTACCGTTTCGGTTTTAATAATAGAGTTTAAATAATTGTAAAAGACTTTACGTGTTTGGGATGAAAAAATAAACATAAACCTATATATAATATTGTATATATTTAAAATATTGAGGGGATGGGATGTATTAATTCGATTAATAGTTGCATGTTGATTTTGAGATTTATTTGAAAACTTTGATTATTTGAGTCATAATATTAGAATGACGGTAAGTGATGACATATTGGTAATGTTGATAATTTAATATCTATGACTAATTTTTAGGCATGATTTATGTTTTTATTTTATATAATTGATATGTAAATAAATGTAATTAAACTGACCTCTTTCAAAATTTATAACTGATTTTATAATTAGTATTTTAATGTCATTTATTACTATTAATTTATGATTTATATTGATTGTGCCATTTTATATGGAAGTTTTGTGTCCGTTAAGGGTGTACAATAAATGTTGGTTTTTTAGACCATTTATTGGTGTTTATTATCCGTTGTCAATTGACGAATCTGTCTCATTTTATATGACCTTTTTTATCCGTTATGAGAAATCGCAATTGATAAAATAAAATAAAATAGAGGATGATTGGAAGAAGTAATAAAATAAATGGGAAATACATTTTTATTTGTTCATGAATATTCGAAGTTTTATGAGTTAGATATATATAAAATTTTATTTATTAAGTATATTGAATATAATAAATATTAATTAATATTTTGGTAATATTAACTCAGTTTTTATGATTAATTTAGTAATTTTTTAGATACACTTGGATGTGAATAAATGTAGACTTAAAACTTGAATTTAATGAAGAAAACACCGATGTCACTAATTTTTTTTAGCATTGGGACTCATCCGATATTATATTATATAATAAAAGATTCTTCGTTTTTGCAAAAAAAAAAAAAAATCTGCTAGATTATGCATAACACTAGTTTCCTAATGCAAAGTTTTGCACTTCCCTCCCCATTTCACCCTGTAAAATTTTTGGTCTAGCCCACTGGTTTCTCTCTAATTTGTGTCCACCAATATTTATATTCATGTCTGTGTGTAGTGTATATGTATACGTGTATGTACATATAACATCACTGTTTCTTGATTGATGCAACAACTGTAACATCGATTGATGGGTATCTCTCAAACTCTGTTGTTCATTAAAAACCAAGCTCAAATCTTTTTCCTCTAAATCAAAAAAATTATTCAATTATTAAACTCCTCACTTTCTACATAGCTTTATCTACCATTACTCTGTAAGTATTGCTCATATTCAATTTGTTATTTAGTGGTTCTTGAAATTTAATATGGATGAAAATATCTGAAGAATCCTATGGTTTAGTTTGGTTTTTACTTGACCCTTTAGTCTGTTTAGAAACCACTTTTTGTTTATATATCATATGGTTAAAAGTATGTCATCTTTGATTGTTTTTAGGTACTAGGTAGGCTGTTTTAGGCCCTTGATTTGAGTGCAAAGTTGCCACATGGGATTGGGATTAATTTATGGTCATAAAGATAGAGAATTTGGACAAGTAAAACTGCAGTTGATATGGAATCACAATTGGATTTAATTGAGCAATCATTTGATTTCCGATACTCGTTATGGGTAAGAGAAGCTCTCGATGGGTTACCTGATAGTTTCACCATTACTGATCCTTGCATTTCTGGTCATCCAATTGTTTTTGCGTCAACTGAGTTCTTGAATATGTCTGGTTACTCGAGGCATGAAGTGATTGGAAGGAATGGGAGTATGTTTCAGGGGGTTAGGACTAATCGGAGATCAGTTATGGAGATAAGGGAGGCGATTCGGGAGGAGAGGAGTATTCAGGTTAATATATTGAATTATCGGAAAGACGGGACACCTTTTTGGATCTTGTTTCATTTATCCCCTGTTTTTAGTAAGGTGGATGGAAAGGTTATTCATTTTGTTGGAGTTCAAGTACCGATATTGAGGAAGCTGAAGCGGTCTGGTACGGAGCTTGCAGGGAATAATGGGGTTAGAATCTGCGAAGATGGGTCAGGGGTTCATGAGAATATTTTTGGGTGTTGTAGGAGGGAGGTCTATTCAGATTCTGTGGCCGAGCTGGATTGCGTATTAGCTTTGGATCCAGTGTTTAGAGACGAAAAAGGTCTGGTTTTTAATTGATGTTTGTGAGTATATCGTAGTCATAACTTACAATAGATAACATTACTAAGCTTTTGATTCTCTACAGATGTATTCCATGTTTGTAGTTTTTTGTGACGTTATCTGGGACAATAAGTGTATATATGTATGCCTCTTAAATCTTTTGTAGAATGCTATGCTACTTTCAATTTCTTCTAAATATTCATTACCATTAAAGTTCTTGTTTCAACGTAAATGTAAACATATTATGTAATTTGACTGTCGGCTTCTAATTTTGGTTACTGTAAAACCAAATACTTCTTTCATGCATGATTCCTGCTTTTCTACAGTGGTTTCTAAATTGTTAGTTAAGTTAAGGGATGAAGATTTGGCCTTTTTCTAAAAATTGGTAATCAAGTAACATCGCAATCTGTCATTTATCTGTTATTGTTGTTTAAAACTGAACCAAATAAAAAATGACCAGTGTTTCCCGCTTGTAAAGAAGGGTTTGAGAGTGTAAGATGTACGCAGACCTCAGCTCTACTCTAAAAGAGTAGCTAAGCTGTTTTCGCAGAGACCACCAGCTTGAATAGGTTAAGAAACACTGACAAGATCATTTTATGAAAGGAAGAGACAATATGCATAATAACTGCATTATTTAAAATATGCTAGACAATAGACAGTAGGCATATTGTCGTTTGAACTTGTCTAAAAAAGTTTATGCATTGCTGACCTTATGTAGTGTGTTAAGTTGCCCCTATTGGATTTATTTTATGTTTCTTAAACTCGTCTGTGAATAAATTTTACAGTATTTATTGTTATAACTGAAAATTTTATTTTACGTTTTCAATATACTCTCATGGCTTTCACAGTTGATGAACTGTGTAAGGCAGGCGACATAGAGAAGCAAAAGGCTGTCACTGCTATGAACAACATATTTTCTGTGCTCACCCACTATAGTGAGCTGACAGGAAGATTAGTATGTGGAAAGAGATACTGTGTACCTGTGACGAGTCCTCTGGGTGCGTCGTTAAATATATCTCTTGGTAGAATCAAACAGAGCTTTGTATTGTGAGTTATGTTAAATTCTTAAGTTTCTATGTGCGGATGATATTCTGTTTCTTGCAGATCGAAGGCCGTAACACTTTCTGAATTTTGTGAACTTCATTTGCCTTGCAGGACGGATCCACACCTAAATGATATGCCCATTGTTTATGCAAGTGACGTGTTCTTAAAACTGACAGGTGGTTAAATTTTATTTTAGTTTTAAAAGTTTTCGATTCTCCAAAAAATTGAATCAAATTTCTTATTAACGTTGAGTTTGTCCTTGTGCAATTTTTTCCCTGTAATAGGCTACAGTAGAAACGAGGTATTGGGACAGAATTGTAGATTTTTAAGTGGGCAAAATACAGATTCCTCAGCACAATTCCAGGTGACTGTTTGTCGGGTTTGATATTAACTTTTTTCAACTCAAGTTGTGGAGGTAAAATAATCTTTATAATTTATGCTGTATCTTAGTCTAGAATCACAAGACTGTGGTTCTATACGAGAAAGCATAAAATATAGAGAGAATTTGATTAATAAGTAGCCTCTTTTAACACAGATAATATAATATCCGTAAATTGTTCTGCAGATAAAGGAAAGTATACGAATTGAACAACCATGCACTGTATGCATATTAAATTACAGGTGAATACTTGGGAATTTTTTTGCTTTGTTTTTCCAAAACAATTAGCTTGGGCCATGAACATCTTCTAATTTCATGCATGTACAGACCATCTTATCCCATAATCTTATGCATTATTTGCTATCAAATTTTGGAGGATAAAAAATCCAAAGTGAATGTCACAGCTTGAAATTTAATTATTCTCTTAAATCAACATTATGAACAATAACAAATAATTCATGGTGGTATCGACATGATTAGATATGCGACAGAATAGTGTTGCATATTGTTGATTAAGTGCAAGTATTAAAGCTCAAACAATATATTTTGAAACAAACATGGCATTAGTGTACCCTAAATTTGTATATTCTTTGAGTTATGACATATTCCCTGTTTTGTTGCAGAAAGGACATGAGTTCATTTTGGAATTATCTTCATATTTCACCTGTCCGAAATGCTTCTGGGAAGGTAATGTTTATTGGCGGTCCTCAACGGACAATATTACCCACTATGACCCAGAAATTATTGATAAAAAAGTTAAATTAAATAAATTTATTGTGCTTAATTAATTTAATTAACTTATATTGAAAAACTAAAAGCATAAAAAATGTATTCATAATGTGTTATTCTTAAGGTTTGACAATTATATATTAGCTACGAATGTAGTAAAATCACTATATGATTCAAGTCAGTTACTTTTACCCTTCCCTAGTGGTTAATGAGCTTCATGCACGTGTTTTCCGGTTGTAACTCAATTCTCACACCCCTGGAGACATTGCTGATAAAATATAATTAGATGGATTGAAGGAAGAATAACAAAGATAGGCACCTGCATTGCTCATCTAGACGACAGTGATACATTTTATTTTCACTGTCATTCTTTATGTCTATCGGAAACTGCAGTTTATTGCGCAAAGGTAATTTAAAACGCCTTCTATTATCTACAGCCTCCTCCCTCGCACAGGATTAGTGCACCCCATCATGCACAATGACTTTCCACCACCACCTGTTCGATCCCACACAGAAGGGGGCATGCAGGGGGGGGGGGGGGTTAGTGGGATAGGGGGTTGTTTATTAGTTCTTGGAATGGAGACGATGTTAATCTTGAACTTCTGCTCTGCATAGGTTTCACTATGATTTTGTCAGTCTTGCTTGAGAAATCATTTTCCATGTTTCAATATCATTAAATTTTGTGATAAGGTCTTAGGTTGAGGGAGGAAAATGTGGTAGTGGGATAGGGGGTTGTTTATTAGTTCTTGGAATGGAGAATATCAAACTTCTGCTCTGCATAGGTTTCACTATGGATTGTCGGTTTTGCTTGAGAAATCATTTTCCACTTTTCAATATCAATAAACTTTGTTATAAGGTCTTAGGTTAAAACGGTTTTATACTGTAGTGAAGGCTGTGAAGCAGAATTGGGGTAGAAACTTTCATAAAGATTATTAACCTAAAACATTAACGTTCGAGAGGTTCTACTTAAAAGTTACATGCTTCAGATTTATGGGTTTCAGATGTGAAATGTGTCCGTGCAGTTACAAATATGATTATATGAGTAAACTGCAGATGACAAAGTTAGTTCTATGTGATTAAGCAGGAGAACACATGTAAATCAGACAGAATAATTATGATTTACATAGTTATTTTGCTTTTCCATCTACGACATCAGGTCTTAAAGAAAAGGCAGTAAAAGAGGAGCGAAAATACTTTAGGCAAAGTATTTTTAAACTTTTGTTTGTATTACGTGGCCAAAGTAAAAAACCTGACTTTTTTAGACAAGACTAGTGTTAATGCCTCTAGATAGGGGGTAGTGGAATAGGGGGTTGTTTATTAGTTCTTGGAAAGGAGACAATGTTAATCTCGAACTTCTTCTCTGCATAGGTTTTACTAATGAACTCTTGTTTGTGTTACATGGCCAAACTAAAAAAGCTGACTTTTTTAGTTGGTTCAGAAAAGACTAGTGTCAATGCCTCTACAAATCTTTATGGTTCGTCAGAGACATTTTCTCTTGTAGGTCAAGGTCCAGCTCCACAACATTGCCGTAATTTCAGTCAAATATATACAGGTTTTTGTGTCACTATAAAATATAAACCGTTTTAGCCTGCAAACTCTACAAATTAGCTAAAAATCACCAATTACAATAGAACAAATTGCCAATCTCAATAATACAAATCACCATATTGTAGTAAATTAACACACACCTACATACATATATTAAAGTTGTAGTGCATATACTGCTGTCAGGAACCCAGAAATCTAATGCTATGGCCTCATAGCTGTGTACAAAGTACAAACAGTGATGACAGTCCATCTTCATTTAGGATATGTTCATTTAGTAATTGGGTGAAAAATGGCAAATGTCTCTCTATGCAGAAAATAATTAACATGGTCTACTAGCTTTTATTGAGAAAACATGCAACTTGGCATTTCGTAGGCTGTACAAATATTTGTTTTGAAGGCCATTACCCTCTCTAATTAGATGAGAATGACTGGTCACTTATATTTCATAGTTTAAGTTTTGTATATTAATATTTCCGATGGGTAGTAGAAGATGCAAGATATTGATATCCTGAAAGCATGAAATTATCGTTAGACAATAAATACCCACTGCACCGTACACTTTAATTGGTAAAAATAATTGTGAAATTATGTTAAATCTCCTAGTGTTTTGTTGGATGTAACCATGACACTTTAACCCTAATTTTTGGCACCGAGTTCTGCCCAAACGAACTTGTTATCTGATCATTAGTTGTGCATTTTTTTTGCAGATAGCATATTTTGTTGGTGTTCAGATAGAGGCAAGTGGTCAAAACCAGGATGAAAAATGCCCGGGTCCACACATGAGGCATCTTGGTGCTGTTGGAGCGGTCAAAGTGGCAGTAAGGGTCTCATCCATGGGTGCCAGCACCTCCAAGTGAAGTCATAGGATATGGTCTTCATACGTTGTTATCATTATCAGTATATCATGCGGCGGTATATCTTATATTTGATATATATAATCCAACTTGGTTCACTTGTGACATCTTCATTCAAGAGTAGATAGAGGTAATAATACGTCTTAGGCCCTGGTTAATATCGGAGTTGTCTGCATGTATATATTATACATTATATGGAGTGAAAATTTCTCATACGAGGACATGTTCCAATACAAAAGTTGGCACTTTCGGTCATCTACTAATCTTTCATTTCTGTAAGACATCCTCATAATGATGATATATCTTATATCATGTCAAATTAATTTTTATCTGTTAGTTTATTTTTCTTCCTGCCAAGTTTGTATGTATGATGAATTGCTGCTAATTCTGCTTCTTTAATTAACACACAGTGATACACATACATTAATGAACCTGGTCTGCTTTGTCTAATATGCATGTCTGACTAAATCTGGAGGAACACAGGTAACATTTTTAAGCACTCTCTGCACGACATAAGTTTAATATTTTTGGATTTTGGAGTAATAACTCTAATAGTGCTTAATAATAATGAGAAGGTAAAAGAGAATAAAATGTGTATGAAGTATATATAAGTGTTCATGTTATGTAGAACTATGTGTATCAACCTATTTATTATTGGTTGTCATACAAAATTAGATAAAAGAAGAAACACCATTATTATCTAATGGTGATTAATAATAATGTTTTAAACCATTATATAACTTACTGGTTCCTTATTTAACAATTTATAATTATTTATTAAATATTTCATTATAGTAGTCATTCTCTACAACTATTTCTATCGACTGATAAAAATACAAATTACATTTTACAATGTTTGCACTAAAATAGAATGTAGCTTCTTTCACAGTCTTCCTAGGTCCTTGACTTGTTCTGGAAAAGTCTTTGTCTTATTCTTTTCTTTGAAGACTGTGTTTCCTGAAAGTCTTTATAGTCTTGACAAAACTATCTTCCATTGATCCAGAGTTCTGCAAAGATTCCATTATATTTGTCTTTAACTAATTTGGGAAATTTTGATCAACTGATAATTGATGTGAAACTTATCAATCGATCCTTCTTTGCTTATCCATCGATAGATAAATTATCAATTGATCAATTGATGTATCAATGGATATTTGATTATTCATCGATTCTCTTATCCATCGACTGTTGTTTTATCCGTTGATTGCTTTGACTTTGTTGACTGGCTTCCATCGACCATTTGATATCCATCAACTTCTTTATCCATTGATCACTTCATGTATGGGAATTCTGACTTAGAATATTTACACTTGGTCAGCCATCTTTCATATCCGTTGAATAACTATCAATTGAAGTTAATAAATATTAGTCGATTACATCCATCGAATTATTACAATCAACTGATAATACATAGAATTTCTAGATCGACTACTACTAACCAATTTATCAGTTGATTAACAAATATGTCAACTGATAAATGGTTCCCTAATCAATAGATATTTATATGACTTATATCCATTGACTAGTTACAAAAAATATTACATCAAACTTATGATTCTAAGTAATTTGTTATCATCACACTACATGATTCCTAACAATTATAATAAAAATTTTGCACCTGTTTAAAGACAGACACGACACGATTAGGACAATTATAGCTCTGATATCAAATGTTGGATTTTGGACTAATAACTCTAACGGTGCTTATTAATAATTAGAAAATAAAAAAGAATAAAATATATATGAGTATATGACTCTTCTTCTTATGTACAATCATATGTATCTATCTATTTATACTCATAGGTTGTCATGCAAAATTAGCTAAAAGAAAAACACCATTAATAAATAATATTTAAAACCATTATATAACTTAATGGTTTATCATTTAACAATTTATAATCATTTATTTCATTTATTAATGTTAGAATAATATAATATTTTGGTAAGTCAGTCTCAAAACTGGCAAGTTAACATCATATTAAAGCTCCAGTTGGCAAAGGTCTCGTATTCGACTTCCTATCACCCCTTAATATTCTCATAATGTCCGAGTCCTAATATTAAAGTTTTAAGAGAACCAGTAACTGAACAACTAAATATGAATGTTCTTTCATTATTCAACACATATTTCATGAAGTTAAAACGGAAAAGAAGAATAGTGGAATGGATATTAGTGGCTTATCTAAATTCTTTAAGTTAGTTGCATCTTACTAAATATAGCGTCCTAATTTTTTAAATAGTTTACTATTATTGGTGTCAATTTTTTCTTTTTCAATGCTATGGCAACAGTTGCAGAGGTCTTGTGATTAATTACTGGCATTAGTAATTTCATCTGGCTTATGTATGAATGCAAACATGTGCTATGTTAGTCGATATAATTTTATTGGGTTTGTGTAAATAGTTGTCAAGTATGCTTAGTTCTGAGTTTTGACTAGTAATCTGTTTTGAGGTTATTGTTTTTGTTAAAATCAAGAAAAATGGCAAGAGAAATGATATTCATCAGCATGAAGGTGGTGGAAGTATGCATTGTATCTCCCTCTGCTGGCTATAAATCAACAAAAATAGATCCATCAAATAATCTCCAGCATATTTACAGCCCGAATAGCTAAGTCATTGCCCATGTTAAAAACTGTATGCACCTGGAAAGTTTTTTTTTTAATAATCCCATCTCCCTGGTTAAGCCTTGTTAAGGGATTTATACTTGTATCGATTTGCCCAGAAAAGATAGTGCAGAAAATTCAATATGCTGAGTGCACACATCAGCCAGTAAAATCTCTCCAAATGATAGTGATTCAAATTAGGACCAGAGAGCCATGGCTTGTTCTTGGCACTGCCTGTCGCACTATTCACTATGGAAATGATTACGGTGCTTAAAAAGTAACCCATTGCGAGTGATGCCCACGACAACGAAGTAGCCAATGATCTCATGCTATTTGGGGCTTCTGTAAAGAAAAACTCCAACAATCCAGCCAAGGTGAAAAGATCAGCCGAGCCAAGACACAAGTACTGAAAAGCAATCCAAAAGAATGTTATTGGTAATGGCTGGGTGGTGTCTAGGCTAGCATCAGTTGCAACTCTTTTTCGTTTAATCTCAACAAGTGCTGCTATTCCCATGGCTACAATGGAAAGGACTAGTCCAATTCCAATGCGTTGTAAATGAGATATTCCCGTTTCTGTTTTAGTTACTTTACGTGCAAATGGGATGATTACATGGTCATATACTGGTGCAAGAATCATTATGAAGATGACAGGAAACACAGGGAGAGATGCTGGAGGTACTTTAAATGATCCGAGTTTTGTGTCCATGGAGGCAGCTTGTTGGACTGAGAAGGTGGAAAGCTGAGCTAGGCAGCAGTTGAGCATGATAGTGCAGCCAAACACTGGGAGAATTTTGAGTACAACTTTTACATCTTCTACTTGATATACTGTACACTCTAGTGATTTATGGGCTGGCATTCTTGTCACTGCTCTGTTTAGAAATTTAAGACTCTCAGATGGGGTTTCAAGAAGATCAAATGATTTACTACTCTTCTTTGCCGCATGTTGATTGTCAATGTTAATTGATGTTCCAAAGGCAGGGCTTGCCGACATGCTTGCTATGGCATTACTTGGACTCCTTGCCACAGAAACGCAAGTGTTCAAAGAAGAAGCAACTAGCACCTGTTTGTTTAATTTTTTTAAAAAAAAACAGAATAATATAAGAAAATTAGGTTAACATAATCACGCACTTCGTCTTCAATCAAACTAAACAAAGCATGCCGAGTATATCCACTAGGCGCAATCACCTAGTAAATGACATTAAATAGGATCTCTCTCGATCAATGTTAATTAGTTAACCGTACCTTAAGTATTGTTGTAAGTGGGCTTCCACAAGGTATCTTGTTCCTATAAAACTTTGAACCAGAAAGAAAGATTGGAATTGACAACAATATTGTTAATGTTGATATTCCAAAACCCCATTCCCATCCTCTATTATCTTCGATCCATACAACCAAGGTCACGGCAATAAGAGCTCCACATGCAAGAGAAAAGACAAAGTAGTTGAAGAAAGTTGATCTTTGCTTTCTTCCTTGCGGACTGTCCTCATCAAATTGTTCAGCACCATGTGTTGCTAGAGATCCTTTGATGCCTCCGACACCAAGTGCTGCTAAGTATAGGCCTACGAAAAGCATTGCAGCTTTAGTGCCACCAACTTTGTGGCATGGAACGTTCGGTCCACATTTTTCTGGCTTTAGAGAAGCTGATCGAGCTTGAATGGTTAGTATCAGCCAACCCTGTTTTATTAACGTCCAAGTTAGTTCCCATGTTTTTGATCAATTTATCATGTACGTATATGATATATACTGCAATGTATGTCCATAAAGATCGTGCAATACTTAAGTGTCCACTTGCTATATGAAAAATCACAGTTTCAGATTCATGGAAATAACCTCTTTAAGTTGGTTCGAACTTGTAAAAACAGCGTACATTTGACGATAATTCTCGGAGAGTGACACTACCGATCCTTTCTATTTTTTCAAATAGTAACATTAACAGATGAGTACTGCATGATGATGAACATTGTGGGGTTCCATGACTTCTGAAATTCAGGTGGAAGATGCTAAGGGATCGAATAAAGGAGATTTTTTAGAAACTGTAAATAGGATGTGCCTAGTCTAACTCATCCTCCACTTGTATCCTTCTTTTCTTGTGACAATTGCTAGTGGGGAGTGATAGTTATAGAAAGTATACTTCAAACTTACATTTCATTCATGTCAAGCTTTCTTGGTAGGCCAAGGCCACCAATTAAAAATAATGCTCACACCAAGGGAAAAACAACTGTCGGTTCCTATCACTATTCCGTATGCGGTACTCCCTACGTCCGAATTTGTTTGACTTTTTGAGATCAATGTGACTAAATTTTAACTAAAAATTACATATATTATATAAATATAAAAAATTAAAAAAATATATTATTAAAAAATATATTTAATAGACTTTAAAATGTAATTTTTAATTTTCAAAAATTGTGAAAGAATAAACTCTTATCTTCAATCAAAATTTAGTTAAATTAACTATAAAAAGTCAAACAAACCACCACAGAGAAAGTAGTAACTTGTGAGATTCGAGTACCCAAATAATCTTAAAAAAAAACATGACCAACATGGATACGACACCCCACTTGAAATAATAATCTAAAACAAAACAGCTTGCAGGTATGGGTAATATAACCATATATTCAACCCTAGCAACATCAAATTATAGTCGTACAAAAACAAAAACGAAGACAAATATATAAACGAAATGGCCATTTTGGACGGTTTGACCAGAATGATGTTGCAAGTGATAGATAGATTACAGATAGTTGGGGGATGTGAATGTGGTGTAGTTCAAGTAGAAAAGCTTGTCCACATACCAAGCCTTTGACTTTTAGTACTTGAAAATATTTGGCATATGAGCATCCATATAAATTATGGGTTCATCAATAATTAGTACGTCTTTGAGGATAGCTACTGTTGTTTATATTTTTCTATTTTTAATATCTACGAGAGCCTTTTCAACTATAATATTATTGGCACACTAACCACACACCTGTCTTATTGAGAAATATATTGTTTCATATAATAATCATATTGTTACGTGTATAAAATGATATCTAAGCATAATTAATCCTTTAACTTAAAATGAAAAAAAAAGAATAATATTAATTATTCCATCATTTAATTTATGCAAAAATGATAAGAATTATTTATTTAATGTGTAGTCTACCAGAGGAGATAGAAGCTTATGCATGCATGGTTGACAATTTGACACACACTGACGCACATATTTTTATATTTATATATACAATCCAAATTGTATATCACTGATCACACTGTACAGACCAAACATTTTCGAGTAAACAAGATTTGTAGAACCAAAAACACGACCGATACTCAAAAACTAGTATTACTAATGTATATATGCAGGAAAAAAGAATTAAGTCTCTCTGGGGTGTGTAAAAAATATCGAAATTGAGTCAAAAAATTGAAAAATTAAATTGAAAAAACCGGTAAACAATAAAAAAGCTATAAAAAATCGTAACCAAACGGAATAGATATATCAAATTTCGGTATTAATCGAAAACCGAACCGAACCGAATATTATATTATTTTTAAAATTTATAAATTTTATATTATATACACTTAAATCATCTAGACACTTATATTGTTAGATAATTATATATTAATTCTAATGGCATATAATAAATATATTACTACTGTACTAGGTAATATATTTAGCGTAATTATTGATTTTTAATATGTGAAAATTATTCAGCCTTTTTTAATCATATTTATTGAATTTAAAGTTTAAATTGGTAACAGTTTTAGGTAAAAACCGAAGCCAACCAAACCGAATCGACACCCCTAAATCTATTTATGAAATATACAAATAATATATATCTGCACTTTTTGTAATTGATAGAGAAAAAAATTATAATGTTCCAATACCTTTGGGGATAGAGTCATTAATCCTAAATTCACATCAAAATTTTAATCTAATTTTCTTTATTATAAAATATTGCTTATAAAAAATATAGCTAAATAAATATATGACTCAATTATGAGGAATCCAGATGCATATTATAATATATAAACATATGTTTCAAAATATATATATATATATATATATATATATATATATATATATATATATATAAACATAACCTGATAACGTAAATAATTACTCGGTCATAAATAGTTAAAATATATTTTGCTAGAGAAAATAGGGTCCTTTCTAGTGTGATTAAAAAGATGCATTTTTTAATCAAAGAACAATTTTCTTGAGTTTTGATTAGTTACCCCATGCCGCAAGTTATACGAATAGAACAGTACTATGAATAATATTTTAGTACTATGAATTGAATTGTATAGTAACGGATGCAAGCAAATTGTGAGAGTGTCGCTTTTCTTTCTCCATAAAATTTGTTTAAGCAAAATATCAAAAACTGCATGTGATGTCATTACTATGGACACCCATATTTGAACTTCTTTTCATTGAAGTTTGTGCCTACACAGCTACAATAACTGCCAATTTGATGCTGCAACGGAAACTTCTTGTTTTTCCAAACAATTTATTTTCCTTACAGTACGACCAAAATAGTTAATCTACTATTGATACTTTCTTGATCCAAAGTGTACTCATCGTCCCATTTAATTTTTAATATATTTTAAAATATGACATATATAACATTGTATAAAAAATGTTGAGAATCAAACAGTGCTCTCAGTACATGAGAGGGAATAAGTTATTTGACTTATTTTTACGTATTTCTAATCGTTTTGAGTCTCTATTTGAAATTATAGTAAGTTATATAGTAAACAGTAAGATATCTTGTTTAAAGCAAATTGATACAATTTAACAGTTAAAACTATAAATATATGAAGTTTAAGTAGAGTAGAAATATTGTGATGAACTAACCAGGAATTCAAGAAAAGCACTGATGAGATAAATGTAATATGTAGAGAGAAAAGCATCAGACAAGAAGCCACCAAGAAGTGCAAGAAGGAAGGATGTGCCCATGAAATTAGTGACTGCATTTGCTGAATCTTTTGGAGAAAAGTGCATATGCTCCGCCAGATATAGTACCAAATTGCTTGCATTGGCCAGAAATGCCAAGTTCTCAAATATCTCAACCACTATTAAAAGGAGTAAAAAAAAAATTAAATTAAAGCAAAAATTTAATTAATTGAATTTATAGGTATAAAAAGGAACTCTTTATTGAAGTTGATCACATGAAAAAAGGTTTGTAGGAAGCCCTAATGTCCATGCAAATCTATCAAATCTTAACTTTTAAGGCTTGTTCATGATTTGAAGATGAAATGAAAATAAATAGTTACCTAATACAAAGGAGGCAGCCAGCATGCCACCATGGCGGCCTCTTAGTGCAGGCTTGTTTCTCCAGTCAACATAACCTTCCCATCTGTCTAGCTGGTGCTCCACTTCCTACAATCAAATAATCAATAATCACTACAAGAAAATATGGCTAAATTCGACGGAATATCATAAATATAAATACACAGAGAAATATATATTTCCATAGTACGTTACACCCAAACACACACATGATTCTTGTTTGAAGAAAGGTGATGCACAAAGATAAAGGGAAAAGAAGATAAGGGTACCCACCATTATATTTAACTTTGGAAAGAATAGTAGTGATGAATGGTTGATAATTCAAAGCTTCCGGAGAAGAAAGGATCTAATTTATAGAGAATGGTCTAGAGTCTAGACCCCTTTTTTTAATGGGCTTTATTTTGTTCCTTTCAAAACCCTTAAATACTGTTGGTACAACTCAGAATATATTTTTATTAACTACATATGACTTGCTTAATTCGCTAAGCACACATGTACTTGGCTTGCTTTTGAGGGGGAGTGAGAGCATATACTACAAGAAAAATAGCTTCATACAAGCATTTTTACCCGTTGTATATTGAGTCGCCGTCTGATACACGGATGACATAACGGTACGCAATCGTTGTCTGTCTTTAAGCAAGACAACATCAAGATCATGAAAAAATATTGTTAGAATGTTGGTATAAACAACAATTTTAGTAAATAGACTATTGTAAGAATTGCAGTTAATCAAGCGTTTGTTATGTGAAGCTCAATGTCTAATATTCTTTAACACAATAGTTTCTATAAAATGAAGTGTTGTTCTTCTTTCCTATAGTCAACCAGTTCTAAAACAAAATCCATTGTCGTGATCGTATTATCACAATGGTTCTTGGATAAGAATGTAATGTCTGAAGATAATGAACCACAACGGTTCCTAAATAAGAATTTGTTAGCTATACCTAGTTGTTATAATGGTTTGTAACTCATTATCTGTTGTAAGATATCAACGTGATAATGGTTCATTTTTTAAATAGACAAGTGTTTTATATTATTGTCTCAAAAAGAAATTTAAATAGACAAGTGTTTAATATTATTATCTCAAAGAAATTGAAATAGACAAGTGTTTGACAATTGAAACTATGGTTTAATATACAAAGTATCATGGAGAATTACAACTTACAAGTAAAAGTCAATGTCTAACATCAATACTATCACAAACCCTATTATACTTGTTCTAATATCAACATTGTCACAAACAATATCAAATCAAACTTCTTTCCTTTCACTTTTCTAGTAAAACTGTAACGAAAAAAGCAAGCACACTAACAAGATTCATTGATAGAATACTATTCCGATACTTGATAGTTGTTATCGATTGTGGCCGGATTGCAACTGCATTTCATCTTTGTCGAGCTTGAACTAGAGCTTCTGCCATTAGAATAGTACTCTGATAGTTGATAGATGCTTTTGCATTTATAAACAAACATGATTGCTTAAACATTACCCATGAAATATATATTATACATTCAAGGTAATAGAAAACAAGTGATATCTTACCATAGCTTGCATTGTCAGAATTACATCAATTCTGTAGTTGAGCTACATATGCATCCATGGCTTCCAAGTTGAGCATGCTCCAATAGATAAACAACTAGAAACTCATCAATAAACATATCACAAGTAACAAGCAAAATGCTAATCCAACAAATTATTATATAAGAAAAGTAGAGAATAGAGACAAAATATATTCAGAGTTGCAAAGTAGGCCAAGCTCAACTCCTAGCTTTAGTTTCGCTTCATGAATTCCTCTTTCTGAAATCACTCATATGCACAAGTCACAGAATAGATGATTGATTTAATTAGACTCATCATCGAGTTTCTAAAAAATAATGTAAGTAAATCCCTTTAGTCCAATAACAAGGAAAGTATCGAATCATCCCACTATATAAAGAAATTATAAGAAACCAATATATCACATCAACAAAGAACATTCAATTAGGTACAAATTAATGTCTCCGAAAATCGATAGACCAGAGGCCTACACCAAACCCCCTTTAGCTTAAAATGTATCTAATTCTATAATCTCAAGAGAGATTCACCTTGGATAAAATCTTACTAGCTAGCAATCAAGCATTGTTTTCCATGTTTTGAAGAAAAAATGCATCTAGTTTCATTTGTACAAAAACACTATTATCCTATGATATCAATAACACTATTATAATATAGATGCACAATAGTCACAATTAGGCAAAATCGAGAATATTAGCTCCTATAAAATCCGCGCTACAAACTACACAACCGGAGCATTTATTTTGTGAGAGAGGGAGATGATTTGCTTGATACACTAGTAAAATACACACAGGGAGAGAGAGAGAGAGATCAAAACCTACTATAAAATCATGGCGAAAACAATTAAAACACAATAATCTCAATAAATTACCTACTGAACACCCATTGTTTCCATTTCTTACTTTGTTCTGAAACCACATTTATTATTGCTGACCCCAACGGAGATTATTACCATGTTACTTCATCTACTGAAAATATAAAAAAAAAAGCTCTAAAACCTCAATTAAAAAATAAAACTAGACCGTATATGAAAAACCAAATCAATTAAGAAAGAGATGTTTTTACTGATGGCGATTTCTTCATCAAGACTTTGGATGAAGCATCTTGTCTGTTAGGAATCTACATGTAATTTTGATGATAACATTAATCTTAGAATCATAGAAATTTTATTTTATGTAACTGATCAATTGATATGAAAATTTATAAATATCAATTGATCAGGAAACCATTTATCAGTTGAAATGTTTATATGAGTCAACTGATAATTTGGATTGTAGCATAGGTGTACTTGGTCTATTTCAATCGATAAGGTGTAAATCAATTGATATTATTCTTATCAATTGATGTTAGAATCGATTGATATAGATCATCAATTGATGTGTAAATTAAACTGTCAAATCGTAATTATTTAAATACAGGAAATTGCACAAGTGAAGGATGATCAATTGATATTGAAGCATCAATGGATGAGAGATCAATCGAAGAAGCCAAGTCAGAAATTGAAGACCATCAACTGATGTGAAGACCCATCGATTGATATCATTTATCAGTCGATAAGTCATTCCATATCAATCGATGGATTTAAAGATCAATCGAAGAAGAACATCAGTTAATGGATTAAAGGATGAAAAAATTGATATGCTTAACAGTAAATTATCAATTGATTGTGACAACACAGAAAGTCTATCAGTTGTAGATCCAGAGAAAAAAAGCACATCTATCGAAGACAGCCTAGGGTGGCTGTGAAGACTCAATCCGTAGCTGTCTTTCAAGTCTGTTTTCCCAAAAAGGAAAAAGAGAGACAGATAGAAACAATCCTAGAATAGGAATTGGTAAAATACACTTGTAGTATATAAACAAGTGTAGTAGCATTGTTAGAGATATAGAAGTTAGACAATATTTCTTAAATCAACTGTTCAAGCTTCAGAGCACATTGTAAGATCAGTTGATTCTTTTTAACTTTGTAAAAACGAAGCTAGGTTATCTTTTAACCTAGGAACATTTAGCAAAAATATATAACTAATGGAAAAATCAATCCATCAGTAATTTTAAATCTATCTTTGTTCATTTTAAGTTTCAATTGTTTGTTCAAACATATTCTGTCAATCTATCAAACATCAAGAACAAATATTAGAAGTCCTAAAAAGTTTTAATATTTGTATTCAACCCCCCATTCTCCAAATATTGACATTGTTCTTAGGAATAACAATTGGTATCAGAGCAGGCTTTCAACATACAGAAAGTTTAAAGATCAAGAACAATCAATATGGGCCAAAAAGATTCAGGTGTAAAGATTTCAGTGTTAGAAAAGGATGAATACTTTTCATGAAAGGTAAAAATGAATCTGCATCTTCTTTCTCTCGACCCTTCCTATGTTCACTGCATAGAGAAAGGTCCTCATATTCCCATGAAGCTAGTCATAGGTGTGAACCCTGATGGAACTCCTGCACTTGACAAACATATTCCTAACCTCATCTCTGAGTTCACAGAAGAGGATGAAAAAGAAGTTCTCAAAGATAAGAAGGCCATGAACATTCTGTTTAATGGCCTAGATAAAGATATATTTGGCAATGTGATAAACTGTACTTCATCAAAAGAGGCATGTGACACTCTTCAAACTCTATGTGAAGGAACTAAATAAATAAGGAAAAACAAGATGCAAATCTTGATTCAAAAGTATGAATTATTTCATTTCAAGAGTGGAGAATCCATCAATGACACTTATAGCAGATTTCAAAAGTTATTAAATGGACTGAAGCTATATGGTAGGGTTTATGCAACTGAGGATACAAATCTAAAATTTCTTAGATCTCTTCCAAAAGAATGGAAACCAATGACTATTTCCATTAGACAATCTCAAGACTTCAAGGATTATACTCTTGAGAAACTTTATGGTATTATCAAGACATATGAGTTAGAAATCCAACAAGATGAGGAGATTGAGAAGAATCAAAGAAAGGAGAAAACTGTGGCTTTGATGGTCAAAGGAAATGAAGAAAAGAAGGAAAGTGGCTGTGAAAAAGAGTCTGTCATGATGGCTGGTGATGCTATTGAAGAATCATTCAAAAGAGGAAAAGGCAAGTGTGAAGAGAGTGAAACATGCTCTCAGGATGATTTGGATGAGATTGATGAACACCTTGCATTTCTCAAATGAGTGCAGGAAGCCAAAACAAGAAAAGGCAAAGTCTTATGAAGCTATTGATTATAAAAAGAAATACTTTGACCTTTTGAAACAGAAAGAAAAGGCTTTTGTCATTGAAGAGGAGGACTGGGCTGCTGAGGACAGTGATTCAGAGGAATTCATCAATCTAGCACTAATGGCCAAACATGAAGATGAAGAAACTTGTTCATCATCAAATCAGGTTCTAGCTACAAATTTTTCTGAGCTTACAACTGATGAATGCAATAGTACTATCAATGAAATGTCCAATGAATTGTACAATTTGCATGTCACTCTAAAATCTCTAAACAGGGAAAATCTCAAGTTAAAGAACACCATTGATGTCTTAACTGAGAGGAATGTTTTTCTTGAAAATGAACTTGTTTGTTTAGATAAATTTAAGCAGGAGAGTAAGGATGCTAAAAATGAACTAGTAAACAGTTTGAAAAGAGAAGAATGGTTAAAAGAACAATTAGCTGAAGAAATTGAAACCATTAACAAATGGAATAGGTCTGCTAAAACTGCCAAACAAATTATTGATGTTCAAGGTGTAGATACTCTAGGAGAACTCCCCAAATCAATAGGCAGCCCATTGACTAATACTTCATTTGATAAAGATCAATCGACTGCTAATACTTCATCAACTGATAAGGATTATCAATCGATTAATGCTGAATCAACTGATAAGCATCCATCGACAAGTAAATCATCAATGGCTAACAAAAAGAACAAATTCAGCACTCCTATCAATTTTGTTAAGGAAACCAAAAATCAGGTTGAGACTGAAGCTGAGATGATTAACATAGGTAGCTTATCCAAGAAACAATTAGAAAAGATAGCACATGTGGAAATTACTCAACCTAAGCCTGAGAACAAGAAAAAGAATAGGAATGGTAAAGTAGGCATTAATAAGCACAACAACTTTACTCCTGACATGTATGCTCCCAAAAAGGTATGTGCTAAATGTGGCAGTGTAAATCATTTGTCTATGCAATGTAAGAATGAAAAGAAACCTATATCTTCAAATGATTTAAATGTAAATGCTATGACTGCGAATGCCATGTTTACCAATCCTATGCTCATGAATGCTATGTCTTCTAATTTAGTTGCACCAAATGTTCATGTGCCCTATACACAAGTTCCATACATGTATAATCCCTTCTTTGCATATGCTAATATGAACATGCCTGGTATGCCATTGAACATGCCTAATGTAGATAATGAAATGCATGAAAATTCTGCCATGAGTTCCAAGGCGTCTAAGCCCCAAAAGCCAACTCCCAAAGTTAAAGTGGATTTAAATTCACCAAAATAAAAGGAACCAAAATTGGCAAGAAAGGCTCATGTTGCAACTAATGAAAGAGGACCCAAGGCAAATTGGGTACCAAAAACAACTTGATTATTTTATGTGTGTGCAGGGAAACAGGAAGAAAAATCTCTGGTATTTGGATAGTGGATACTCAAGGCATATGACTGGAGACTTGTCCCTGCTCACAAAGTTTATGGAAAAGGCTGGCCCAGGAGTTACTTTTAGAGATAACAGTAAATGTTTCACCCTGGGATATGGCTCAATTGAAAAAGATAATATTATCATTGAATCTGTAGCACTAATTGATGGATTGAAGCACAACTTGCTCAGTATTAGTCAACTGTGTGATAATGGTAATGGTGTGTGGTTTACAACTGGATCATGCATCATAGCCAATAAGGAATCTGGTGAAATTCTCTTAACTGGAGAAAGAAAAGGAAATGTCTATGTGGCTGATTTTCACTCTGTAAAGGCAAATTCAATGACATGCCTACTGAG
Organism: Oenanthe sinensis; assembly: GCA_028671895.1. Lineage (NCBI taxonomy): Eukaryota > Viridiplantae > Streptophyta > Magnoliopsida > Apiales > Apiaceae > Oenanthe > Oenanthe sinensis. Next base: position 2,777,450 of record JAPMAC010000194.1, on the reverse strand, counting down.
CAAAGTAAATTCAGATGAAAGTTGGATTTGGCACAAGAAACTAGCCCATTTGAATTTCAAAGCCTTAAATCTATTGGTCAGAAAGAATATGGTTAGAGGCATTCCACATATGGAATTCACCAAGGATGGACTGTGTGATGCCTGTCAAAAGGGAAAGTAAAGAAAAACATCATTTAAGTCAAAGTCTGAATCATCAATTGATAAGCCTTTAGAGTTATTGCACATGGATTTATTTGGTCCAGTCAACATCATGTCAATTGCCAAAAAGAAATATGCCTTAGTCATTGTGGATGACTTTACAAGATTTTCATGGGTATACTTCTTACACTCTAAGGACGAGGCAAGTAAATTAATTATCAATCATGTGAAGAATGTTGAAAATGGAACTGAATGGAAGGTCAAGAAAATTAGAAGTGATAATGGTACTGAATTCAAGAATGCAACAATGAAGGAATTATATGAAGAAAAAGGTATCACTCATCATTTCTTTGCACCAAGAATTCCATAACAAAATGGAGTAGTTGAAAGGAAAAATAGGACCTTGATTGAAGATGCTAGAACTATGTTAGAAGAAGCAAAACTACCTACATACTTCTGGACAGAAGCAATTAATACTGCTTGCTACATTCAGAATATTTCCATTGTCAATCAAATTCAAGGAAAAACTCTATATCAGTTGATGAAGAAAGATAAGAAGCCAATAGTTAACTTTCTTCATTTATTTGGCTGCAAATGCTTTGTACTGAGAAATCAAGGTGAAAATCTGGGAAAATTTGAAGCCAAAGCTGATGAAGCTATATTTGTTGGATATGGAATAACAACCAAAGCATACAGAGTCTACAATCTTAGATTACACATTGTTATGGAATCTATGCATGTAGTCTTTGATGACAAGAAATTCAAGGGTTGTTTGATGAAGGATTTCATGATCTATTGCATTTTGAAAATGAATCAACAAGCAATATTGAGGATAATGATGATGATGTGGAAATTTCAAGAAATCAAGTATCTAGAATCTTCCCATCAATTGATGTCAATTCATCAACAGATAACTTATCAGTTGATAATCTTTAATCGACTGATAATACATCAATTGATAATCATTCGATGGATAACAACTCTGCTCAACAATCTTCAAGAGGAGTGTCCATCTCAGGGAGATGGATCTCAAATAGTCAATCACATCAAATGATCAAAACACTTCCAACGATCATGAAGCATCATCATCTTCAAGAAAAAATTTACCATCTCAAAGAAAATGGATAAAAAGCCATCCCTTTGAATTATTTATTGGAGATGCAAATGATGGAGTCAAAACTAGAGTGCAACTCAAAATGAATGCTTGTATAGCAGTTTTCTATCTCAAGAAGAACCAAAAAGGATTGAAGAAGCCTTGAATGATCCTGATTGGATAATTGCTATGCAAGAAGAGTTGAATCAGTTTGAAAGGAACAAGGTATGGAAGCTGGTGCCCAAACCAAAGAACAAGTTTGTCATTAGCATAAAATGGGTATTCAAAAACAAAATGGATGAATCTAGTACAGTGACAAAAAATAAGGCAAGATTAGTGGCAAAGGGCTATTCACAAAAAAAGGCATAGATTTTGATGAAACATTTGCACTAGTTACAAGGTTGGAAGCAATCAGAATCTTTTTAGCATATGCTGCTCATGAAAATTTCAAGGTGAATCAGATGGATGTAAAAAGTGCCTTTTTCAATGGAGAACTAGAGGAAGAAGTATATGTAGAACAACCTCCTGGTTTTATTGATCATGTTCATCCTGGATTTGTGTACTATCTTCTGAAGGCACTTTATGGATTAAAACAAGTACCTAGTGCTTGGTATGAAACTCTATCTAAATTCTTGATTGAGAATCACTTCACAAGAGGTACTATTGACAAAACTCTCTTTCATAGAAATGTTAGTGGCTCTATGATTCTTGTTCAAATCTATGTAGATGACATTATTTTTGGCTCAACTAATGAAAAACTTTGTCAAAAGTTTGCCAAGTTGATGCAAAGTAAATATGAAATGAGTATGATGAGAGAACTTACCTATATTCTAGGTTTGCAAGTCAAACAAGTCAAAAATGGCATTTTCATAAATCAAACCAAATATATTTCTGATTTATTAAAGAGATTTGATTTAAGTGAATGTTCTTCTGCAAAAACTCTCATGGTCACTGCAACTAAACTTGAACTGAATACTAAAGAAGCTATGATGGACATTTCAATTTATAGAGGCATGGTTGGCTCATTACTTTATTTAACTGCAAGTAGGCCAGACATAATGTTTGCTACATATTTGTGTGCTAGATTTAAGGCTAATCCTAGATAATCTCATTTGATTGCAATAAAAAAGAATATTCAGATATCTCAAGGGAACTCCAAATCTTAGAATTCGGTATCCTAGAGATTCTGGATTTGATCTAATTGGTTATTCAGATGCAGACTATGCAGGTTGCAGAATTGACAGAAAAAGAACTACAGGCTCCTGTCAATTTCTAGGAAACAAGCTTGTATCATGGTTCAGTAAAAAGCAGAATTCAGTGTCTACATCTATTGCAGAGGCTGAATACATTGTAGCTGGAAGTTGTTGTGCACAAATATTATGGATGAGGAATCAACTACTTGACTATGGGTTCAAAATGAACAAGATTCCTATTTTCTGTGATAATACAAGTGCCATTGCTATAACAGAAAATCCTGTGCAATTTTCAGAACCAAGCACATTGACATAAGGTATCACTTCATTAGAGAACATGTAATGAATGGTACAGTTGAATTACATTTTGTCCCTAGTGAAAGATAACTTGCAGATATTTTTACCAAACCACTAGATGAATCTACCTTCAATAGATTGGTCTGTGATTTAGGTATGCTTAATTATATTTAATGATTTAAATGTATGATAAGTTGTATATATATGTATATATAAATTTTAACCATTGACTATGTTACTCTATTGATTCTTCATTAATCAATTAATAAACATTGTTCTTATCAATGGATATTTGTAGTTATCGACAGATAAATATATCAATTGATGATATATTTACTTATCGATGGATATTTGTAGCTATCGACGGATAAATATATCAATTGATGATATATTTATTTATCAATGGATAAGTGTACCTGTCGATAAACAAGCTTTACCAGTTGATGACCTGGAATTTAAAGGGGTCCATGTCATCAATCGATCTGTACAAAAATCTAGCCGTTGATTACTTATTTTATCAATTGATTAATACATACATTTCTGTATGTATAATAGTCGATTGCCAAAATTAGTAATTTTTACTTTTCATTTTTTTTAACGGTAGATTAAGTTCTATTTTGAGTAAGAAATTGATTGAGAAATCAGTAAATATAAATAGTGAGATTAAAAACATTGTTCATTCTTACTTGCAATTTTACTAACAATTTCTCTACCTCTTTCTCTCTCTCTTAATCTACGAACTCAATCACTACCCACTTCTTTAAGTACTCAATTTTCTCAATATCTTCAAAGCTTTTGTACTTCTAATCTTCTACATAAGGAAATGGCATCTTCATCCAAGAAAATCTCTCAAGCCGGGTTCATCTACGAATTGAATAATTTTGTGGCCTGCACTGTGGTTGAAGAAGCTCAAAAGGAATTTCATCCTTTGATGCAATTCCTGGGAAGTGGCAAGGTACATAAAGTATTGAAGGAAGCATCAACAATAATCTACAATTTAGTGGAAGAATTTTGGACCTCTGCAGAAGTTGCTGATGGCTTCTCAAGCATCAAATTCAACTGCAAAGGACAAGAGTATATTCTTACTACTTTAATTTTAAATGAATGTTTAGATTTGCCTGTTAATAATACTGATAATGTGCCTAGTGAATCAGATATTAGAAACATGCTTAGGGCTATTAATTATGCAAATCCTGACATTAATTTAGGGCAAGTAGTTAAAAAATACCTTAGGAGAGAATGGTCTTATTTCTTTAATGCAATAATAAAATGCTTTAGTGGTAAAAATAGTAATTTTGATTCCATAACTTTAAGCATGCAACAAATAGTATATAGTGTGTTGTTTGATGAGTATCATGATTTCTCCTCTACATTGATATCTGAAATTGCTGTTAAGTTAGGAAAAAAGCATGATAGGTCTAATCATATATACTATGCTAGATTTATCATGATTTTTATTAACCACTTTGTCAAAGAAATTGAGATTTGCAGGGAAACTGAAACCCTTGAGTGTTGGACTCAAAACAAAAGGGTCTTCAAAGACTTGGAAAGAATCAATCTTCACAGTAATGTGGAATTGATTTACCCACCTTTTGTTCAGGTATTTATCTCATCCCTAACTTCTTCTTTACCTAAATCCTCTTTGCCTTCTATGACTATGGAGGGTGGTAGTAATGACCCCAATCCTCCTACCCAAACCACACATCTAATCTCAAAATCCAAATCTAAGAAACCAACTTCAACAGGTTCTCAAAAACCCATTGTTGTAAAAACAAAGAAAAGGAAATCAACTGTTTTGGTAGATACACTAGAAGGAGATATAAGTGGTGAGGGAACTGGGGAACATCAAATAACCCAGAAGGATAAGGAGAGTGAGGGTGTACAACCTCAGCCAAGCCACTTCACATTCTCCCAAAAGATTGTGGGTGTTAATATGGAAGATACCACATCCCTATTGCCATCCTCCCAAAAGGATGACAATATTGAAAATAGCCCACAACCAGGGGCACAGAACCAAGTTGGGGACACACAGGCCAAAAAAGTAACACCATATGAAAGGAGAAGGAAGAAAGTCACATTTGCACATGGGGAATCACACACTGCAAAAACATAGGAAATTGTGGTGGAGCATTCTCAAAGTCAGATTGATGCATCTCATATAAATGATGAGATGCAACCCCATTCTCTCTCAATTCAAATCCATTCTATTCTTACTTCTCCATCCCAACAAATTTCTTCAGAAAATGTTTTGATAGATTATCAAACACTTTCAGATTCTCCTTCTTTATTCTTCAGGGAGAAGCCAATATTCTCTCCTGAATCTTCTTCACATGATATTCAGGATTCCATTTCTCATATGATTAAAAATATCTCTTCTCAAATAATTTCCTCAACTGTTTCTACTCTATCAATTGATGTCTCTTCATTAATTGATATTCAGCCATCGACTGATAAGCCATCGATCGATACTCAAGATCAATCGATGGGTATGCATCAATTGATGGATATCCCAAACACCTCAACTGTTAATATCTTTACATCAATTGATGCTCAATCAATTGATGTTGCACAAACACTATTAGGAATGAGTGAGTTGAGTGAGAGGCGGGATTGCAGCCTGATAAAAGGAGAGGGAGTGAGTAAGGACATTCCTAATTCTTCCAGGAATGAGAGTGAAACACTTGAGGGCCCCACTTTAGAGGGTGCATAGAAAATAAGTGAGAGAGAGGTGAGATTCCAGGACAAGATCCTGATGCAAAATAGAGAGATGAGTGAGAGAGATAAAACAATTCTTCTATTTGCACAGGAATTAGAAAATGAATTAATGGCAGAAGAAGTGGGAGTCAAGGAGTTAGGAAGAGTATGAAATGCAGAAGCTAGTGGGAGTGGAGTTGCTAAGGACATTGAAGAGGAGGTTGATGTTGGTGAATTGGATCCACAGAACTTCATTCATCCTAATCCACAATATCAGGGGTTGGCTACTTCAAGTAACAGGGATGCAGAACAACTCTTGGGAATTGATCATACAGAACAAAGGACAAGGAATCTGAAAGAAAGTATTGCCAATACAATAGATATATGTTATATGTCACCTAAAGAGCTAGAAGAAGATTCTGATGAAGAGCCATGGATGAGCACAATTGATGGTTCTTTAGAAGCTGCTGAAACTGAAATTCTCTCTCAATATAGAAGGGTAATGGTGGAAGGAGAAATTGAAGATCCTACTCAAAGGAGAATTGCTCACTGTATGAGAGAATCACTGAAAATTCAAAAGATGACAGTGACAGGAGTGAATAGGGAACTGAAGATTATCAAGGACTTTATCTCTACCAAAAAGAATGCTTTGGACAGGAGATTGGATGAAAAGCTACCATTCAACACCATGAATCACATCAAAGACAAGCTCTTCAAGGAATCAAAGAACTTTGCAGCTTTGGAAACTAGAGTGGGCTCTCTAGAAAAGAAAATGGATGCTATTATTGAAGGTCAAAGTGTTCATGCTTCTATTCTTCAAAAGTTTCTTGACAGAATGCCACCACCCCCTCCAATAACAAAAAGGAGGAGAATACAAAGAAGAAGGATTATGGTGGTGTTGGTGGTTCTGGAATGGACAAGACAAGTGGCATTGGTGGTTCTGCAACAAAAAGATTCAAATACAGAAGTAACAGGGATAATCAGTCTTCAAGAAGATCTAAGTCATCTAATTCTCCCAAAGATGACTTCGAATAGGAAAAGGAAGAATTCAAGAAATTTGAAACTGATATAGAAGCTAGAAGGATTTCTAGAGAAAGAGAAACTCAATCAATGATTGAGAGAGAAAGGAAAAGAATTGAAGATTTGAAGAGAAGCACATAGTTGGTGACAGAGACAGTAGAAAAATGAGACTTGAATGAGTTCATTGCTCAAACAAGAAAAATAAATGAAGATGCACAAAAGGCTTCCAAAGAAAGCAACTCAAATGTTGAAGCCTTTCTATCAATTGATCTTGAAGCTCTTGAAGAGAAGAGAAAGGGTAAAGCCATAATGATTGAAGAAGAGAAGAAAAGAAAAGAACCAGTTGGCCAGAAGCTTCTTCAGGGATCTATTTCTACAGGATTGTCAAATATTGCAAGAAGAGAAAAGGAAAATGAGGAAATAGCAAGGCAAATGGAAATAGAATGGAATATGGAAGATCAATCAATGGAACAACTACTGAGGAAAAAGAGAAAAATAGCTATGGCCAAGAAAAAGTCAAGTTCTACTCAAGAAATAGTGGTTCAAGAAAACCTTAAGGGTCAACAAGAAGAAATAAGGGAGGATGTGACAATTGAAGGTTATGATATGAAGAGAATACCAGTAATTAATGAAAAAGGACTAATTGGAGTAAGGACTCATCCTACTACTTTTAATCAAGAGGAATTTATGAGATTAGAGTATGAAAATGGAGTAAAGATCACCTATTCCATAAAAGTGATAATGAAGCAGAGTTACAATGTATTAAAGTCTATCCTTCCTCTACTCAACAGAAAGTACAAACTCAACACAACAATTGTTCAGGAGATTCAACAACAAATTTCAAAATTAAGGAAATCCAAGGAAGAAGCTGAACCTGATTCACCTCTAAAGCTATGGAAGTCACAGGTCAAAAAGGTGGTGTTGGAGCCAAAGTATGCTATGATTTTTACAGATGTGGAGGGCAACACAAAGTTCTTTGATATCTGCAAATATTTGGACAAAATCACAGATGAAGAAATACATTACCTTATGAGGTAGCTTGGAGAAACTGACAGGGATGAAGCAATTTTGAGGAGTTCTTTCATGAGGCAGCTAAAGGAAAATGCTGAGAAGAGAAGGAAGATGAGCTAATTAAATCATGGAGACAATGAAGACATTGAAGACATTGAAGCTGTTTACATGAGTTATCTATCAATCTGGTATTTTCAAAACTAATGTGCTAATTAAATTTCTTGATTCTATCCGAATGTAATTTTTTTTAAGGGTTTTGTTATCATCAAGTAGATTTATGCCTGTTCATATCACAGACACAAATATGGGGAGATTGTTAGGAATCTACATGTAATTTCGATTATAACATTAATCTTTGAATCATAGAAATTTTATTTTATGTAACTGATCAATTGATATCAAAATTTATAAATAACAATTGATCAGGAAACCATTTATCAGTTAAAATGTTTATATGAGTCAACTGATAATTTGGATTGTAGCATAGGTGTACTTAGTCTATTTCAATCGATAAGGTGTAAATCAATTGATATTATTCTTATCAATTGATGTTAGAGTCGATTGATATAGATCATTAATTGATGTATAAATTAAACTGTCAAATTGTAATTATTTGAAGACAGGAAATTGCACAAGTGAAGGATGATCAATTGATATTGAAGCCTCAATGGATGAGAGATCAATCGAAGAAGCCAAGTCAGGAATTGAAGACCATCAACTGATGTGAAGACCCATCGATTGATATCATTTATCAGTCGATAAGTCATTCTATATCAATCGATGGATGTAAAGATCAATCGAAGAAGAACATCAGTTGATGGATTAAAGGATGAATCAATTGATATGCTTAACAGCAAATTATCAATTACTTGTGACAACACAGAAAGTCTATCAGTTGTAGATCCAGAGAATAAAAGCACACCTTTAGAAGACAGCCTAGGGTGGCTGTGAAGACTCAATCCGTAAAAATATGAATTGTAAAAATACACTTGTAGTATATAAACAAGTGTAGTAGCATTGTTAGAGATATAGAAGTTAGACAATATTTCTTAAATTAACTGTTCAAGCTTCAGAGCACATTGTAAGATCAGTTGATTCTTTCTAACTTTGTAAAAAGGAAGCTTTATCTTTTAACCTAGGAACATTGAGCAAAAATATATAACTGATGGAAAAATCAATCCATCAGTAATTTTAAATCTCTCTCTGTTCATTTTAATTTTCAGTTATTTGTTCAAATATATTATTTCAATCTATCAAACATCAAGAACAAATATTAGAAGTCCTAAAAAGTTTTAGTATTTGTATTCAACCCCCCTTCTCCAAATATTGACATTGTTCTTAGGAATAACATTGTCAATCAAGGTTCATGCCTCTAAACTTTTGTGCATCGATTGAATCATAAAATTATTTAAATCCTAGAAAATAATATCAAGAGACGTAGCAAAATTAGAGATGATTTGGTATGAGGAATGAATGATTGTGGCCATGGATTTTCCAAGAGTCTAGGGTTAGAGAGAAAGAGAGGCATAGGCGTAAGTGGGAGAAAAAGAGAAGGAAGATGTTATATGATGAATTTATTTGGATGGTAGAGATTAAACCTCTAATTCAAATCAACGGTTCCAATTTTTAGGCTGGTAGATCCTTGTGCTACACTATTAGCCAATAAACATCGGCCATGCTAATTAGTGTTTATACATATATTTCTAATTAGTGTGTAAATAATAGTATTTTATATATTTATTAATATCTAAAATGAATATAAATTTTTGTAATTAATTTTACTTGCAAATTATATTATATATATATGTACTTGTTGAATAACACATGCATTATTCCAAAGATTTTTATTTTACTCACTTTCCATTTTAAATAAAGAATTATTAATTTTAATAGAAAATTTATTATTATTATGTATTATTTGTAAAAGAATTTATTTAAAAAATATTATTTAATTAACTTATTAATATTGATAATTTTTAATATTGTTTTTAATTAGGACAAGAAAAATTTTAATATTGTTTTTAATTGAAAAATATAATCTTTTTATTTTGTTTTAAAATTTAACTCATTATACAATCATTTTTTCTTTTCAAAAGCGTTGTCTTAATTAAACTAATACAATTGTTTTTTTTTTAAAAATGTTGTCTGTTTGACTCTACAAGACAAAAATTAACTTTGTACTATAAGACGAAAAATGTTTATCTAATATTTTGACTAGTTTTGTTAAAAAATATACAAACCAAATTTAAAATATTCTAATTTTTTTTATAAATGACTAATACATATTGATCTTAACATCCGTACGGTTGGATCATGAAAAAAAATTATTTTTTAATTTTAATAATGACAAAATTGTAGATTTACCACAAACTCATTGTCTACACCATAACTCGTAGCATCAAACACATACTCATTCTAATGTTCGAATTACAAAACTACATATTTAGTATTCACAAATATATACTGTTAGGAAATAAACACTGATGTTGTCAGAGTATAACAAGAACAGAGTTTACATTGCTAACGTCATTAGAGTTTAAGGAAGCTGTCGGTCAGAGATTACTCTATCATAGAATACTCAATCAGAGTTTACTCTAACGGAGAATGCTCAAATTAGAGTATAAACAACAGACAGTGTTTATCAATCAGAGTTTGTCAAGAAGCATTCAAGTCAGAGTATGATTAGGACAGTGAAGAAGGAATCCTAATACAAGTCTATTTCCTTATTAAAGCTATTCTTTTCATAATCTGTTTTGTAATTGAATTGTAACTGTGTCTATATAAACACAGACATAGGATAACATTAATGTATTTTTCAAGTCTTATTTTTCATAACCTAGCAGCTCTTGAGAAAAAAGAATTTCTTGAGAGATTTTTGTATTCCATTCATAATCATTAATACATAACAGTGATTCTTTTTACATACTTGTTTACATATTCGATTATTAGGTACTATTACATTCAACCCCCCTTCTGTAATAGGTTATCTTCCTGGGTAAATAATTGGTATTAGAGCAGACAGTTGTCTCAACAGATTAGGTATTCTCTGACCCACAATTTAAATTTAAATTTAAATTTTCTTTGTTTGATAATTAAATAATCAGATAGTAAAATAGATGATGATGTTCATACTATATATTTTGCTATATTTTTACAATTTATTTTTATCCATTTATTGCCTAATGTAAATTTTGAGAATGATCAAAGTTTAGCTAGTTTTAGCATGAACAAGAGAATTCTTACTGACTTAGCTAGGAAGGGTGCAAAGAAAGATAATCTATCTCCTCTCTTTTATCCCATATAGGTCAGGCTTATCTTAAATCAAAGAATGCATACCATGTATGGAAGGGATTTCTTATCTGTGGCTATGGATCAGAGTTTAACACCCTCTGATTCTAACCCAAGCCACCCACCAAACACTGATAACCAAACCCTTTTGCCAACCTTTACAGTCTCCCAAAAGACTATAGTTGTAAAATAAACTTCTTAACAGGGCACAAGAAAAAGGAAGGGCAAATCAGTGAAAGAATCTTCTCCTAAGAAAAGGAAATTGATTGATGAAAATACAGATTCTGATGAAGGGTTGGGTTTTCCTGAGAGGAAGACTGTTAAGAAGGCTTCTGAGATTCCTCCTGCACCTTTTATGAAGCCATTCACAGTAAATCCAATGCCTGAAATGAAAAAGAAGATGAGAAGATTGGTCAAGGCTGCAATCTCTGATGCTGCAAATATTGAAGAGTTAAACACTGATGCAACAATAAACTCTGATGTCCTAATCTCTGATCAGCCAAAACCTCAAGATTTAAACTCTGAAGACATCCTAAACTCTCGGCCAATATATCCTTTAAACTCTAATGTCTTGATAAACTCTGATGAAGCATGACAGTTTTGGAAGGCAAATATTCCTTGGAAGGAACCTGAATTACCAGTTCCAATTGAGAACATGATTCTTCGGTATGTCAAGTCAAAAGCTGATTGGTGGATAAATGTTGCCCATTATAACAGTGAATGTATTAGACGAGGGGCTACTGTTGACAAAACGGTATCCTGGAAAAATTTGGGGAGGTTGACTCATCTTTTTCTCAAGGCTGAATAGGAGCGACGACACATGTGACGCCCCCAGATCTGGGGTCAGGGATCCAGGCCGACACGGTCCAATTTTCAAAATAATTAATGCTCACCTGCTTTAACAATTATAACAATCCAACATACAAGCAATGACCCCAAACCAAATACACAACTCGAGTTATAGTCTCAGGAAACGAACTTAAAATAATAACAATTATTATAATCCAACTGTAATAAACTCAGGATCTCATGTTACTAATATCACCTCTACCTGAAGTTACATTAAGAGTAAACAATGGTTCAACATTTATTAATACCTTGCATATTTTACAATAATTATTAGGATTCTACACTGAAATCCTATCTACCTTACACCGCCTGTAGAAGCCTTGAACCTGACTAACTCAAGCTCGAGCCTCTCCTTTCCCTTGCATCCCCCGGACAAGTTTTACTGCAAGATATAAGGTTTACAAAAAAAAACAAGAATGAGCCAAAGAATGCTCAGCAAGTTATTTATCAGAATATTTCAAGGAAAAGGTGATAGCCATAATTATCCCAACTGGATATTCAACAATAAAAGTATACAACTTGCAATATGAGTGAAGATGTATAACCAATTATATCTCGACAATAAAGGAATCAGAGTTCACATGACAAGAAGATATTCATGATAAGAATGCAGTTCAAATTACTACAATACAACAATTTAAGTTCACAATTTTGGGAACAATAGAATCGATAATTTAGCACGATGGTATCAACCACAGAGTACCATTCTTTTGAGCATCAATAAGAAAGCAGTTCAAGATACAGCAAAAGAACAAATGAACGTTCAACAATTCCCGTTAACACTCTCAGTAAGTAGCACCTTGGCTTTCGTTATAGTGTAGGAACAATCAGGTTCAACAATTCCCATTAACACTATTCTTAACTTAGCGCCTTGGCTTTTGTTACAGTGTTAATGTCAAATTCCAATTGGAAGAAGGGACTATGATTGGAGATTTTTCAACGCCCTACTGTACGCGATGATCAATCGCATTGTACAATAGAAGAACCAGTCACTTTCTCTACTAGTAGAAGGACAACCCCTTATCGGGACGTCACCCTAGGCAACTCATGGGCCTTTAATTACACTGGGTCGTGCGTCACTCGACCTCTTACGCAACCTTACTCCAGTCCTTGTAAATATGTAACAACATAGCTCAGCTGGAAGGAATAGTATATCCGAAATTTCCAAACTAACAATCATCCTCTCTAGGATTTCAATCATCAGATCGTAGATTCACTTCCGAACTTTGGTGGAAGTAATCTCGTCGTGTGTGGGTTGACTCTTAGTCAACGAATCAACAAGACAAAGCACTCGAATCAAGAAGACTCAAGAACACAACCCGGGGAGTCGTTACTATATTTTATAATAACCTTAATAAAGAGTATTTAATTGGAGCTAGATATAAGTTTCAAAAGACTCATGTATATACGGGAAGAATGTCTGGATTATTGATTTGTTCCCTAATGTCGGGTGGTTAACCCAAAAATAACTGTAGAATATTTTATTGGTAATTAAATAATCAATATTAAATTAAAAATAATATTTAAAGCATTTCCCGGAAGCTCCATTATATTTTAAAACTTCACAAAATATTTGAGTAAGGATTAGGGTTCTATACTAACCCTCAACCCTCAGTAAACTGGGATATTAGATATAATCGGAGTCAAACAATTTTTAAATATTGTTTTGCTGAAAACAATTGAACAACCACTGTCTTTTAAAGATCCCCAGTATTTAAATTATTTTAAAATAATATTTAATTTTATTTAAAAATAATCAAAGAATATAATTATAATTAAATAATTTTATTTTCCTTGATCCACATTATTTAAATAATATTAAATTAATATTAAATAATATTTAAATAATCCAAAGTGGAATTGAAAACCTTTCGTTCATAAAGAAACACGGGATCTCAGACTTTTTAAATAATATTTAATTAATAATTTAATATTATTTAATAATTAAAAGAATGGTTGAAAATAATTAAATCGATGATCTTCATTAATCATCTCATAATACTCAAATAGTTTTTTGAATTAAAATATTCTCGTAGTATCTACTACCGTTGAAAATACTTGACTATCCCCGGTTAACCATCGACTACCCTGAATGGTAACTCGACGCACAGAACAGATATTCAATCTGGTTACATGCATACTCTAACTTTTCGAGAAATTCAGAGTAGCAGAAGAATCAAGTTTATACAAAACAAAGCAGTTCAGAGTGAAAATGATAATATGCATTCTCAACAACTACAAGGAGATTAATAGTTCAAACCACAACCACACTATATAATCGAAGAACTTGTTATAAAGTCAAAGATTTTAAGAAATCTTGCATCACCAGGAATTAGCAATATTCTTATATAGAAATAATGATAAAGTTGGAAAACTTGCCTGGAGTCCAAGGATGTTGCTCCACTCCTCCCACGTTTCGGTTATTCTATAATCATATAAGAACCCACTTTTAGTACACATATGTATGTATTAGGTTAATCCTAACTTTATACATTTTACTTCATATATTGCCCGACATTTCACTTCCTCGGGCCTACTTTAGCTATTCATAAAACCATCTTGGCAATGTTTTTTAATCATGTTCCTTACATCTACATGTAGTCATGATATTCCTCAACAACTTCCGTTACTTGACCGACTCGAGACAAGTCCTCTAACTTGCTCGAAATCGTTTCCCAAAACGGTGGTTTAATCTTTTTCTTATGTTCATTTCACTTAACACCCTGTTTTCTAGTATTTTTAATAAATTAGAAATTAATCTATTTGACATGAATCCTTCTCTGAGATCATATTTGTACCACCAACAACATGACATAAAAATTTCAATTCGAGCTAAGGTTGTTAGCTACTTGAAAAAAAATTCTCCAAAGTTCGATGTTTAAGCAATTCGTAGGTTATGAACAACCTTTACTAAAATAGCTATATCTCCTAACTCGTTAATCCAATCGACTCATCGTTTGAGGCTATGCAAACTAGACTCCAATTATAACATAGAACCATAAAATACAAAGTCCAGAAATAGTGTTAAGTCATCCGAACAATTCATCCGAACAATTCATTCAAAACAGGGCTCCAGAATTACCCTTTCTGTGATTTATGGTTACATAACTTGCACTCTACCAATTTTAATAAATCAGATTTTACTCCTTTTAATCCAATTCTTCTTCCCACATAATCTCAGATGTTCCTAGTATTTAAAATAAAAGTTTCATGATTTATGGAATCCCCTAACTAGGATGATCACAGCTTCAAAGTTTAGAGAAAACAGGATTTTCATTTTCTACGCTTCCGTTACTAAATCGGCCATAACTTTTGGCTCGTTACTCCAAATGACGCAAAATTAGCTCGTAAACGATCTAGAGACTATCTACTATCTAACCATACCAGCCATAAGCCATGAGCAGTGAACAAATTTTCCCAGAATATTCTGGACAGTTTCTGCAGAAAGCTCAAGAAAAAAATGGCATGTTTACGTTTGTAAATTCATCGTTTTCCGTTTCTATTCTACTTCAATTCAACCAACAAGCAATCTCAAACTCCTCATTCAACATCAACAATCAATATACTACCACTTTAAGCTAAAAAAATCAGTCCACATTATTAATGTAATTCAAATTCAAATGAGCAAGTCTTATGTTTCAAGGACCAATCAAGCTCAATCTCTACTACCCATAACATATATAAGCTATAACAATCATCATCTAAGCCAAAGCAACTCAAGAATCAAAGAAAATAAATATTTGTTTTCGGAGTTACTATTCATCGTCACTTTCAAGTTATAAAAAGAGTAATCTAGAGATGGTGGGTGCTTGAGATGTTACCTTAGATGGGTAGAGCTTGGAAAGACCTTTCTTTTAAGCTATTATGCTATGAAATCCATGAAGAATCCATGAAGTTTTTGATTTTTTCTTCTCTTCCTCCTCCATGAAGCTCTCGGCTGAATTTTGATGAAGAAGAGAGAAAATGAAAAAGTGATATATGTGGTGTGTGGTGGAATTTATAAGGTTTGTGCGGTAGTCACGTAATTTCTCGACTTCGTTTTAATCACTCGTTCTTGTTCTTTCTTCTTACATCCAATTAAATCTTAAAACTCAAAACCTTATTTTATAATTCAAGGTAGTGTTTTGATCTTCGTTTTCCTAACGATTCGCGACGACAAGTTCCACAATGATTATTTGTTCCGAGAGTTTTAATAAAACTACTCTCCACTGAAACACTACCCACTAACTTTCATTTGTCATATACGATTCCTTATATCCCATTTTATTTATCCAAAAAGGTCCGGATGCAATTTGTCGGATAACGTATCTTAAGGAAGTCCTGCATGTACTACGCATACTACTTAAAATACGAACCACTGAATATTCTCAAGTTACCCGTCTCTGAATTCTGACAGGTCCTACATACGATTATATATTCCCTAGGTTAATAATATAGCTTTGAAACTAATTTGGGAGGAAATAAATATTCCTCCATATTTTTGGTACCGATATGGCCCCACAACGGCCAGAAATTAAGTTGCGAATCTTCGAATTTTGACGAATCATACATACGTTCATTTATTCCATAGATTAGGAATATCTTCTTCGAATATTTATTTTGAAACAAATAAATATTCCTAAGTCGTTTCCACACAGTACAACCAGGTTAGGGTCAAATAAAAGTTGCCACTTTCTGAATTCTGAATTGATTTACATACACTCATTTATGTCATATATTAATAATACGACTTCATATCTTAAGCTCTCTTCACGCGATAATTCAGATAAAATTGTTCACTAATAAAAATGAAAAATTTTATCCAAAAATTCTTAATAATCTCAAACGTCAGAAATACGGGTTATTACAACACAATTATTTGAAAGATGGGCCATATGTCACTCTAGAGGAAGATGTTCATGTGACAATATATGACTCTTCTATTCATTCCCCTAAGCAAATTATCAAGGAGATATCTTATGAAAGGGTAAGGGAGCTGGCTGAAGAAGTTAAAAAGGAAATGAAGGCAAAGAAATCTCATTCATCTACAGTCTCTCCAAGTACAAAACAATTCACAAGGAAGAAGAAACACACTGTCTCTTTTGGCCAGGACATACAAGAACCTGCCTCTCAAAGTAAGGTAGCAGTCCTTGAAGGTCCAGACACACAAAAACTTGTTGATCAAAGTTTAAAAGCAACCAATGTAGTAGAAATAGATGAAGCTAGCAGGAATCAGAGGTACAACCCACAAGAACCTTCAGCTCCAAGAGTTGAAGAAGTTGTTAAGGCCCCTGCCCCACAAGAACCATTTAATCAAAGTTTGGATGCATGCACACAATCAATAAATGAAGATTCTGCTGTTGCCGATGCTAGTGAGACAAACTCTGAGACAACTCCAATGGCAATCTCTGATGCAATCATGGTGCAACCACTTTCTGCACAGCCAATGGAGACTCCTTCTACATCAACAAATACTCAAGATATAAACTCTGACTTTTTTTCAGAATTTGTATTCTCTGATAGTATAAGTTTAGATTTTACCTTTCCTGTTTTAACTGCTGGAATGATCATGAATAGTCATAAAAAAGATACCCCTATTCATGTGACTACAGACCTACTTTCTCAGCCACCTCTTATTTCTGTAGGACACTGTGATTTGAGATTTTCTTGTGAGAATGAGGTAAAATGTGTGAAAAAAAGAATTAATAATGAGAGGCAGATACTGAATCTGGTAAAAGGAGAGGTGGAATTGAGAAAGAAGTTAGTTACTTCTAGTGAACAAAATCTAACTTTTAAAAGTTATGATATGTGTGAAGTGAGAAGTAATGAGATTACTTTAAAAAATCAGAGTGATTTAGGATATTCTGTTATTTTTGCAGGTACTCAGAGTTTATCTATCACTACAAACTCTGATGGTTTCCCAAACTCTGACCAAGTCACAAACTCTGATGGGGAGGACACAGACTCTGATGAGCTCATTTTTGCTGATGAAGAAGTCACAGACTTGTCAATCCCCTACATACAAAGGTACAACTCAAAAGGTGGCCTGTCAATTCATATGATGCTCGTGAAAGATTAAGGATGGATTATCCTGATTACATGGTGGTGAAAAATCTTAAAGGAGAAATAGAAGCTGCTCTAGATGCAGAAGGTGTAAGAGGGATTTCAGTTCCAAAGTAGGGCCATCTAATGAAGATCTTCTCACCTCTCACAGACAAAAGGTCTGAGATATGTCATGGAAATTTGCAAATGAAGTAATCTCTTGACCACATGTTCATGAATTGATCAATAAAGCTGATAAAGACATAAACTCTGAAGAGATGAAAACAAATATGAAGGGTACCACTGTGTTGTTCAAGGGACTTCACAATGAAGTTTGTGATCTTAAAGAATCTGTGCACAAAACCTCTGCATCTGTTCAAACTTCTATCATTACTTCTCAACATGTATTAGAACTAAAGTTGAAGAATGTTTCATCCAAACATGATGCATTAGAAGCCAAAGTTGATAATCTTTCCACTTCTGTCAATGCTATGCAGAGTATGCTACACACAATTATTGAGATTCTTATAGTTAGAAAAGGTCATGATGTCAGAAAAGGGGAGAAGGTTACAGACAAATGCAAGGAGAATGCTATATAAAAATCTGACAAACCTGATGATGAAGATCAAATGAGTCATAAGGATGGTAAGCAAACTCTAAAGCAACAAACTCTAATTGGTCAAACTCTGACAACCTCTCAAACTCTGATGATAATAAACTCTGATAAGAAGCAAAATCTTATAGAAGCTAATATGGAATTAGATAAGAGGTTTGTAGAAGAAGAGAAGCTTGAAAAGATAGAAGAGCAAAATTTAAAGGATGCAGAACTGGCAAGAACGTTGTTTGAAGAAGAAAATCCAAGATTTGATCCAGTTGCTGTAGAAGAGGAATTAAAGAAATTTTGTACTGACAATGCTCAAGTCCAGAAAAAGAGAAAATATGTGGAGAAAGCTCGAATTCAAAGGAATGAATCTACTCAACAAAAGAAAACTGAATCTAAGCCTGTCCAAATCAAACCTATTGAAACTCCTAAGCCAACTGCTCAGTCAAAATCTAATTCAAAAATCCAAACAAGGTCAACTTCAAGAATTCAACAAAAAGCTCCAGCTAAATCAAAAACTCCTCTCACTATGTCAGGAACCACATTTCTCCCAGGTGGGTCTAACTTTGATGATGATGAAGAAGAGAAACAACAATCTCTGATCAGAAAGAATGGGTCTGATCTTCTATGGACCAAAACTCAAACCCTGACTCTCAATGCCAGACTTGGTAAAAATAAGGGTGGTATTGGTGATTCACATGCCAAAGTCTACATGGGTGAAGCCAACATTTTCTGAGATCCTTTCTCATTAAAAGACAAACCTGAGGAAGAATTATCTCAAGAACATCTTGATAAACTAAAATCTGTCAACATAGTGAAGGACATTTTTTATGGTACATAAGCAAATGAGAAGCTTCTATACTTCTTGGAGAATGAAAGGGTTTTAAAAATTGCTGAAGAATATCTAATCCACAAGGTATCAAAAGAACTTGAACATGTTCTGTATCTTCTCAATAATGAAAATGAAGTCACTTCCAGATGGGTAAAGATCCTTGAAGGCATTATAAATGAGAAGAAGAAAAATGAAAGATTATTGATGATGAACACTGAAGAATATAAGCCAAGCTATCTATTGGAAGATGACTCTGAGAAAGCCATGACAAAAGGAGATGCAAGGGTTAAGATGGTGTTAGGCATTCCTACACTAATTTTAAATCTAGATGGTAAGAAGGCCTGTTGTATTCCCTTAGATGAAAGGATGGAAAGATCATCAATTTATGCTCTGAGGGCTGCTATATTTCAAATTGATGATTCTTCTAAACAGATGAAAGAGTTGAAGGAAAAACTGGTTGAATGAATGAAGAATACTGAAAAGAAGCTGTTGGATAACTTTCTCAAGGAAAACTTTTCTTATAGAAGAATTTTATTCAAGAATGAAGATTCAAACTCTGATGCATTTGTCTATACTTTTGACATCATAAGAGAAATTTATGTTTTACTTTATAAAACATAAATTGGGGGAGATTTTTAGGAAATAAACACTGATACTGTCAGAGTATAACAAAAACATAGTTTACATTGTTGACGTCATCAGAGTTTAAGGAAGCTGTCGGTCAGAGTTTACTTTATCAGAGAATACTCAATTAGAGTTTACTTTAACAGAGAATGCTCAAATCAGAGTATAAACAACCGAAAGAGTTTATCAATCAGAGTTTGTCAAGAATCAATCAAATCAGAGTATGGTTAGGATAGTAAAGAAGGAATCCTAATACAATTCTATTTCCTTATTAAAGTTATTCTTTTCATAATCTGCTTTGTAATTGAATTGTAACTATGTCTATATAAACACAGACATATGTTAACATTAATCTATCTTTCAAGTTTTATTTTTCATAACCTAGCAGCTCTTGAGAACAAAGAATTTCTTGAGAGAGTTTTGTATTTCATTCATAATTATTAATACAAAATAGTGATTCTTTTTACATACTTCTGTTCATATTCGATTATTAGGTACTATTACATTCAACTCCCCCTTCTGTAATAGTTTATCTTTCTGGGCAAACATATATATATATATATATATATATATATATCCATATTATACATATATTCAAGTTATAGAGTACAAAAATCAAAATTAATAAAGAAAATAATTTTTTAAATTTTTAAAAAAATCTAACATATTATACAAGTGTTTTTTGGTTTCAAAACTGTTAACTTCATTAAACTGATACAATGGTTTTTTCAACGATTCTATATTAAAAACCGATTGGTTTATTTAACTCGTACAACACAATTGCTAACAAAAATGTTGTCTGTTTAACACAAGAGGACAAAAATTACCTTTTTGCAATAAGACGAAAAATGTTTCAACATGATTTTTCATACTTTTGTTATAAAAAATTATACAAAATAAATTTAAAAATTTTAATTTTTTTTATACATCACTAAAATTGAAATATCTTAACATCTGTACGGTTAGATCATCAAAAAAAAGAATTTTAATTTAAGACGGATTTAATTATAGATTTATCACAAAATCATTATCTACACCCTAACTCATACATATAGAACACATATTCATACTCATTTTCGAACTATAAAACTTTCGACTTATTACTAAACAACTATAGACATTTGTACATAGCCACAAAATAATATTTATTCAAGTCGGGTTAAAAATAAAAAAATTCATAAAGAAAATGAATATTTTTAACTATTTAAAAATCTATGACAATAGTTTAAAAACCGTTGATTGATATATTTCCAAACAATGATATCAAAAACACTTGTGTGAATTTTAATAAAACAATAGTATAATAAAATTGTTGTGCATCCTTTAACAATAGTTATTTGGCCTGTTGTATGAATTCTACTAAAACAGTATTTTTGTAAAACAGTTGTCTAATATTTAACACCAGTTATCGTTTCCGTTGTATGAATTCTTGTAACACAATAGTCTTTAGAAACAGTTGTGTAATCTCCATAATTTTGAGTATTTTTTCATAATGGTTCTGAAAACTGTTGTATTAATCTTGGATTAGACAATGGATTTTGGAGGGCAAAAATAAACCATTGTATGTTCATTCCGGGCAATGCTTTTTTGGCTGAGCGTTGTCTGATAGGTGTTGTCTGAAGCTGTTTTTCTTGTAGGGGTGGTTGAACAAGGAGGGAAAATGCTAGATTTTTAGGTACATACATACATTGTGGTTTAGATGCTATATGTAGTGATCATATAACTTAGAAAGTGATTTTATTGTATTCTCTCCGTTCCAAATTAATTATCTTATTTAATATTTTTGATTAATTTAATTTTAATTAAAAATTATACTTTTTTATAATTTTAAAATCTAAAAAATATATTTTAAAATGAGTTAGATTTATTTATAGATTTTATAATTATTTTCAATTATATAAGATATATAATTTTTAATTAAACTTTCATTATTTTAATTATAAAAAAATCAAACAGACCAGTTAATTTGAA
Source organism: Oenanthe sinensis (assembly GCA_028671895.1). NCBI lineage: Eukaryota > Viridiplantae > Streptophyta > Magnoliopsida > Apiales > Apiaceae > Oenanthe > Oenanthe sinensis. The sequence continues at coordinate 2,755,818 of JAPMAC010000194.1, read as the reverse complement.
ATGGAAGAAGTAATATTTTATATGTAAGAAATATATATTAGTGGATTTTCTATTTGAATTATGTTAAACAATTTGTTTTTATTTTATCATTATGTATAATGAATCATATATATATATATATATATATATATATATATATATATATATATATATATATATATATATATATATATATATATATATATATATATATATATATATATATAAGTCAATATTCCATAAAGAACACTTTAATATGAAGAACAAGAAAGAACACAATGGAATCTTACATAAAAATTCATGTAGATTCTAATTTTAACACTGATTATGTTTTTTTTATAAATAATAATAAATTCTAACATGAAGTTAACAATAAATTATGATTAAACATAATATGAGATTATATGTAAATTTTATTGTTACAAAAACGTTATAAGATTCTATACTGGATTTTATGTTAGATTCTGTAACATTTGATTTTTAAAATTTAGATGAGATTTGGTGTCAGAATCGATATGTTAACCTTAATTATTGTTAAATTTCAATACTAGAAAAACTGCATACAACATCAGTTGCCAAATGATGTCTGAGACATTTCTGACCGATATCTTCGCATGTGATGTTAAAAGTATATACTTTACACATCAATTTTCAAGTGATGTTAAAAACAGATATAAGACATCGTCTCCTAAATAAAGACGATGTTAAAACCAATTGGACATCAATTTTCTTATAAAAGTCGATGTCTATAGCTATGTTTAACATCGGTTGTGTTTATAGAGACGATTTATCAGTTTCTTTAAGACATCATGTTTTATCTTTATATTTGATGTCTATTACAAATTTAATATCAGTTTCTTCAGTTTAAATGATGTAATAGCTTATTTAAGATATCATATTTTTTAAAGACCAACTGATGTCTGTAATTTTAGACATCAATTTTTTTTATAAAATATTATTAGATATACTATTACACATCGCTTTAAAAAATTTGTGATGTTATTTCTTTTGGTTCTGATGACAGTGTCATGTGTACATTGATATATATTAGCCAAAATGAATTCAACTAACTAATAAACTTATCCAACCACGACCAAACTACAGAAAAAGAACTGCTGCCACAAAAAGAAATTTAAATTACCAAACTCAATTGATATATATATATCATTACCAACAACCAAAGTAACGCATCCACATAAATAAACATGGATAGCTAAAAGTAATTCAATCCAAACAAAATGGAAATTAACCATTGAACTAAATAACCCTAGCAGATTCCAAAATAAGTACTATACCAACAAATTCAAACTAAATTTACAATATTATGAGCAACAGATTTCTCATCATGCACACCACCATGAAAATGAGAGTAAAACCACCGACTAAGCAATCTAGAACCAAGTTCAGAACTATTCCTCTGACCAGCAAGTAGACTGCCAGACCCCTAAAAATATATATTCAGTACCTATAACAAAAGCGAGAGGTAGACATTAGAGTGTAATACTTTAATATGAACATATTCCCAAGAAAATTACTTACAAAGGGTTTGTTGTTCTGTTTGCGATAATAATACAACATTCCTCGGCTATCAAGAATAAAAAACCTTCGCTAGCTTTGTCAAACCGTTTTCGAGTTTCCTACATTAATACAAGATCATAAAGAAGCATCAATATAAAGAATTGGTACACAATAATTTTTGTGAATTAGCCAGACCACATATGAACAAGCATGAGATGCACAACCGCACATGCAAAACATGACATAGTGAAACACTTTGTTAAAAAATAGAAAATATAGTTTTCAGCTTTGAACATTTCAGGCTTGGCAAATTCTCCGAGGATAATCAAGAAATGTAGGTATAAAAGTTATCCAATCTTATCAGCATATCTTCGATACACATAATTAAAAGATTTACATAATGTCTTCAATATATGCGATGGTATCCAAGCGCACTTCATCCAGTTCTTCCATTGTGTAAGACAATCGAGTCTTCATCGCCCACTAAAATATAACAAAATAGAAGAAATAAATTACCATGTATATAATATGTCCCAGGGTCCATGAATTGCATAATCAGCTTCTGTGCAAGTCAGCGATAAAAGTTCTACAGTTGTTGCTACATGTAGTAAATTGGACAAATCGACTTCTTCACTAAAACTAATAAAAATTAGTAAAAGAGTTGTAAGTTATGTAAACATACCAATACATACGTTCATCTGATTCACAGTTTATAGATTGCACTTCTTTCTCTGACATTTGTAGTCCTACTTATCGAATACAGGTAGGAATCAGTAAACAAATATCAGTACATAATCATGTAAGTAACCTCTGGTACATAAGTTGAATTTCTAGAATTATAGATATCGATTGTCCAAACCCATCTTTAGTCTAAACATCATTAGCAGAAAGAAAATAAGCCCAGTCTTGACAATTATTAAACTATTTCAATTTATTAAATTATCACATTGACACAGTGATGTTTTCAAGATAGCACAATCAGGAAAATTATCAAATAATTGAAATATAGAGTCATATTGTCGGCATAGCTGTATTTAATTTTAAGCTGAAACAAAATAATTTGAGGAAAACCATAGTTATAAGTCAACACATCATTTTTAGAGAAAAAACATCATATAAAATTCTAATTCTAATCAGAACTCGGAATATATTAAAATCATAACATGTCATAAAATCTAGTAAAGTGGTAGGGCCGCAGGGGAGGAAGTTAACTAAATTGTGAAGTGAGCTGGTCAGATAACATGTCAAAAAACTACATATGCAACTGCTTATTTGTACATTAGCATCCTCTTGAGGACATAAACAACATGTAAGTTTATTCTTATATGGTACAAGTATACTCACCATTGCATCCATTAACATCATTTTTTCACCTTTTCTTTTTTATAAAAAAATTTTCTTTTTCAAAAAAACAAAGTTGTAAGAACTCCCAATACAGTCATTTACTAAACTATATTAGATGTAATTATGCAAACATCAAAATATGAACATAGCATCCAACTCTATGAGCAATGGAATGCAGCCAAAGAAAACTGTTAAGACCACCAAACAAGTCAAGTGGGCAACTTAAGAAGATACCTGTAATCTCTACTTCTATACGTTTTTCCATCAATTGCTCCTCGTTAAATTGTTTTAGAAAAGGAAGAATCTTTTGTATGATGTATTTGGAGTACCGAATTTTTTCTACCCGACTGAATTCTAACTTGAATCTCTCTCTGTCCTATAATAGACCAAAACAAGTACTGTCTATAACTTATATCTATTTTTCAATGAAGAGCATCAAAAAACAAGGAGTATGAAAAGATACTCACTTTGAACAGTACTTCTAAACGCAATTATCTTTTACAATTACAGTTAAGTTGACATACTGGGCATTCTCTAGCAAAGTCCTCTTCAGTCATCTTAGGGTACCTGTATTTAAGAACAATCACAAATACTTTTATGAAAACATCAATTAATTAGATAATAAACAAATAAAGATATACACAATGAATAATATACAAATATCTAGAAACAAATTGCCAATAGCAAACTCATCATCTTAATGCAAAAATGAACCTAAGATGACCAACAAAAGTAGTATTAGTGTCAAAAAAAACCAAAAAGGCTCATTCCTCTCTGCCATGACCATAGTCATGGAATCGAATCTTCATTCCCCTCCACATGACATTGGTTCAAAACCTTATATGGCCTCCTCGCAACCAAAAAGCTAGGGTTTTGAAAATAGGATCTTGGAATCGCCTAATTAACCCCAAATGAACTAATTACTAACCAATCTTAGCTTTGAAAGTGAGGGTTTTAAAAATCGATATATAAATCTAGGGTTTTGAACTGCGGCCAAAGATTTGTGAGAGAGATGATGAGATGATAAGAGATGAGAGATGATGTGTTGGTGAGATGGTAGAGAGAGATATTTGCGAGAGAGAGGGTTGAGAGAGAGAAAGAGTGTGTCACGAGAGAGAGAATGTATTTGGGGGGAAGTGATTTTTGTCTGAGGGGGAAACGATTTTTGTCTAAGCCGGGGGGAATTATTTGGGTAATAAGCTGGGGGAATTATTGACCCACTTTTTTTTTATTTTTTTTGAACACAACTTTAGACATCGGGCTTTTTACCAAGCGATGTCTTAAATAAGGTTTAACATCATTATATACAAAAGCAATGTTAAAAAGATCTTTAACATTGGTGGTTTTTGCAACCGTTGTTAAAGGTGTGATGTTGTATCCAGTTTTTCTAGTATTTTGTGATTCTAATCTTAACAATAAAATTTTTGTAAAAAATGAGGTTTTATGATGGTGTTCTTTCGTGTTCTTTATATAAAGTGTTTTTTATGAAGTGCAACCCTATATATATATATATATATATATATATATATATATATATATATATATATATATATATATATATATATATATATATATATATATATATATATATATATATATATATATATATATATATATGAAACTTGTCCAAAACCAAAGTTTGTTCTGGACCATATACATATAACAGATCTCAGCCATTGGTAGGCTGGGTAGGGTCTCCCTCAATGTTTCATTGAGGCAGCACACAATAGCAGTCTATATATATGTATATATATAAGTATAGTTTTGTAACTTATTTTTACAATTTTTTGTTTTTGAATAAAAATTGAATGTTTAATTTTTTATTCAGAAAAAAAAATTAAAAATAAGTTATGAAACTATACTTTATATGCACCTTAAATATGTGTCAGACATTCTCTCCAAAACACAAATAAATGGGTGGGACTAATGGAGTATATTATAATCTTAGACGATTAATAGAATTAGAAAGGTTAATTTATATTAAAGTTTCAGTAAAGTTGTAAAAATTTGTAATTTTTTTGAGAAATTCTCATTACTACCCTTTTACAATTGATTTTTCCAAGTGGTGTTATTTCGGATTTTGAACTTCCAACTGGCACCCCTAGATTATACTATTACACTTAAAATATCCTTTTGTTAAAGCAAATGTTTACTAAACGTTAAAATACTAGTAAAACACCTGAAAATCATACTCAACTTAATTTTTTTTTGCAATTTCACATTAGAAACAATCTGATACATATAGAACCAGCCATAAAAAAATATATTAACAAAAGATATTGTGAAACAACATAAAACAGTCTAAAACCATTATCTAGTTGAGATATGTTAGGTCCAAAATCATCATAGAAGGGGGGGTTGAATATGATATGGTAGATTTTTCGTTTTAATTGCGGATTATGTTTTTGTGTTTAAGAGATATGAACTTGACAGTACTTGAAACACAAAGTTCGGGGAAATAATAATATATTATTAAATCCCTGAGGTGCTACAATTCTAATCAGTAGATTAGTTGCAATGGGTTCAAAACAATATTACAACACAGATAGAGTTGGGTGAAATAAATGTATGGCTTTAATGGAGCTTCCCGTCTGTCTGTGTTGAATGCTGAAGATGATCATCTCTACTAATTCTTTTGAATTAAACCCATATATAATTGTAGGCTTTTTGGAAATTGATTTCCACAAATGTTTAAGTCCTTTGTTGCGCTTCAAGAGTGCTAGTGGTGTGTAGGCGCCACAAATATGTTTTGCTGGGCCTTGTAAACTTTGTTGCGCCTTAGCTTCATCTTTGTTGCGCCTTTACACTGTCTCCACTGTGTAGGCGCCACTTAATGTTTGTTGCGCCTCCAAGTTGTGCCTTTGCCTTCAATTTAATTCCAAGTAGCATTTTGTTGCGCCTGTATTACATTTTGTTGCGCCTGCACACTAGTTGCAGTGTGTAGGCGCCACAAAATCATCCATCTAACTTTTGTTGCGCCTTTGACTTGGATAAAATGCTACAACATGTTTTGTTGCGCCTGCAGACTAGTTGCAGTGTGTAGGCGCCACAAAATCATGACTTAGACTAATCTTGAGCTTCCAACTTTGTTTGTTGCGCCTAAGTAAAGATAGTTGTACTTCACACTAGGTTCCACCTTTGTATGCACCACCAAATGTAAGTTCACTTGCTTTAATAACCATCTTCAATTCTTGAAGTAACAACTACTTGGATTTCACTCTTCTGGCTTGATCAACTGATTTTCTTCTGATTAATCAAGTCAATTCTTTTCTTGATGTGCTGACGCTTAGTGCACTGGTCTGGTTCACAAACGACTAACACTGAATTGAATTCCCTTAATTCCTGTTCTGTTTCAGCTGACTAACTTTGGACTGTTTCATTGCTTCTGATCACTGAAATCCTTTGACAACTATACTTAAATCATTGCACTGTCTTTAGACTGAAATCTACTGAACACTTATTTGTTGCTGAGGCCTGAACATCGTAATGAACTTCTCTCGCTGTCGTTCAGTAAACTTTACATCTTGAATGCTCTGCAGTGATGTATGTATTATTTTTGTTTGCATGTCCTTCAGGATTCCTGTGCTGCATATTTGTACTATTTATATGTCTTTGTTTCTTAGTTGAGCTATCGTTAACACTATTACATACTACGTTACATTATGCCTTACAATCTCCCCCTATTTGTTTGTTAGAGTTCGACAAGCAAATCCTGTGAGAGGATAACTCAACTGATACTTACAAGAAAAAGTAAAGTGCAGAAAGACAGTAAATAATATTAAATACCTTCTGAATTAGATTTTACATTTCCAGATTTCTTTTGTACAATAGAAGTTTGTTCCTCTAGCCTGAACAGATAATTCTATGATCTTCTTCTTCTTTGTACTGAGTCTTGCCTGTGTTTAGATCTTGTTTCAGAGTAATGCTTTCTTAGCTCTTCTTCCTTTTCTTCTAACCTTGCCTTTACTAAATCCCTAGCTTCCACTTCAAGAGTATTGACTGGAGTTGGATCTTCTAATTTCTTCAAAACTTCAGTGAGAAAGGCTGTTGAATTTATCTTGGAGATTGACTCGAAGGCCAGAGATTGTCTCTTTAAAAACACGAACACTGTTATTCTTTTTGGAAAGCCTTTAACTCTATCAGTGTCATGCATCGACTCTTCTGCCAGTTTCTCCCTTAGATCATCTTCAATCATCCTCAAAGCCTTTTTGTCTGATTTGACAGTGGATCTCTTTACCCTTGAAAAGACTTTTCGGATTATTTCAGAATCGTTTCTCCTTAGTCTTGATAGATCCTTCTTCTTATCTACTTCATCCTTCTTGAATAGGAAGAATTTTTTTCCATTTGGCTCTGTCTGAATGCAAGGTTCAGAATCTTTTATGGTTTCAAGTACTTCTGTGCCATCCTCTCTTCTTACAAACACTGGTTCCTGATAGTATCTGTTTGTTTCCATTAGGTATCTCCCTGATGTTTTGATTGCTTTGTTCAGTCTGAATGCATAGATTAACTCAGCAGCATATAAATCTTCTTGAGTTCTGTTCTTCTTGCTTCTGAGTCTCCCTTCTACATACCGCATGAACATTTCATGGCTTGAATCCAGACATTCGTCAGACAAAGTTAGATTATAGAGAGTTGTTGCTTTGTAGTATTTGACTACTGGAGGCTTCTCAAACGCTTCAACACCGATCTCTATTATCTTCTTCTCAATCAGATCTCTCAGTATCTCATTTGTTTTGTGCCCTCCAAAGATGACTTTCCTCTTCAGCACATACAACTCTACAATGTTCTTCTTTTCAAAACTCTTTGTCGACAAAATCTTTGACCCCAGTGATTTTGAGTTTAAGAACATTTTCCATCCTTGTTTGAATGCACTTACCGACACGCTTGTTATTTCATCTGAAAGCATAGCATAGAACTCATGAACATCTTCATATTTTTCTTTCAGGGTTCTGAAAAGGTCACGGACTTCTCTGTCTTTCTTTTGAGTTAAAGTCAACTCTTTCTTTTTGAGCAGATTCATTGCTTCATCCCAATCAGGACCAAATTTTGCTTCAATGTCCTTCATTCTATTCCTTCTTTCTAGTGTGTGTTGGACTCTCTTCCATTTTCTCTTCATTAACTCTTGAGCTTGAACTAAGTCTTGAGAAATAACTTCATCTACACCAACTAGAAGACAGTTATTATCAAAAGCATCTTCTTCAGCAAACTCTTCTTCAACATCTATTCCAGCGGCCTTTGTTGTTTCTTCTATTTCATTCTTAGTTGGAATCTCCATTGGCACATAGGGTTCACGAATTTCTCCTTCTTTAAGTTGCCTCGCTCCAGGCCTATAAAAGAAATCTGTCTCCCCCTGAGCTGTATACTCCAATATCATTTCAGCTCCAACTTCTTTTTCTTGCACTATTCTCTCCCCCTCAGTTGGGTTATCCTCCCTTCTGACCGGAGTAATTTGAGTTGTTGAAGTTGATCGAGTAAAATAGGAACTTTCTGAGCTAGCAGTTGTTTAACCAAATCTTTGATTTCTTTCATTTTCGTGCTCTGCTGCTCCTGCACCTCCAAGATCTTTCTTAATGAATAGTGAATTTCAGTTACCTGGTCCTCCAGATTTAGAATCCTTTGGCTATGTGCAGTGTGTGCTATGTGTGGGGTGTTTATTTAGATAGTGGGTGTCTCACTCCTTACTGTTTCTGTGTTTGCACGACCCTCAACACTCACACTCGGGAAGTCAGGGTCAGGGAATATAAGATCATCAAGGTTAAGAGTTTCAGTCATTTCTTTAAAAGCATTGAGATCTTCTGTACCTGCATTAAAATCCATATCCCTTCTATGGGTAGGTTGCCTCTCCGCCTAATCACTTTGAGTGGGGAGAACTCTTTTTTCAGGAACTGGAGATTTAAGACCCAGTGTGGTCACCACTATGGATTCTGTAATGATTGGCAGAGTTGAAGAATCCGTGATGTCAGCTGAAGCCATTGAAGGCATTACCTGCTCAGAGACACCCTGAACATGTTCTACTACCGAAGCAGCAGATACTCTATGAATAGAGTCCACATCCCTTCTATGGGTGTGTTGTCCCTCTACCTGACCTGTAAAGGTGGGGAGGACCTCCGTTGTAGGAGCTGTACTTGGAATTTCCAGGGGGGTCACCACCTCAGGCAATGTAATGATTGACAAATAAGAGCCTGTGATGCCCCGCGAAGCCTGTGAAGGCATTTCCACTTGAAGTGGTGATGTTGCTGACGCAGCTACTCCTTGAATGGAGACATCTTCCCTTCTATGGGAGAGTTGCCTTTCCACTTCACCCACTTGGGGAGGGAAAACATCCTTAATAGGATCCGGAGATTTTAAGTCCATGGGGCTCACCACATTTGACAATGTAATGAATGGCTCGTGAGAGTCAGTGATTCCCCCTTCTGTCTATGAAGACAGGTTCTGAATTGGATCAACCAAAACAGTACTAGCTACTGAAGTAGCGGATATTTTTACAATCTCTGTTTCTGTTCCCGTACCTTTCAGGATTTTATCAATTTCAGAATTAAGATTACGAAGAAAAAGAAAGGTTTCAGAGATTGGAGAATCAGGTTCTTGTCTCACAGTTGCCCTAGGTTTAAAATTCATTTTACGTCATTTTCGAGAGGGCAGAGCTGTAGGGGATATTTCAATAAATTCCTGATTCGGTAGGGACTCCCTATCATCTACATCAATGGTTCTTTTTCTTGTGTTGGGAGATGAAGGGAGTGTTTGTTGATCTCTGGCAGTGGATAGGACTGGTTGGTCTTGACCAAGTTCATTACCAGCTTCTATGGCCACTGAGGGCTCTTGTGTGTGCATTGCCGTTTCAGGCTCAGTAGGAGTTAGTGTGACAAAATTCTCTATTAGAAAAGCAGAAAAGTCAAAGTCAAGAAGGGTACCTTCATCCATTTGATCATCAGAAATATTTGGAATGTACACCTCTGTAGTCTGATTTTCTTCCACTAAGTCCTCAAGATTGTCCTCCTCTGTTGGATTTTCAGGGATATTCCTTTCTTCTTTTTGCATTGGTTCTTCCTCTTGTTCAGAACCAGCTTCTTCCATACTTTCATCTTCTTTTTCAGTGCCTGGTTCTTCCTCAGATGCTTCTTTGCTTTCTGAATCAATTGATGTTTCAGCTTCATTCTCCTTTTGAGATGATTGTTCTTCTGAATTTGCATGAGCTGATTCATCAGTTTCAGATACATGGTCTTCTTCAGAGGTTGTCTCTCTTTCTGCCTCAGATGCAGCTTCTTCTTCTTCTTCTTCATCAACCTGTCTAAGAAGATCAAAGTAATCTCTAATAGGATCAGTCAGTGGAGCAGGAGTATACCTGTTGGGATAGTCAGCCTCATTCCTTAGCCTTAAGATTGTCTTCATTTGAAGAGAGGGTGACTCTTCCAGCTCACTGTTCTGAAAGGATTGGAGTTGATCAGCAGTCAGCACTTGGTTCAGCACCAGCTGTACAAATCTTGGATATAGACATAAATTCTCCATTTTTGCCTGATTATATAGGATTTCTTTCATGATCATCTTCCCAATATTGATTCTTGATCCAGAAGCCACTGCATATCCAATCACCTTGTTGAAATTTGTAATTCCATGGAAGCCCCCTGTCTTTGGTGCAAAGCAATGAGACAAGATGTTGAAAAACAGGTTCCATTCCTTGGGTAAGTAATTCTTGTAAATATTCTTTGGAAGATTGTTGTTTACTCTGGTGCAGTGTAGTAACATGAAGAAATTATCCAAATCTGCTTGAGACGGTGCATCTGCAAGATCTTCAGTTGGCAAATGAAGTGCCTGATTTATGTCATTCTCTATTATTCACACTTTTTGCCGTTTGATTGTGCAAGTAAAGCTGATATTCCATCTGCAGATGTGTCTTTAGAAGACCTGTACACCTGTCTCAGAAGATTTCTATTTAACGGAACGTCAGTAGTTAATGCATATCGGACTATAGAATTTTCATTTAAGAACCTAGCCCAATTACCTAACTCCCCTGCTTAAGTCTAATTATTTGCTATGACAGATAAATAATTAGTCTTTTTAATCTCAAAATGACCTGCCATTTTATTAAAAATGAAAGATAATTTTTACGAATTAAAATTACTAATTAAACTTGAATTAATCAAGAATAATGGACTAAACCCTTAAAAATAAAATTACTTGAATTAACAATTAAAAAGTATAAAGAACTCCTAGTAATTTTAAGCACACTTTTAATTAATCCACAATTTTTAATCGATTTTATCAGTCAAGAACCCTAGCCAATTTTGTTCGAATATAGATAATTGTTAATTTTAAAACCTTGACTCAAATAAATGGGACCACTTGCAAATGATAGTCCTTACTGTGAATTACACAAATCTGGTTTTAGAAAATAATTTGAACAGGAATTGGCTTAGATTTGGTCGATTAAAAAAGTAGATCTGTGAGTTTTTTTTTCTTGCGCCTTTAGAGTGTATATACTGTGTATGTATAATTGAGGCGCAGTAAAAACTCTTGTTTGTATTTATAGGCGCCTGAAAACTGAACAAAATATGCTTAAGTACTTTTGTTGCGCCTGCACTGTGCTTGCACTGTGTAGGCGCCACAAACTAACTTAGCGCAACAACCTGCTAGTTATTTTTTGTTGCGCCTTCACAGTGAATTCACTGAGTAGGCGCCACAAAGTACTCTGACGCCACAACAAAATCTTCTTAAGAGTTTTGTTACGCCTTTACAGTGGATACACTGTGTAGGCGCAACAAACTCATAGGCGCCACTTGAATTTTAACCCAACAAATTTCTAAGTACTTGAGTAAATTTTTGTTGCGCTAACACAGTGCTTGCATTGTATAGGCACCACAAAGTACTTGGAAATTATTCAAGTGTTCCCATATTTTGCTTCAAATAAAATAAACAACATTTATGAGTAATTTGAATAATTAATCAATAATAATTAATTACCCATAAATATTATTTCACAAAATATTTATTAATAACAATAATAACATTAATTGTTAAAATTATTATCATAAATAAATTATGCTTCTTATTATTTTATTTTTATTTTAAATATGAGAATAAATATAAATATTCATCCTTTTTATTTAAAATAATTTCAAATAATATTTAAAATATCTAAGTGCCAAGAATTTATAAATTAAATACAAGCACTTAAATATTGTCTAAGATCAAAATTAAATAAATAACAATATAATTAACATTTATGCACAAAATATTCATCTAATTTTAAAATCCTAATTACTGGAAAATTAATTTGGTAGATAAATTCACAAGTCCTAAAAATATTGAAATTAATCAACTAGTGAATTTATCAACTTCAAATTGCAATTTTTGATTACTAACTTATTAGTTAGAAGAATTTAACATCCCAAGTTCACAAACCAGTCTAGTGAAAGTGATTTCATCCAGTGGTTTAGTGAAGATGTCTGCAATTTGCTGCTCTGTAGGTATAAAATGTAACTCTACAGTACCATTCATGACATGCTCTCTAATGAAATGATACCTGATATCAATGTGCTTGGTTCTTGAGTGTTGAACAGGATTGTTTGTGATGGCTATGGTACTTGTGTTGTCACAAAATATTAGAATTTTGTTCAGCAACAGTCCATAGTCCTGAAGTTGGTTTCTTATCCACGGTATTTGTGCACAGCAACTTCCAGCAACAACATATTCAGCTTCAGCTGTTGACATTGCAACTGAGTGCTGCTTCTTGCTATACCAGGACACCAATTTTCTACCAAGGAATTGACAACTCCCTGATGTACTTTTTCTATCAATCCGACAACCTGCATAATCAGAATCTGTATAGCCAATAAGGTCAAAACCTGTATCTTTAGGGTACCAAATTCCAAGATTCAGACTTCCTTTAAGATACCTAAAAATCCGTTTAACAGCTATAAGATGTGATTCTTTAGGGTTAGACTTGAACCTAGCACACAAGCATGTAGAAAACATAATATCTAGCCTACTTGCAGTTAAGTATAATAATGAGCCGATCATACCTCTGTAGCTTGTGATGTCTACCTTTTTACCAGGTTCATCTTGATCAAGCTTAGTGGCAGTTGCCATAGGGGTTTTAGCTGTTGATGCATCTTCAAGACCATACTTCTTCAAAAGATCTTTGATGTATTTGGTCTGGCAAATGAAGATTCCATCTTTCCTTTGGCTTACTTGGAGTCCAAGGAAGTAATTCAGCTCTCCCATCATTCTCATTTCATACCTACTCTGCATTAGCTTAGCAAATCTACTACACAATTGATCGTTAGTAGAACCAAATATAATGTCATCCACATATACCTGTACTAATATCATGTCATCTTTATGCTTTTTATGAAACAGAGTCTTATCTATGACACCCCTAGTGAAACCATTTTCAAGTAAGAATATAGATAGAGTGTCATACCATGTCTGAGGTGCCTGCTTTAAGCCATAGAGTGCCTTGAAGAGAAAGTATACCAAATCTGCAAATTCTGGATCTTCAAACCCTGGGGGTTGTTCCACATACACTTCTTCTTCAAGCTCTCCATTCAGGAATGCACTCTTCACATCCATTTGATATACTTTGAAATTGGAGTGTGCTGCGAATGCTAGAAACATCCTGATAGCTTCAAGTCTTGCCACTGGTGCATATGTTTCATTATAGTCTATTCCTTCTTCTTGAGAATAACCTTTAGCAACCAGTCTGGCTTTGTTCCTCGTGACAATGCCATCTTCATCCAGCTTGTTTCTGAATACCCACTTTGTGCCAATTATAGACTTGTTCTTTGGCCTGGGTACCAGCTTCCAGACTTTTTTTCTGTTAATTTGATTGAGTTCTTCTTGCATAGCAATGACTCAATCTGGATCTTCTAGTGCTTCTTCTACTTTCTTTGGCTCTATCTCAGAAAGAAAGCCAAAGAATAAACATTCATTTTGAGAAGCACGTCTAGTTTGAACTCCAACATCTGGATCTCCTAGAATCAACTCAAAGGGGTGGTCTCTACTCCACACCCTATGTCTAGGCAGATTTGCCCTTGAAGATTCAGCTTGATTATTATCGAAGTGTTGGGTCCTGCTAGTTGATCCTTTAGTTGCTCCCCCTGAGCTGCTGCTTGGTTGAGAATGAGATTCTCTGCCACTACTAGTAGTTTCTGTGAATCTTCCACTGTTTCCACTACTAGGGTCAGAATCATCATTGTTATTATTCTCATTTGGAGCCTGATTTTTTGTTGCAGCTTCAGGTTCTATTTCACTTTCATCTGAGTTCATATTTTCAAACTGCAGAGTTTCAATGTCGTCTATTCTTTGTACACTTGGGAGCTTGAGATCATCGAAAGTTACATTCATGCTTTCAATGACCTTTTTGTGTTCAATCACATAGACCCTGTACGCCTTATATTCCAGAGAGTAGCCAAGAAATATGCCTTCATGAGCCTTGGATTCGAATTTTCCTAGATGCTCATCATCTTTTAGTACAAAACACTTTGCTCCAAACACATGAAAGTATTTCAGTGTTGGTTTCTTGTTTGCCATTAACTCATACGGAGTCTTGTCATGTTCTTTGTTGATCAGGGTACGATTTTGAGTGTAGCAAGATGTGTTGACTACTTCAGCCCAAAAGTATAAAGGTAACTTAGATTCATTCAGCATTGTTCTTGCTGCTTTAACCAAAGTCCTGTTCTTCCTTTCTTCTACTCCATTTTGTTGTGGAGTTCTGGGCGCTGAGAATTGTCTTGAGATACCTTTTTCAACACAGAATTCATTTAGGGTTACATTCCTGAATTTTGTTCCATTGTCAGACTTGATTTTTCTGACAGGCAAACCAGCTTCTACCTCTATCTTCTTTATATGATCAATGATTATTTGAGGGGCTTCATCCTTTGAGGCTAGAAACAACACCCACGTGTACTTAGAGTAGTCATCTACAATTACCAGTGCATATCTCTTCCTTGACATAGACATGATGTTGACTGGACCAAATAAATCCATATGCAGTAGTTGTAGTGGTTCAGTAATGTCGGTTGAGTCTTTGCTTCAGTGAGATGTTTTCTTTGACTTCCCATTTTCACATGCTTCACATAACCCTTCTTGACAGAATTCCATCTCGGGTAGACCTCTAACCAATTCCCTCTTTACTAAAGAGTTCATTGCTTTGAAGTTAAGGTGTGAAAGTTTCTTGTGCCACAACCAACTGTCCTCTGTTGAAGCTTTGCTGTAAAAACATTTTACTCCGCCTTTGCTTACAGAGAAAAAATCAGCTACAAGGAGATTCCCCTTTCTCACTCCCTGAAGAGCAAGCTTCGTATCTTTCTTGTTTTGGATTGCACATCTTTCTTTCTCAAAAGTTACTTTGAAACCCTTGTCAGTGAACTGACTGATACTTAGAAGGTTGTGTTTTAATCCGTCCACAAGAGAGATATTTTCTATGAAAACATTCCCAATTTCCAGATTGCCATATCCCGTTGAGAATCCCTTGTTGTTATCTCTAAAGGTCACTATCGGGCCAGCTTTCTCAATCACATATGATAACAGGGCTTTATCACCAGTCATATGCCTTGAACAGCCGTTGTCAAGAATCCATATGACACGTTTGTTCTTTGTTGTGCCCTGCAACCACAGATTGATTACTTTTTATTTGGCACCCAAATTTGATTGGGTCCAAGAGGCTTAGATAAGTAAACATTTTTAGCTACAGAACAAGCGTTTCTCATCGACTGCTCCCTTGCCCTTTGGTTTAGCCTTGACAGGGGTGTCTTTAGGCTTAGAGACAGGGGCTTCCTTCCTAGATTTAGGAGGACTAGCAGTCTTTGCCCTATTATGCTTTCTAGTCATGTTCACATCTGTATTCATGCAAGTACTTGATGATGTATTCATTAAGTTAATGTATGCAGACATGATATTGAAAGCACATGGCATGCAACCTACTTCACCGCATGGTTGATGAGGAATAGAAATGGCAGGCATGACAGGTATACTAGGAGTTTCTGTTTTTACTACTTTTACCTTATTACATGCATGTGTAAGATGATTAGTAGAATTGCAGTTGTTACAAACTTTCTTAGCAGCACTAGAAGAATAGGCATTAGCATTTTTCTTGTTGACACCTGTTTTACCATTTCTGTTCGCTTTCTTGTTTTCAGTTTTATTGCCTAAATCAATTTTAACCCGTTTCTTTGGTTCTTCAATTTTAACAGAATTCTTAGGCAACTGTTTCTTATCTTCTACCTTTTCCTTTTTTTCCTCTGCAAGGAGTTCTTCTTTCATTAAGAGCTCTTCTTCATTTAAGGTTTCAATGACAAACTTCTTATAGAAGGGCTTAACTACATTCTTTAATACATGTGGAATGTCTTGTTTCACAGGACTTTCCTCAGCAATAGATTCTACATGCATTTTTCCTGCCTTTTTATCATAGTCAAAACCTATTCCAGTTTTCTGACCTATGACCTGTTTATCTATTGCCTCCTTTACAAGATTAGCAGATTTCTTATAAGCTTGAAGTTTTAACTCTAACTCAAAAATTTTATTCCTAAGTGTGGTTTCTACTTCCTAGTTGCACTTGTCTCTATTATGAAGATATTCTATTTTCTGTTTCAGATCTTCTAGATTAACACATGCAAGCTCTAGTTCTTCGTTTCTAGGTTCTAGCATTTTATTCTTTAGAACTAGTTTAGCATTTTCTTCTTCAGATGCTAGCATGCTTGTATGTATGTTAAACATTTCTATACTGAGATCTTCTACAGTTTTCTTATATTCAGATTTAGACATGTCAATGGAGGAGAGAAATGATACCTTCGATGATTGAGGGGATGCCTCTGAAGAGTCTGCCATTAAAGCAATGTTTCTATATGTTTCTTCTTCATCGTTGTCTGAATCATCCCAGCTTTTTCCTTCAGCTATATAAGCTCTACCCTGATGCTTCTTTACCAGTGCATCATATTTCTGCTTGAGTTCATCATATGACTCCTTTCTCTCTTTCACTTGCTTTGGCTTCCGGCATTCTGTTGCAAAATGCCCGGGTTCATCACAGTTGTAGCACTTGAACTTACTGCGATCTACCATTCCCGTCTTATAACCTCCTTTGATGTAAGACCCCTAAAGACGATCCACCTCGGTTGCTGTTTCTGAAACTGGAACCACTGTAACTGGAGTTACTCTTGAATTTGTACTTAGGGTTCCTCCTAAACCTGAGGTTCTTGAACTTCCCTGCCATATAGGCCATTGTTTTATTTTCCAATTGTTCAAGTTCTTCCATTGAGTAGAAGTCGTCTTCATTACCTGGTTGAGTGTTATCTGTAAATTCAGCTTCCAAAATTTCTTCTTTCTCAACATTAGGTTTCACTGTGTTGATCTCTATGACAGCAAGATCCTTGGCTACAAGAGCTGTAGTCTTCAACAGTGTTGTATTCTTACTGTCCATTGTACTTGTCCCATAAATTATCTGTCTTTGCTCTTGCTCCATTTCATGAGTCTTGAGCTTCCCATATAAAATTTCAATGGACATGTCATTTATGTCACTCCTTTCTCTGATGGCAGAGATTTTGTGTTCCAGGTGTGCTGGCAGTGTCAACATGAATTTTCTGTTGATCTCCCTACGTGAGTAAGCCTTCCCATGCAGTGACAAGTCATTCAACAATTTGTTGTATCTCTCAAAGACTTGAGTGATACTTTCTCCTGGTAGTGACTTGAAAGCTTCATATTGGGAGGTAAGAATATCAAGCCTGTTCTCCTTTACTTCTGCTGTACCTTCCATCAGCAGATCAATTGTATCCCACATCTGTTTGGCACTTGTGCAGTTAATCACTTGATTTAGCATTGTAGTGTCCAAAGAATCCTTCAGGATGCATTGAAGATGATTGTCCCATGCAACTCTTTCTTTATCAGTGTCAGTAAACTCTGAAGGTTCCTTTGGGGTAAATCCTTGCGGAATCCGTTCGCCGTCTTTTAAAACTGTTTCTGGTGTAAGCTTCTGAGGTACATAGGGTCCATTTTCCAAAATTCCCAAATATTGAGAATTTGAAGTTTTAATGAAAATGGACATCTTCTTCTTCCATAGGATGTATTCATTTTTATCAAAGATTGGGATTTTAATGCTGCTGAGTTTTTGGGTACTCATGGTTATAAGAATTTTAAATCTTAAGAAATAATTCATTTCTTAAAAATTAAAATCAATTCGAATAAAAATTAAATTTCAAGAAATAAAATTTTAATACGAATTCTTGATGATTGATAGTCTTCTTAAAATTAGTGAAATTAAAATTTTTGAAAAATTCTAAATTGAATTTTCTATAATAATAAAGAAATTTCAATATAATTTTTTTTAGATCTAAAAATGCACTTTTTCGAAAAATTATTTTTGGATCTTGATTTATAACTTCAATCAACAAGCTTTGATACCAATTGTTAGGTCCAAAATCATCATAGAAGGGGGGTTGAATAAGATATGGTAGATTTTTCGTTTTAATTGCGGATTATGTTTTTGTGTTTAAGAGATATGAACTTGACAGTACTTGAAACACAAAGTTCGGGGAAATAACAATATATTATTAAATCCCTGAGGTGCTACAATTCTAATCAGTAGATTAGCTGCAATGGGTTCAAAACAATATTACAACACATATACAGTTGGGTGAAATAAATGTATGGCTTTAATGGAGCTTCCCGTCTGTTTGTGTTGAATGCTGAAGATGATCACCTCTACTAATTCCTTTGAATTAAACCCATATATAATTGTAGGCTTTTTGGAAATTGATTTCCACAAATGTTTAAGTCCTTTGTTGCGCTTCAAGAGTGCTAGTGGTGTGTAGGCGCCACGAATATGTTTTGTTGCGCCTTGTAAACTTTATTGCGCCTTAGCTTCATCTTTGTTGCGCATGTACACTGTCTCCACTGTGTAGGCGCCACTTAATGTTTGTTGCGCCTCCAAGTTGTGCCTTTGCCTTCAATTTAATTCCAAATAGCATTTTGTTGTGCCTGCATTACATTTTGTTGCGCCTGCACACAAGTTGCAGTGTGTAGGCGCCACAAAATCATTCATCTAACTTTTGTTGCGCCTTTGACTTGGATAAAATGCTACAACATGTTTTGTTGCGCCTGCAGACTAGTTGCAGTGTGTAGGCGCCACAAAATCATGACTTAGACTAATCTTGAGCTTCCAACTTTGTTTGTTGCGCCTAAGTAAAGATAGTTGTACTTCACACTAGGTTCCACCTTTGTAGGCACCACCAAATGTAGTTTCACTTGCTTTAATAACTATCTTCAATTCTTGAAGTAACAACTACTTGGATTTCACTCTTCTGGCTTGATCAACTGATTTTCTTCTGATTAATCAGGTCAATTCTTTTCTTGATGTGCTGACGCTTAGTGCACTGGTCTGGTTCACAAACGACTAACACTGAATTGAATTCCCTTAATTCCTGTTCTGTTTCAGCTGACTAACTTTGGACTGTTTCATTGCTTCTGATCACTGAAATCCTTTGACAACTATACTTAAATCATTGCACTGTCTTTAGACTGAAATCTACTGAACACTTATTTGTTGTTGAGGCCTGAACATAGTAATGAACTTCTCTCGCTGTCGTTCAGTAAACTTTACATCTTGAATGCTCTGCAGTGATGTATGTATTATTTTTGTTTGCATGTCCTTCTGGATTCCTGTGCTGCATATTAGTACTATTTATATGTCTTTATTTCTTAGTTGAGTTATTGTTAACACTATTACATACTATGTTACATTATGCCTTACAAGATCGAGTTTCATGTCCTTGTGAGACATTAATTGATGTATGTGAGTCTGCAAGTCATGCACTTACTTTTTTTACTACACCCCTTGCTTCTTTTACTGCATTAGACTGGTCTCTCACCATAGGATTCCTAACCATAATATGCACACCAGTTTTCTTGCTTTCTTTGATTTTTTTTATTAGTAAGGTCCCCTTTACATGTCCTTGATTTGGGTAGGCCCAATAAGGCAGATCATCTTGAACCTTAGTTGATGGTTTCTCATTCATTCTTCAGAAATTCAGAACTATTTAAAGTGGATCAGGCTTTAGAGAGGTCCCAACCCAAATTGAAATAAGCTTATCAGTTCGTCGTTCGAACATAAGGAGTAAGTCCTTATCAGTCACTTGTCGTTCGAAAATGTAGGATAATGTGTTAAGTAAGATAAGTATTGCAGAAGGGGAGGTTGAATGCAACTTGATTAATTATAGCTATTTCTTGCTAACAACACACAAGAATTGCAATTAACAAGTTTAGAATGAGCACGGTTGGATAGCCCAAGTGGTTGAGGGCTTATCCTCTGTCGTCCCAGGTCCTGGGTTCGACCCTGGCTCACCCGAGAATTTCTTTAGAACAGATACTCATTTGTAAGGCTATAAGCCAAATTAGTCAAAAAACAAGTTTAGGATGCATACAATAAAAGTAGATAAACAAGATAGTGTTTTAAACTTCGAAACTAATTTTATTATTTTTGTTTTGCTATAACTGACTGGAAATGAATTCCAGCTTCGATGGATACAATAACAATGAATTTGCAAATACTTCTATGCTTGAGAGAAAATCTAGCTCAGTTGCATAAGAAAAAGTACTTGTGATATATGTGTATTTATACTGAAACACATATCCCACTCACATGTGCACTTTCCCTTGGTCCTAGAACAAAGCTTGAAATAGAAAATGTGCTTTTCTCCTTCAAACTTATCTTCATTCCATTTGTATATAAAGTAGCTCTGAGATATGCAGAAATCTTTGACTCATTGAGCACGCTTTAACTTTCGCTTGTCTTCTCCCAAGTTGCAGTAGTAGATTTGACAGACTAGATAGATATGTCTAAATTATTTCTTGTAATTTCACTATCTTAGTCTGCTACCTGGAACAGACTTTCAGCTTCAATAAAATTTTAGTGCCAACTTTTAGCTCCTCTATGGTGACAGTATCTTCGACTCTGCATACTTTGTTGTCAAGATTTGATAGTCTACTAAAACATACTATCTCCAAAGTTGCTATCAACTATCCCCACCAATGTTTTTGTCAGTAAAACTTGTTGCCTTCAAATCTTCATTCTCCGCCAAGTTTACTGTCAAGGAATAGTTGATGTCACATGTTCCTTTGTACTGTCACTTGAATATACTGTCATAGGCTTGAGTGTTGAATGTTATTGTCGAGAGTTTGAACCATGTTGTGCATGAACATTATATGAACTTCTATTTCATGGATCAAGTTATTACATTCGTACAAGATAGTAACTATTAAACTTATTGTCACATACTTATACTGTTTCAAGTAACTGTCTAAACATACTGTCAATATACATGTGACAATACATTTTACCTAGCTTATTATAAATTAAAATTAAGTAACTTTAGTTGATTACACTGTTAACACCACAATCTCTAACAATCTCTCCCAATTTATTTTTATGTAAAATAGAGACAAATTCAAAGTAAATTATAGATGCTAACTGAATTAAAATAACTGAAGTGTTTGTACAGGAAAATATTCAGAAATTACAAGTACAAATTCAATAATTTCTCAAGATACATGCTCATCTTGTCTGAGTAGGTCTTCAAATTTTGCTCAAGCTTCCTTGTTCTGATTTCTTTTGAGGATTCTTTCTTTCATATAGCAATTCCAAAGCTCCCAGAGCCCTTTTCTCTTTTGTAGTCTTGGCATGCTCAATCACACAATGAAGCATCAGTTTCACCAATTTATAGGTTCTTCAAGTCTTGATAAGAGTAGTAGTCTTCCGCTGGCCCTTTGAAAATGCAGAGATATTTGACTCCAAATTCATCAGCAATGTACCTGTCCTTTAAAGATGAGAAAATTTACTTCACCCTCATTTTTTTTATGTCATCATACTCCTGAGATCTTGATTCAATGATTTCTCCAACTAAAGTACTCAAGTTTATTTCGATTTCCAGAAAAGATCCTGTAGTGATTTTGAAGATTCTCCTTAGATTTGCAGTATTGAGAACTTTGAAATCCATAGCTTTCACTTTAATGTTGTCAATAATAATCCTTAAAGGATTAATGAAGAAAGGTGAGACATAATTTGGCTTTCCTGAAAATCGATCATTCAGCTTTGCACACTTCAAGTCAATCTCAGATTCTTTGGTTTGCTTACTTATCCTGTCAATCTCCTTCTTAGTGGCTTCAACCTCAGCATTAAACTTTTTCTTCTTCTTCATATCTTCCTTCTCCTTTTTTCTTCTTGAAATCATATATCTCTATGGCTTTCCTCTTAAGATCAAATACATCAAATTATTTTATCTTAAGTAGTTTCTTTTTGATAAGTTCTGTGATATGAGGCTCATTCTCAGCCAAAGTCTTCAAATATTCAAAGGTGATCTCTTCAGCAGATCCACCTGTGTTGTAGAATATAATTCTATTTGGATTTCTTAGAAGATATTGCTGAGTTCTTTCATAATCCACCTTCTTATCATATTCTTTCTCTTTCTTTGTGGTGATCATTCCTTGGATTTTGGGAATGCCCTTATGTTCTTCTGGATAAGGATACTTAGACAATTGTTCCTCCAACTTGATCAGTAACTCAGAATTCTTATCCTGCAAAGAATCCATACTTCAGAATTCTTTGATCCCTTAATCATTTTCAAACATCAGGCCATCAAAGTAGATGACTAGCTCAGGCTCTTCAGCTTTAACACCATCTAGAGGATGAGGTTTGAATGAGTCCATCAATTCTAGAAATTTTCTGATCAAGATCCCCCTGAGGACCTGAGTCCTGTTATCGGAACCATGTATGATTAGAAATATTTTCTGATCAAAAAATAACTTTCATCCTTCATTTTATGATCCATCTCCTCAATTTCTCCATTTGAGTAGTTAATGATTACTTTACTCAAAGAGTTGAATTTAGACCACTCAACAACAACCTTGGTCATTGATTCAACCTTGGATTGAGCTAAATTATTGATTGTTGGTCTCTTGACATCCAGATATTCTTCATTGAATATTCCAGGCTTTAGAATTGTTGGACCAAATCAAGCCTACTCTGTATGATTACTTGTCTTGATGTAACACATGTAATGTTTCTATATTAGGATGTGTTCTTAGAATGTCAAAATATATTTTTATATAGAAGTATGTTTCTACTATGAATTCAATATGTAAATGTGAGTCAAGAGTAAAGATCGATAGAAGATTCAAGTCTGAATCAGGCATTAAATCAATGAAGACTTCATCAAATAAGAATTGCAGTGAAAAGTACACCAAGGCAAATACATGATAGAGAAGTCATCCTGATAGAGAAGTCAGAACTGTGAAGTTGGTAGAAAAGTCTCAAATGCTCAAATAACTTATCAATCAATCGAGAAGTGATAAGTAATCGAGAAGTCAAAGAATTGATAGTTATTCGAGAAGTACAGTTGAACAAATCGAGAAGTTAGCTAAAGGAGCAATCGAGAAGTACCAAGGGTAGAACCAATCGAGAAGTATGTGTTACAAGTATGATTCGAGAAGTCTACTCTAATCGAGAAGTCTATTATAATCGAGAAGTCTATTATAAACGAGAAGTTTACTCTAATCGAGAAGTTTATTCTAATCGAGAAGTCTATTCTAATCGAGAATTCTACTCTAATCGAGAAGTCTATTCTAATCAAGAAGTCTATTCTAATTGAGAAGTCTACTCTAATCGAGAAGTCTATTCTAATCGAGAAGTCGTTCACTGTGACTTCTCGAAGTAAATTCAAGAGAGTACTCAGTTGATTCAAGAAGATAAATTCTAGGAGATTTACAGACAAATAAGATAAGTGATTCTAAAGCTCTGTCATTACAGGATAAGTCAAACCTGTGAAGATGGAGACAAGTCTACCATGAAGCTTGAAAGATGAATAAGACAAATGACAGAAGGGATAAGGCTGTAAGAAAAAGGATTGTCATAGTTTGTGTTAGCTAGAAATAGATAATAGTCAAATATAAAGTTGTATTTGTCTATTTCTAGTTTTAGCTTAATTGATTAGTGAGTGCATGTACCAAAAGACATGTTATCTATATAGAAATTGCACAGCCCAAATAGAAAAAGAGCTAAAAAATTTCATCAAGTATTTTTATACCTTGTTTTTAACTTCCAAGAACAAGAAGCTGAAGTTCAATTTGAATTTCAGATTGTAGCTGATTCATTCTAATACACCATTTGATTGAAAGTTAATTCTCTGTGTTCTTACATTTTTATATTTGTATTTAAATAAACACTTATGAATTGACAAAGCTACAAACACTATCAAGCAGTTCATCAAAATTAAAGAAGTGAGAACAAAAACCAAAAGCATTTGAAGTTATACATTCACCCCCTCCCCCTCTATAAAATTCAGTAACTCTAATTTTTAACAAGTGGTATCAGAGCGAGGCTATTAACATACATACATTTTGAAGATCAAAATGAGTTCTCAGAAGCTGAGCATTATAAAGATTCCTCCTTTTAACAGAGAAAACTACACCCTATGGAAAAAGAAGATGTTAATGTTCATAAGGGCTGCCAACTCCATATATCCAGAAATCTTAAAGAATGGTCCTTTTATGCTAGTAACATTGGTTCCTGAAACTACCAGTGGCTCTGAAGTGATACCTACAACATGGATATCAAAAGATCCATCTCAGTACACAGACAGAGAGAAAGAGAAGGTGTCACTCGATAATATTCTAATGCTTATAATAATAGAATCTCTAGACATTATCATGTACAACAACATTGTCAACTGCACCTCTGTAAAACATATATGGGAAACCATAGAGATTCTGTGTGAAGGAACTGAAGAGGTAAGAGACAACTAGAGAAAAATTCTTGTCTCACAGTATAAGGCTTTCATGTCAAAACAAAATGAAGGCATAACCGAGGTCTTTGAAAGATTCAAAAAACTCATCAATGACCTTCAACTCCATGGAAAGTACTATGAAATAAATGAGAAGAACATGAAGTTTTTTTTTACTCTTCCAGAACATTTGGAGCACAATCTCTGTAATTAGAGAAGGGAGAGATCTAACAAAACTTCCAATTGAAACCCTCTATGGAATTTTAAAAACATATGAACTAGAGTTCTACCAAAAGAAGTCTATTTTAGTAAATAGAGGAAATATGGCCAATGTTCCAAATGCCTTAGTTGTAAATGAACCATCAAGAACTGAGAAGACTGGTACCAGTAAAAAATTGAAGATTGGAGAACTTAAAGAACATGAACAAGAAGAAAAAGACTATGTCGAGAGTGAATCGGGTGAAGAAGAGTTCTACACTATTGAAGAACTTGAAGGAATGGACAACAAAACCATGGCCTTCATGGAAAAGAAATTTGGAAACTTAAGATTCAAGAAAAATAAAAGTTTCAAACGAAGTCCAAATTACAACTCTTCAAGCAAAGGAAAGGCTCCAACAAGAAGCAACACCAATAGAGGTTATAGAACTGGAACAGTGGATAGATCTAAAATAATATGCTATAACTGTAATGAGATTGGAAACTTTGAAACTGAGTGTAGAAAACCTAAATCAATCAAGAAGGAAAAAGATTACATGGAACTAGAAGTCAAGTATGAGGCACTCCTCAAAAAGTAGACAGGAAAAGATTACATAGTTGAAGGAAAATGTTGGGATGACACAGATGAAGATGAGGAGGAGGAATATGGAAATTTGGCACTCATGGCTAACTCACATGATGTAGCATCATCCTCAAATACTCAGGTACCCTCATTAGACTCACTCGACATGTCAAACTCTCAGTATAGGAAAACTGTTAAAGAATTGAGCATTGAAATATTTAATATTCACACTATTATGACTGCTGCATATGAGGAAATTTCTAGATTACTAAAGGCTAATGATGAACTGACTGCTAAGAATGAGATCTTAGAATTGTCCATGATAAATCTGGAAAACTTGAAATAGAAGAATGAGTATTTCAAGAACAAAGTCACTTGCCAAGAACAAATTGAAAAGTTCTAAGAGATCAAATCTCTGAAAATGAATTGAAGATAAAAGCCTATCACAACTCATCCATGACACTGCAAGAGTTTCATGAGAAACACCAAGAGAATTCTAAAGTTGGAGTTGGGTTTGACTATAAAACTTTTAAGAAGAAGAAGTCTATGTCAAAAAAGGCAAGAAAATTGAGTTTATTGGAAATCCTCACATTTTAAAAAATGTTAAGGCTCCAATTTTTAAGAAAGCAACTGTTGAATTTGATGAAGTCAGTATGGTCATCAAACAACAGTTGAATGATGAGGATGAGCTAACAACTAAGAGTGATGTGCCTTTTGTTGAAATAGAAGAACCAGTAGTCAAGGCCAAATTCATCCTTGTTAAAATAGAATCAAAACAAAATGTCCAGAAAAATGGCACCATGCATGCTAAGAAGAAAAAGGAAAATATAAATGGCGAGGTATGCATTAACAAACACAATAACTATGCACCTGTTCACAATGCTCCTAGGAAGATTTGTAAAAACTGTGGATCAACAAATCACCTTACACATGTGTGTAAGAAACCTGTTGTTAATAATGTTGAATTTGCTTGTGGCTATGTGAAACCTTTGATGCATGATAATCATAAATTATGTGACAAATATGATTGTATGCCATGCAACTTGAATGTCATGAATACTTGCTTTAGACTAAGGAAATAGCTTGTTGAAGGATGTATTAGTCAAAACCAAGAGAGCAAAACTGCTAAGCCTAAGTCTGCTAGTTTAGTTAAAGGAAGAAAACACTTCGCGTCACCTAGAAATGCATCTAGCTCTAAAAGTACCAATCAAGCTAAAAATCAAAACTAGAAAAATGAAAGTATGCATGATCATGTGACTAAGATTGTTAAGAATAAGAATGAAATTCATGTGTCTAAGCATAAAGGACCCAATCTTATTTGGTTACCAAAAAAAACTTTAATTGTTTTTTTTTTGCAGGGCATAGGTAAAAAGAAGTCATTTGAATCTTGGATAGTGGATGTTCAAGGCATATGACTGGTTATAAAGCTCTGCTATCACAATTCAAAGATGAGGCTGACCCAATGGTAACCTTTGGAGACAACAACATTGGTTTCACCATGGGTTATGACAAATTGATTCATGGAAATGTTTTCATTGAAGATGTAGCTTTGGTCAGTGGTTTGAAGCATAATCTACTCAGCATCACTCAATTCTATAACAAAGATTTGAAGGTGGAGTTTGACAAATAATTGTGCCTCATATCACACAGAAAGACCAAAGAGGTTGCTCTACAAGGAGTAAGGAAAGGAAGCCTGTTTGTAGCAAATTTGGACTCTGCAAACAAGGAAATAATTTTCTATATCTATACCAAGGCCTCAGAAAATGAAAGTTGGCTTTGACACAAGAGACTGTCTCATTTAAATTTCAAGAACTTTAATTCTCTAGTCAAAATAGAATTAGTGAAGGATCTACCCTCACTTGAATTCTGCATAGAAGGATTGTGTAAGGCATGTCAAAAGGGAAAGATGAAGAGGTCAAGTCACAGAAGTAAAGAATTCACCTTAATCACAAAACCATTGCAATTGATTCATATGGACCTTTTTGGACCAATAAATGTCATGTCCATGTCTAAGAAAAGATATGCATTTGTCATGATTGATGACTTCTCCAAATATACTTGGGTTGAATTCTTGCATTCAAAAGATGAAGCTCCCGATGTTATTATTGAAAACTTAAGAAGATTGGCAAAGGCCCTACACCTGTAGTAGCCATAAGAAGTGATAATGGAACTGAATTCAAAAATTCTACATTGAGTGAATTATGTAAAGAAAATGGGATCACTCACCAATTCTCAGCTCCAAGAACTCCATAACAAAATGGATTTGTTGAGAGAAAGAACATGACTCTGATTGAAGCTGCAAGAACCATGTTAGCAGAAGCAAATCTTCCAACCAGTTTTTGGGTTGAAGCTGTCAGAACTGCTTGTTATACTCAAAACAGAACACTCATCATAAAACTAGTTGGAAAGTGTTGGTGAGATTACGAAGTTGTATGAATAGTGATCATGATAACTCAATACTAGAACATGACATGTAAATAATACTACGCCAATACAGAAATCAGGAAGAAATAAAGACAAGGTAAATACAGTGAATCAAGACACTAGAAGAAGTTTTGAAGTCTACGGCAGGTCACTGAGATAAGTTCATTAATATGTTCATGCCTCAATGAAGAATAATGTGTAAAGACTTTCAAGGTTTTAGAAGTGTTGAAGATAGCATTGATTGAAGATAGACAATGTTCGAAACATAGGAATCTAAAAGAAATGAAGACATGGTAAAGGCAAAGGTTAAAGAAGACAACTACAGTCTTAAAGTTATACTCACTGAAAGAAGTTCATTCATATGTTCAAGCATCAGTGAAGAACAGAGAATGAAGTATTCAAGATTGTGGTAGTAATGGAGACGTTATCTAAGTACCAGAAAAGATTCCAGTGAAAGTACTATGTTTATTTACATTCAGTGTTCGAAACAATGAAGTTTCTGTAAACTTAACTATATAAATAAGGCAATAATATGAAGACCTGGATCAAAGTTAGTCGTTTGTGAACCAGACCAGTTGCACTTGGTTTCAGTGATTTGTGAGAGGAATTTGAGTATTATCTATAGAAGAATTTTTAATTTGAAGAACATACTTGGAAAAAAAATTTATTTATTAATGTACGAAAAATGATTTGTAAAGGTTACAGCCAAACAGCTCAAAGGGTGCAGGGTGTAAAGTGTCACAACTTTGGTATGAAAAGTTAAAGTTTCTGAACTACAGTCGAAGAACGAAAATAGCTCAACAGCCAAACCACAAGTGACCAAACGCAAGAGGTATAAAAGGTTGGTGATCAAATAGTAATTTGACCAAGTCAAATTAAAACATCGGCACATCTCTTGAATATGTTGATTATAATTCTAAGGCATATACTATGCAAAGTGAATTCGACACATAGCCAAAAAGAATCTAAGTGATGTATATGGTGGAAGAAATCGACACATGCTATACAAGACTAATGAATTCGACACATGGGCTATACATGGAAGAAAAAGTCGACACTTAGATTTCTTGCTTCAAAAGAATTATTCTAAGGCATGTATAAGGAGATTTAATTCGACATAAAGGTTACACAGGGCAACACAATTCGACACTTAGCCCCTCAGCCAATCAAATTATAGCAGCCTACTTTATTGATTTAAAGACTACACAAATAAGAAGATGCGAGCCACTCATTAAAGGCTCATCTTTTCAACACAAAAATGTAGAGAGCTACTGCCATGACTGGAGTAAAAAGATACAATTTATACACACCTGTACCTTACCCTCGGTCAGATATTAGGACCCGGTTCTTTAATAAAAATGCTCAGGGCTCCTGGATATCACTCCCTACGAACTCAGTTTTTCCTTGTACTAATTTAGATATATTTCTATAGGAAATGAGACTTATATTTTTGTGTTAGTAGCGAAGAACTCATTTTATTCTTCGGGAACCAGTTATATTTTTAACTGGGTGTAGCACCCCTCTAGGTTTATATATGAAAGATATATTCCCTGAAACTTGTCTCGTTAAATTACTTGCTAATTTTCTTAAACTTTAATATTTATTCATAAATACATAAAATTAGTAAGCCAGCCTCCTAAACATTATTCTCTTCATGAATTCGAACCCACTAACCGAACTCTAAATTATTTATCTGTAAAAGATTCGAAAGAATTTTTTAATTTAGTGAGTAACGTATTAACCCCCCCCCCCCCCACCCCCCTTCTACTATACTTTCGGAACCCAACAGAAAGACTCCTTACCACATCTTGACAAACAGAAGACCATCTATGAAGTACATGCATGTGTTTGGAATAAAGTGCTTTGTTCTTAAGGATGATGTTGAACATCTTGGAAAGTTTAAAGCCAAGGCATATGAAGGAATATTTATGGGATACTCTTTAGATAAAATTGTCTACATAATATATGTGATTGATCAATAGAAGGTTATTGAAAGTATAAATGTGACATTTGATGACTTCAAGTTTTCTACAATGAACTTGGAAGGTGAGAACTATGACACACTGAGATTTGTAAATGAAATAGAGTCCATGCATTTTATATTATCAAGATTAATTATGCCTATTGCAGAATTAATAATAAGTATAAAGAAGCGAGGATAGTAGATTACCGACTTCTTGCTATCCTTCTTGCCCAGCACCAGCTTGAAAAATGGCATCAGGATCTTGCCCATATCAATTTTGTAATTATGCACCAAAGAGTGCACAATTTTCCTGATGTAAGCTGGGACCTCATTCCAGCCACTGGTTTTGCTAGACATAGCTCTAGTGACAGCATCTATTATCATGCTTCACTCTTTCACAAGTTACTTTCTATCCATTCATTTGATGGATACCATTCGTCTGAGCAGGAGCTTTTCCTAGGTCCTTTGTACCCAATCATCCTGAAGAACTTGGCAAGTTGAATATCACTTGCAGGCTCCTGAAAAAGCGATTCTTCTTCAGCTTCAGTGTAGAGAGCAGTGTTGATGTCATTCGTGTTGATAGTGTAGCCAGTGTTGTTTATTTAGAATTTAATGGTGCTAGAGTCCTGCTCCCCCTAACAAATTGCAGAAGTCCATAAATGAGACAACCTTGGTATTTCGAAGAGTGGACTTTCAGTCGAAGCATATGACAAGAAGGAGTTGTTCATCAAGCCAACAAAGGGTTTGAAGGCTTCTCTTGCTTGACCCACCGTAGCCATGGTGGTGAAGTTGGTTTGGGTAAGAGTACAAATAATTCCAGGTCCAGACATGGTTATAGAAAGATGAAAGGTTAATAAGTTTAGCTAGAAAGAGAAAGAGAGAGACCGAGTTATAGAGAAAGATTAGAAGGTTTAGTGTTTTTGAGAGTAAAAGAGTTTTAGAAGAAGTGAAGAGTGTAAGAGAATGTACTGTTTGTATTTATATAAAGTGAAAATGAAACTGTCAAGAAAGATTTGCAATTGATCGAAATGACAGTTTGTTAGGAATATATACATTTGATAATGTATAAAATACTAGAACAGGATTTAGCATAGCTTATTTGTAATAAGTCTTTCTAGTCTCTGAATTTTATAATCAGAGTCTAGTTAGTCAACATTCTTGTACTTAAAAGATTTTATGTAGAAAGTGAAACCAGAGTCTAGATGGAGATCAGAGTCTATAGACTATCGGAGTCTACAATATGTTAGAGTCTACAAATTATCAGTGTCTATAGTCTGACAGAGTCTAAAGATTTCAGAGTTTATGAAGTCAAAGCTGAATTTGGAAGATGATTACAAAAAAGGGAAGTCTTCGAAGATAAAGCCAAAAATATTATAGATATGCTATGGGAAGGAAGGAGAATTGCAGAAGGAAACTATCAGCTAATGATTAGGAATTATATTCATATTGTAATTTGATTTTCTATTATTAGTTCATAGGCAGCTCTCTATATAAAAACTCTATGTAACCTAATTGAAAAGTGTGAAATAAGTCAAAGTTTTTTAGAGCATAGAGAAAGAGAGAGTTGATGTGAGAAACAAAGAGAAGCTGTTAGGATTTGTGTATACCTTAGGAGAGTTTGTATTTATACATCAATAATACAAATAAGTTTTCATTCATATCTTTGTGTTTAATCTTTTTTCTATATTCAAGTCTTTAATTCTTACTGAGTTGATATTAATCAGGCATAAAAAGTACACAAGTATTCAACCCCCCTTCTACTTGTGCAACTGGGAAAACAATTGGTATTAGAGCCTAACGTTTAAAATCGATCAAAGATGTCTGGAAACAAAGATGGCAATTCTAAGATCCCTATGCTTAAGAGAAACGAGTACACCCATTGGAAGGTTAAGATGTTGCATCATCTGGAAGCTACAGACCCTAACTCTCTTGAAAGGATTCATGAAGGACCCTATGTGCCGTCAAAGCTTGTGCCTCGAATCATTGAAGAAGGTAAAGTAACTAAAGAACACTTCATTGAAAAGCCAAAGGCTGAATGGACAAAAGAGGACAAGGAGAATATCCTTAAAGAGGCAAAGGTCAAAAATATTCTCTTTAATAGTTTGGATTCTATTCTTACAAACTCTGTTATATCATGCAAAAATGTTAAGAAAATGTGGACAAAACTTGAAGTGCACTATCAAGGGACTAAAGATGTCAAGAAGAATGCTAGGTCTTTGTTAATTCAAGAGTATGAGTATTTTGAAGCTAAATCTGGAGAATCTATTACTGAGATGTATGATAGGTTTACAAAACTCTTGAATGAGATGACTATGCTTGGTAAGGTTTATGATTCTGAAGATACAAACACCAAGTTTCTGAGAGCACTTTCTGAAGAGTGGGACAACAAAACAATGGCCATAAGGGAAGCTAGAGATTTAGATGACATAATTCTAGAAGAATTGTATGTCGGACTCAAGACATATGATTTAGAGATGCAACAGAGAAAGAATAAGAAATCTGTAAAGACGAAATATGTGGCACTCTTAATGGAGTCTGAGAGAGAACAACAGGAACAACCCATACAAGCAAGAATCAAGGATTCAAGGAAGAAGGGTAAAGATGTTGAGGAGTCAGAGTCTACTGACACAGACTCTGATTCTGATGAAGAGATTGATCTAAATCAAATGATGGCTATGTTTGCTAAAAATTTCAAAAGAATGAAATTTAACAAAAGAACTGGAAAATTTAGTAAGAGGCCATCATTCAAGAAGGAAGATGAGAAGGTTGAGAAGAGCACGAGCACTATAATCAAACTTGACAAACAAAGGTCAAGTATTTCAACTATGGAATATTTGGGCACTTTGCTAGTGAATGCAGAAAGTTAAAAAGTCAAGGAAAAGGGAAAGTACTTCTATCAACAGGAAAGGATTGGGCAGATTCAAGCTTAGAGGATGAAATTGATTATGAAAATTTAGCATTGATGGCATCCTCATCAAGAAAATCACAATATCTCAAATAACCCTCATCTCCTAAAACTCATTTATCAATCTTCACTCCTGAGTCCTTACTTAATTTAGACTCTGATGGTATATAAATTGTGTAAAGTGAGGTTAATAAAATAATGATAAACTGTAGATCTCTCACTAGTGAAAGTGACAGATTAAGAGAAGAAAATTTAACTTTGACAAATAGGAATGATCATTTACAGTCTGAGTTAAAATTAATGGAACAATACAAAAAGGATTCTAAGAAATATAGTCACAACTACACTGAAATCGTGAAAGCCTATGACTATGTTAAGAAAGAACTAGAGGAAGAAAGACTTAAGTTTAAAGTTTAGACAGACTCTGGTAGAAGAGTTCAAGAAATTCTTAATAACCAAAATGTGTGTCAAACTGCTGGTCTAGGCTATGACAGGATTCAAGGCAAAAGACCTATTGTTGAGAATGATAATAATGGAGAAGCAAGTCAAAATAATAAGACTAAGGACAAAAATACATTTATCCCTGTTAAGTTTGTGACTTCTAAATTAAAGAATGATTTGCCTAAAGAAACCACAAACCCATTTGTCAATGTTCCTCCTGTTATTGATAAAAAGATAGATGAAACTGGAGTAAATAAGACTAAGAAAAACATTAACATAGGGTACTTGTCTAAGTCTAAGTTAAAAGAAAGGCTAGAGAACTTATCAGAGTCTACCAAAACTAGGAGGAACAGGAATGGCAAGGAAGGAATTAACAACGCAAATAAGTATCAAAAGGATCCTAATGCTCCTAGAAAGAAGTGTTACAGATGTGGAGACCATAACAATTTAGCTCTAGACTGTAAAGCAAAAATTAAGAAGAAATCAGAGTATATTCCTTCACAGACTCTGAAAAGTCACTACATTCCACGTAAGCCTTGTTATCATTATGGTAGCATATTTCATTCTATTTATATGTGTAGACACTATCATGATTTGTATTACAACTTTTCTGAGCTAAAATCTTCAACTGATAAAAATTGGCATGACACTATCAAGACTCCACCAGAGTCTAAAACAACAAAGGAGACAGGTAAAACAAAAGTGAAGAACTCTAAACCTGTTTCACCTAAAGTTAGTAGAAAAAGATCCAAAACTGTTTGGATCCCCAAAAAATCGAACTATTTGTTTTATATATGCAGGGAACTAGGGAAAAGAAAGTAACCCTAATCCTGGACAGTGGATGCTCAGGACACATGACTAGAAAGAAATCCCTGCTTACAGACTTTGTGGAGATAGCTGGCTCAGAAGTATCCTTTGGAGATGGAAACAAAGGACAGACACTAGGATATGGAAAGATTGTACTTGAAAATGTCATCATTGAAGAAGTAGATCTAGTTGATGGCTTAAAACACAATCTAATCAGTATTAGTTAACTTAGAGATAAAGGTTACCATACTGGCTTTGACAACAAAGAGTGTCTTGTAACTCCTAAAGAAACAGGCATTTTGGTATTCAAAGGGCACAGGCATGGTAACATATATGAAGCCATATTGGAGGATTGTATTTACAATGAATTCACTTATTTATATAGCAAGGCCTCAACTGAAGAAAGCTGGAAATGACACAAGAAACTGTCACATATCAACTTCAAAACACTCAACAAGTTGGTTAAACAGAATCTTGTGATAGGATTACCACAGGTTGATTTTGTGCAAGATGGACTTTGTGAAGCATGTCAACTTGGAAAGCAAAAGAAAACATCCTTCAAGAGCAAGACAATAAACTCAATTTCTGAACCCTTTTATTTATTACATCTTGATTTATTTGGTCCAGTAAATGTGATGTCAATTAACAAAAAGAAATATGCTCTTGTCATTGTAGATGATTTTACAAGATTCACATGGGTTTTCTTTCTACATTCAAAGGATGAAGCTTCACAACACATAATAGACCATATCACTTTTCTGGAAACAAAATCAAAGAAAACAGTTAGTGTTCAAAGAAGTGACAATGGTACTGAATTCAAGAATGCAACTATTGAGGAATATTGTGCATCAAAGGGAATTACTCAACAATTTTCTGTACCAGGAACACCCCAACAAAATGGAGTTATGGAGAGAAAAAATAGAACACTCATAGAAACTGCCAGAACAATATTGGCAGAGTCTAAACTACCAGTATATTTTTGGGCTGAGGTAGTAAGTACAACACGTTTCACTCAAAATTGTACATTGATTAATATGGATGAAATGACTCCATATGATATGGTAAAGAATAAGAAGCCAAGTGTGAAGCATTTTCACATATTTGGATGCAAGTGTTTTGTACTAAAAGTACATCCAGAAAATCTAAGTAAATTTGAAACCAAGGCTGATGAAGCAATTTTTCTTGGATTTGCATCAAACACAAAGGCATTCATAGTATTTAATCTCAGAACCAGAATTGTTATGAAATCTATTCATGTTGCATTTGATGATAAAAAGATTATAGAATTGCAGGATGAATCAAAGTCTATAATATTGGAATTTAAAATTTTGAAAAGTTCTGAGATAGATGAAGATGATGAGGAAGAAGAGATTCAAATAACTCCGGAAACAATATAGAATCCTGCACACTCTGAGGGGGAGCTAAAAAATTCAAATCCAAATAATTCAGAGTCTACCCAGACAGAGTCTAGACAGACAGAATCAAGTTTTCCAGAGTCTAACTCTTCAGGGTCTAGATCAGGAAACTCTGAATTCTTCTCAGAGACAAACAATTCAGGGAGAGCCTCTTCATTTGAATTTCACTCACACACAGGAAATGCCAATGATTTAAGGGGAGCTTCAAGTTCAAGAATCAATCTTTCACTAGCTAGAAAATGGACAGGAGATCACACTCCTGATTTGATAATTGGGGATCTTGAGAGTGGTATAAAAATTAGTGCAGCCACTCAAAATGAATGTCTTTATAGCTGTTTTCTCTAAAGGAAAACCTAAGAAAGTTGAGGAAGCATTACAAGACCCTGATTGGATCATTGCAATGCAAGAAGAATTGAATAAATTTAAAAGAAATAAAGTGTGGAAACTTGTACCAAGACCAAGAGATAGATCAATTGTAGGATCCAAATGGGTGTTCAGAAATAAGCTTGATGAAAATGGGACTGTGATTAGAAACAAAGCAAGACTAATTATAAAAGGATACTCTCAGGAGGAAGGAATTGATTATGATGAAATTTTTGTACCAGTAGAAAGATTGGAAGCTATCAGGATGTTTCTTACATTTACAGCCCATTCAAAATTCAAGGTGTATCAGATGGATGTGAAAAGTGTCTTCTTGAATGGGAAATTGGAAGAAAAAGTCTATGTGGAGCAACCACCAGCATTTGTTGATCCAAAGTTTCCTGATCATGTTTACAGGTTATACAAGGCACTATATGGATTAAAGCAGGCACCTAGAGCATGGTATGAAACTCTATCAAAAAAATTCTTGAAAATGGATTCATTAGAGGTACCATTGACAAAACTCTTTTTATTAGAAAACATAAAGGTGATATTTTGTTTGTCCAAATTTATGTTGATGATATTATATTTGGTGCTACTAATGAAAAACTCTGTGAAAAGTTTAGCAAATTAATGCAGTCAAATTATGAAATGAGCATCATGGGATAATTGAACTTCTTTTTTGGGACTTCAAGTCAAACAGTTTGATGATGGAATTTTCATCAATCAATTAAAACATGTGAAAGACCTATTGAAGAAGTTTGATATGCAAGACTGTGCAACTGTCAAAATTCCCATGTCAACAATCACTAAGCTAGACTCTAACCCAAAGGGTAAGAAAGTTAATAACACTAGCTATAGAGGTATGATTGGCTCATTGTTATATTTAACTACAAGTAGATCAGATATAATGTTTGCAATGTGCATGTGTGCTAGATTTCAGGCTGACCCAAGAGAATCACATTTGTTAGCTGTAAAAAGAATTTTCAGATATCTCAAGGGTGCACAAACACTTGGACTTTGGTATCCTAGAGAGTCAGATTTTTCACTAATTGGTTATTCAGACTCTGACTATGCAGATGCCTAGTGGACAGGAAAAGCACAACAGGACAATATCAATTTCTTGGCAACATGTTAATTTTTTGGTTTAGCAAGAAACAACAAACAGTTTCAACCTCAACAGTTGAGGCTGAATACATAGTAGCTGGAAGTTGCTGTGCTCAATTTGTTGGTGTAGGTGCCCTAGAGGCAATACAATGTTTCTTTTGATAAACATTTACGTCATTTGATTATTCAATAAACGTATTTATTATGACTTTAATTACTGCGATATATTTGTTAGTATAATAAATGTCCTTAGAATCATGATACACATTGTATAGTTTAGTAAATGACTTGAACTTGAGATTATATAATATATCATATTCTTAAATGTCCCTAGTCGAGTATTATTATTATAGGACAATAATAATACATAAATAGACTAGTATGTTGTTTGACAGATAACCACATCTCATTGGTTATAAGTATGGGGATACTAAAGTCAACACATAGGTACATGCAGGAGTACAAATATTATGTCATCGGGTATATCATGAGTCGTATGAGAAATATGAATGATAGATAAAGGATTTAACCCTCCTATAATTAGGAGAGATATTATTGGCCTCTTGATTGAGTGAGACTATAAAATACATGGTCGTGCTCAAATAATGATTTTTTTTCATAGTCTACTCATGGATCAAGTAAACCCGGATTAAATGTTATAGAGGATGACTAAATACATGCCTCGAGTTTAATCTATAATATATATGGTTAAAGGGATTATATTACACGGAAACATTAATCACGAAAGGTTTTATCGAATCACGATTTAATTATTATTTAATTGGGTAGTAATGATGTATTACTAGATACCGCTCATTGTTTATAATTTTATTCAAGAATAAAATTATTGCTAATTAAATAATAGCCTATAGGGTCACACACATAGAGCACTTAAAGGAATAGCTAATTTAAATTATAGATTTAAATTAATTGATGATTATTTGAATTTTATTATATTAATTAAGTGAGACTTAATTAATTGAAATAATATAAATTCGAATTTGAATTTCTGCCCTTAATAATTAAGTATGACTTAGTTATTAATTAAATAATAGAAACATATTTTATTATTTAATCCTATACCTACATGGGTTAGGTTTTGCTGAATAGGCCCGTTAACCAGTCATTATAAATAGATAATGATAGGTTAAGTGGCTATCACGTTTTTGGAAAAAAACCCTAGAGGCAGCAGCAAAGGCAGAGCAAGGCAGAACAAATTCAAAATCATCAAAGGAGCTAGTACATCCATTCCGTAATCAAGATCGTGAGACGTTCTTGAAGGTGCTCGTGTGGATACCATAGAGGTGTTTTTCGAGAGGAAGACACAAGTCGTGAAAGCTAGGATCTCCGTTGAGTTCGTGAAAGTCAAGACCAGAAAAGGTATAATTCTATTTCACCATAATCTGTCCAAGCTTATACATGATCCTGCGTTAGGGTTCCGAAATTTTTCATTATATTTACGTTTAATCCGCTGCGTTTTATGCCTCGGAACCCAACAATGGCATCAGAGCTACGTGTATAAAGGATTGATTTGGTTATGTGTTAACTGTATTTGATGCAAATATGCCTGTTTTGGTGACTGCCATGCTACTGCTTTGTTACTGCCATGCCTGTTTGAGACTGCCATGCTACTGCCATGTATATTCGAATTGTTATTCATATGATGAGTAAATAGATGATGATACTAGCATGTTAATGATTTGTCATGACTGATTAATATGCCTTATTGTGATTTGTATATTATGCATGAGGGTCAGTTTGTATAGTGATATAAACTGGTGGACAGATTATGTTGGACATGATCTGTTAATTGGGATATGATAGTATGTATATGATACATGCTTCTGAAACTGTATAAGTTGCAGTGGGGAAAAAGGCCAACAGATATGATCTGTAGTTCAGAAATTGATGATTTCTGAATAGGACTGGTCTTTGAAAAAAAAAAATCGAGCTCGACCCCAGCCTCGGGCTGCCGCCCCCGGACCCCCGCAATATTTTATTTTGTGTACTTGAGCATGGTGTTGGTTATGGCCCTTAGACCTCTGGATTAATGGTTTTGGTTTTATAAATACGACTTGCATGTCGTTTTCTTCATTCTTGTAATTGTTTAACCTCGAATGTAACTCGAGTTTTCTTATGTAAGTACATTAGTATAGGTTGTATTCAATTATTCCATGTAATGTACTTGAAGATTGAAGGATGATCCAAGAAGAGGAGCAAGCACCCATGGATACAAGAAGAATGAAGACATGTATTGTATTAATATTTTACCACCATAGATTGACTTTGATCCTTTCATTAGCTCGAAAGGATCACATAGGAAAGGGGCCATAACCAAGCACGTTTACATTCTGCACTTTACATATTGATGTATGAATGGTAGTGTAGAATAGTTAATGATGCATGTTTTAATTAGATTAATCATGTATTAGATACGTCACCCATGCCATGCTTGTCATGTTAAACAAGATAAAATCTGTAACGATTTAAGATTTTAAAATTAACAAACGATCATGAGATTCTTGTGTTTATGAAATATGGATTTTAAAACACGGAATTGAATATGAATTTTTGATATCTATAACTGGGATTTTCTGACAAAAGCGTATATGCGTATTCGAAAGGCTGATGGGTTTTAAGTGTGACCACTGGTATCCTCCATCTACCTGGGAAATGAACAATTTAAGATGTCAATTTGAAATATTTGGTTCAAGGAAAAATTGAGGATCTCTTCATGATGTGATCATGATCGTCGTAAATTTTCTAAACTCCTTAACAAAATATTAAGTTTTACTCAGATGCTTTCCAATGAATGAACACTCATCGAATCCTAGATCGATTAGGGGAAAGACTGTCAGTGGCAGGGGACTCCTATCTATCATGGTGAGATGCGACGAATATAAATGGTTATATTCGGCCGTTGTATCATTGGGTCTAACTTAACTGAGTCGTCATAATAAGGTGAAAATAAACGGTTATATTCAACCATTATGAACTTAGAGGCATAGAGTTTGGTTAAAAGTCTATTAGATAGATAAGATCAATCGTTGTTCACCAAACTATCCAAGAATTATATATATGATATAATTGACAAATGTTGTCTACCTAAATAATCATTTTTTAAGGACTTCCAGTGGTTGACTTAAGACATGACAAAATATGGATCTTGGCTCACTAGAAAGAATTATGGGATATACTTTCCAAATTAATAGTAAGGACTATTAATTTGAAAAAAATAGTGGGAGATATATTATGAATATATCATAATCATTTGAACATAATAAATAACTCAGACAATCTAATGTTTATTTTATGCTTTTATCATTGTAGATACAAAGTAATAACAAACAACACAAACACACTATCCGTACGATCAGTCCTTGAGAAGGATAAGCTGACATGAGGAAACAACTTCCTAGACTGGCAGAGGAATTTGAGGATTGTCCTCAGGTAGGAGCGCAAGCTTCATGTTATTGATATTCCTCCGGCAGGTCCCCTTCCTGAGGGCGCTACAGTTGAGGAACGAGCAGCCCACACAAAGGATGAGAATGATGCAAATGATGTTGCATGTCTTATGTTGGCAAGTATGAGCGCTGAGCTTCAAAGACAGCATGTGCATATGGATGCATATACTATCAATGAGCACTTGCAAAGCATGTTTGCAAGCCAAACTCGTCAAGAAAGGTTCAACACGAGTAAGTCACTCTTTAATTGCAAACAAGGGGCAAGTGAACCAGTTGGCCCACATGTTCTGAAGATGATTGGTTACATTGAGTATCTTGATACTTTCGGTTTCCCGATTGGTCCGGAAACTGGTATTGACCTAATCTTGAATTCTTTGAACAACAAATTTACTCAGTTTGTTATAAACTACAATATGAATGAATTTGACAAAACACCTACTGAATTGTTGGCTATGTTGAGAACATATGAGACCAACATGAAGATGGCTGAACTTGTTCCCATACTGATGGTGGGCAATAAAGGTAAGGCCAAAGGGAAAGGCAAGTGGAAGGGTAAGAAGAAGACAGGATCTGATTCTACACCCAAGCCAAAGTCAGGTCCTAAACAGGCTTTAAAGCCTAAAGGTGGGGTTGCTAAGGGTGAATGTCACTACTATAAGAAAACTGGTCACTGGAAGAGAAACTGTTCAGTTTACTTGGAGGATCTGAAGAAGAAGAGGGCTGAGCAAGCTTCTAATTCAGGTATATATGTTATAGAAGTCAATCTGTCTATTTCTACATCTTGGGTATTGGATACTGGATGTGCTTCTCACATTTGTATAAATGTGCAGGAAATGCAGAGAAGTAGGACATTGGCTAAAGGAGAAATGGACCTACGAGTTGGCAATGGAGCAAGAGTTGTTGCTTTAGCTGTAGGAACCTATTATTTATCTTTGCCCTCTGGGCTAGTTTTAGAACTGGAGAATTGTTATTACGTGCCTGCGATTCGCAGAAACATTATTTCTGTTTCTTGTTTGGACAATAAAGGTTTTTCTTTTACAATAAAGGACAACAGTTGCTCTTTTGCTTTGAATGATTTAACCTATGGTGTTGCGCGTTTGTTTAATGGTTTATATGTTCTTGACTTAGATAATCCTGTCTGTAATATAGAAAACAAACGACTTAAAGTTAATGACTCAAATCAAACATACCTTTGGCATTGTCGTCTAGGCCATATAAATGAGAAACGCATATCCAAATTACATAAGGATGGATACTTGGATAAGTTTGATTTTGAATCATACCAAGAATGCGAATCTTGTTTGCTTGGTAAAATGACTAAAGCCCATTTCATTGGTAAGGGTCAAAGGGCCACTTAACGTCTGAAGCTAATACATAGTGATGTATGTGGCCCAATGCGTGTGATGGCTAGAGGAGGCTACTACTACTTCATAACATTTACTCATGATTTCAGTAGATATGGATATGTATATCTTATGAAGAATAAATCCGATTCTTTTGAAAAGTTCAAAGAATACAAGGCTGAAGTAGAGAAGCAAATTGGCGGAGGTGCAAGTATTAAAATCTTACGATCTGATCGTGGAGGAGAATACTTGAGCACTGAATTTAAAGATTATTTAAAGGAGTGTGGTATTGTATCACAACTCACTCCGCCAGGTACACCTCAATGGAATGGAGTTTCAGAGAGGAGAAATCGCACCTTGTTGGACATGGTGCGATCGATGATGAGTCATGCAGATCTTCCAATTAGTTTCTGGGGTTACGCTCTAGAAACAGTGGCTTTCACACTTAATCGTGTTCCTACTAAGAAGGTTCAAAAGACTCCATATGAGATATGGGAGAAGAAACGGTCAGGCATGAGCTTTATGAAAGTTTAGGGATGCAAGGCGTTTGTGAAGCGTCAAGTATCTGACAAGCTTGGACCTAAATCTGAAGAGTGCAATTTTGTGGGATACCCTAGTGAAACAAAGGCGTATTATTTCTATAGTCCTTCTGAGCAGAAAGTGTTCATTGCTCGAGATGCT
This sequence comes from Oenanthe sinensis, assembly GCA_028671895.1. NCBI lineage: Eukaryota > Viridiplantae > Streptophyta > Magnoliopsida > Apiales > Apiaceae > Oenanthe > Oenanthe sinensis. Next base: position 2,713,528 of record JAPMAC010000194.1, on the reverse strand, counting down.
GTTTTCATGGAAAGAGATTTTGTTTCCAAAAGAAACAGTGGGAGAACTATAGACCTCGATGAAGATCGAGAACCACAAAATAGCATTGAACCTGAAGTGGAACAAGAGCAGGATAATGATAATGCTCAACAAACACAGGTTGTTCGTAGAACTGGTAGAATTCGCCATGAGCCAGAGAGATATGGATTTCTCTTGACTCAATGTGGTGATTTGATGCTCATAGATAAAGATGAGCCTCTCATATACCAAGATGCTATGAACAGTCCAGACTCTAAGAGATGGCTAGAAGCCATGAAATCCGAGATGGATTCCATGTACCAAAACCAAGTATGGACTTTGGTTTATCCACCTGAAGGGGTAAAACCCATAGGGTGCAAATGGGTTTTCAAGAAGAAAACTGACATGGATGGAAATGTTCAGACCTATAAAGCAAGGCTGGTTGCAAAAGGTTTCAAACAAATTCATGGTATTGACTATGGTGAAACTTTCTCACCAGTGGCTATGGTCAAGTCCATAAGGATTTTGCTTCCTATTGCAGCATTCCATGATTATGAAATCTGGCAAATGGATGTCAAAACAGCCTTCCTTAATGGAAGCCTTGTAGAGGATGTGGATGTATACATGACACAACCAGAAGGTTTTGTCGATCCAAGGAATGTTAGCAAGGTATGTAAGTTACGTCGATCCATTTATGGATTGAAGCAAGCCTCTAGGAGATGGAATATCCGTTTTGATGAAACAGTCAAAGAGTATGGCTTTGTTCAAAATGAAGATGAACCTTGTGTTTACAAGAAGGTTAGTGGGAGCCATGTGGCATTCATAGTACTATATGTTGATGACATACTACTAATGGGGAATGACATACCTTCTCTCAAGGCTGTTAAGATTGGGTTAGGGAGCAACTTCTCTATGAAAGACTTAGGCGAAGCATCCTACATTCTAGGAATGAGGATCTACAGGGATAGATCTAGAAGGATGATCGGTCTAAGTCAGAGTACATACATCGATAAGGTTTTGCATCGTTTTGGTATGCAAAATCCAAAAAGGGGATATGTCCCCATGTCTCAAGGGATAACTATCTCTAAAGATCAGTGTCCGAAATCATTGGATGAGAAGGACCACATGAGTAAGGTTCTATATGCCTCAGCAATTGGATCCATCATGTATGCAATGGTATGTACTCGCCCAGATGTTTCGTATGCTTTAAGCATGACGAGCAGATACCAATCTAATCCAGGTGAAGGTCATTGGACGACTGTCAAGAATATTCTAAAGTACTTGAAAAGGACTAAAGATTCATTCTTGGTGTATGGAGGAGAGGAGAAACTGGTTGTAAAAGGTTACACCGATGCAAGTTTCCAAACAGACAGGGATGATACTGTATCACAGTCTGGTTTTGTGTTTTGTCTAAACGGAGGTGCTGCAAGTTGGAAGAGTTCAAAGCAAGAAACAGTAGCTGATTCTACAATGGAGGCTGAGTACATTGCAGCTTGTGAAGCGGCTAAGGAAGCTGTTTGGATTCGAAAATTCATTACTGATTTGGGAGTGGTTCCATCGATCGCAGATCCCATTGATATATACTGCGATAATAATGGAGCCATTGCACAGGCTAAAGAACCTAGAGCTCACTCCCGAACCAAACATATACTCAGGAGATATCACCTCATTCGAGAGATTAATGAAAGGGTTGACATACACATATGTAAAGTGCACACAAATGATAACATTGCAGACCCACTGACCAAAGGCTTGTCGCAGAAGAAGCACGACGGTCACACTAGTTCCATGGGTATTAGATACATGGGTGATTGGCTCTAGTGCAAGTGGGAGATTGTTGGTGTAGGTGCCCTAGAGGCAATACAATGTTTCTTTTGATAAACATTTATGTCATTTGATTATTCAATAAACGTATTTATTATGACTTTAATTACTGCGATATATTTGTTAGCATAATAAATGTCCTTAGAATCATGATACACATTGTATAGTTTAGTAAATGACTTGAACTTGAGATTATATAATATATCATATTCTTAAATGTCCCTAGTCGAGTATTATTATTATAGGACAATAATAATACATAAATAGACTAGTATGTTGTTTGACAGATAACCACATATCATTGGTTATAAGTATGGGGATACTAAAGTCAATACATAGGTACATGCAGGAGTACATGGTACTGGACAGACCCACAGTGAGATTCTTCATGTTTAATAAAGTCATAAGAAAGACTCACAGTGATAATGGTGTAATGATCCTCTGACTTGAGATCATTATATTTCTATACGAGGATTAATATACTTTGACTACATTAAAAGTTACCTTTGACCGGGTAATGATAAAAGTGGACATCGGGTATATCATGAGTCGTATGAGAAATATGAATGATAGATAAATGATTTAACCCTCCTATAATTAGGAGAGATATTATTGGTCTCTTGATTGAGTGAGACTATAAAATGCATGGCCGTGCTCAAATAATGATTTGTTTTCATAGTCTACTCATGGATCAAGTAAACCCGGATTAAATGTTATAGAGGATTACTAAATACATGCCTCGAGTTTAATCTATAATATATATGGTTAAAGGGATTATATTACACGGAAACATTAATCACGAAAGGTTTTATCGAATCACGATTTAATTATTATTTAATTGGGTAGCAATGATGTATTACTAGATACCGCTCATTGTTTATAATTTTATTCAAGAATAAAATTATTGCTAATTAAATAATAGCCTATAGGGTCACACACATAGAGCACTTAAAGGAATAGTTAATTTAAATTATAGATTTAAATTAATTGATGATTATTTGAATTTTATTATATTAATTAAGTGAGACTTAATTAATTGAAATAATATAAATTCGAATTTGAATTTATGCCCTTAATAATTAAGTATGACTTAGTTATTAATTAAATAATAGAAACGCATTTTATTATTTAATCCTATACCTACATGGGTTAGGTTTTGCTGAATAGGCCCGTTAATCAGTCATTATATATAGATAATGATAGGTTAAGTGGCTATCACGTTTTTGGGAAAAAACCCTAGAGGCAGCAGCAAAGGCAGAGCAAGGCAGAACAAATTCGAAATCATCAAAGGAGCTAGTACATCCATTCTGTAATCAAGATCGTGAGACGTTCGTGAAGGTACTCGTGTGGATACCATAGAGGTGTTTTTCGAGAGGAAGACACAAGTCGTGAAAGCTGTGATCTCCGTTGAGTTCGTGAAAGTCAAGACCAGAAAAGTATAATTCTATTTCACCATAATCTGTCCAAGCTTATACATGATCCTGCGTTAGGGTTCCGAAATTTTTCGTTATATTTACGTTTAATCCGCTGCGTTTTATGTCTCGGAACCCAACACAATTTCTGTGGATGAGAAATCAGTTACTTGTTTATGGACTAACATTCCCAAATATTCTTATATATTGTGACAATACTAGTGCTATTAAAATTGCAGAGAATCCAGTCCAACATTCCAGAACAAAGCACATTGATGTCAGGTTTCATTTTATTAGAGAACATGTTAAAAATGGTACCGTGACACTTCATTATATTCTCACTGAAAGATAGATTGCAGACATATTAACCAAACCACTTGATTAATCTACCTTTCTCAAACTGGTAGGTGAGTTAGGTATGTTAAATATGTAAGTGTTTTATCATAAAGGAAGCAAGGTATGTACTGTAATTATAGTCCCTGATTTCTCAAACTATGATTTGTTCTTACAAAATTTTTGAGGCACTGTATCTTGACAGAGTCTAACTCTTTAAACTCTGACAAGTCTGTAGACTCTGACTAGTCTGTAGACTCTGACACTGTTATAAGCACCTAGACTCTGAAACGGTTAACATTCACGCCTGCAGACTTTGATTATGTTTAAACTGTTCAAATGACTTGAAATAAGAGGTAACAGTTACTTTTTGACTGGTGACAGGCTGTGGAATCGTGTATAATGTATACAATTTCAACAAAATAGAATTTTTTATACAATTTATTCACTTGTTTACTGCAATTTTGTTTTTCTCTAAGGAAAAAATACTCACAGAGCTCTTCACGAACCCTAGCTAATTTCTTCAAGCATTTTCATCATTCTTAATTCAACAATTTCAATGGCTGCTATCTCAACTGTCATGTGGGGACCTAAGGCCATTGCATTCTCTTTTGGTAATTTCGAGTTCATGACCACTAATCATGTGGCAGTACTAGGAGACAAGAAAGGGGTAGACGCTGATTACTACCCAATGATGGATTTCTTGGAGTAGAGTGAGCTCAGTTACATTATCAAGGCATCACCAATGATTCATATGGATGCTGTTTCTCAGACCTGGAGCTCTGTAAAGATAGTTGATCCTTCTCAGGATCAACCAGGTAAAATCATGTTCACCTTTGGCTCCACTACTTTTGATGTAACTGCTGATGTGCTCAATTATGTGTTTAAATTACTTGTTCAATCTTCTTTTGATAACACTGTGCCTGGTGATGAAATAAAAAACATATTTAAGGCAATAGGTTATTCTGCTAGTTTAGAAAACATGAGTAAAATAACTAGGCCTTACTTGAGGAAAGAGTGGTCATCCTTTTTTGATCAAATTGCTAAGTGTTTCACTGGTAAATGCAGTGGATTTGATGCCTTAACTTTTATCACTTATCATATTGGTCACAACCTCCTGTTTGATAAAGTGATCAACATTGGTGATATGTTGCTCACTCAAATGGGAGAAAAATTGAATAATGTACACGAGGGGAGGAAAAAGGTCTATTATCATAGATTCCTTATGCTTCTCCTCAATCACTTCATTCCTAACATGTCTGCCAAGCTTGCAGATGATTGTTGTATGTAGACATACAAGCAACAAAGGAGGATATTCTCTAATATTAAAAGAATTGATAAGAAGAAAAAGAGTCTACATGTCATGGTCTACCCATAGGTAATGCAGGTAAAGCTCTCAAACTACAACCCTTCTATCTATAATTCTTCATTCTTTGGTGGTAAAATGGTGTAGAAACAAGTAATGGAGAAATCCCATGCACCTACCCAAGTAACTTAATCCCTTTCAAATAAAAAATCTTCAAAACCAAAATCCAAAAAGAAACCAACCTCTGGTGTCTCACAACAGGTACCAGTTGTAAAGAAGAGAAGACTGGTACAATCAAGGCTTGTAGATGAGCCAAGTGATGAGGAGTTCAACCCCCTTGAGAAATAGGTTGTTGAAGGACCCTCTTTGCTAAAAGAAGTCATGATACACCTAATTCTAACCTTCAATCCAAGTATGTAGACTCTCAAAAGGCCACATACTTTGATAAACCTAGGGAAGCACCTCAGGATTCTCAAATTGGGTCTCCTCAGAAATCTTTTTCTCAGAAATACAAGGAGTTAAGTAAGGCTTATTCTATACACACACAAGCCTATTATTGTTACTAACCTTGTTTTGCAGGAAATAGATGCTTCCAAGGCTCCTGAAGGGCTAGATTCTGAAAGCAAGAAAACCCTTGAACCAGAGTCTAATGTTGAGTCAGAGTATAGACTGCCTTTAGACTCTGATTATGAGACATTTTGGGAAGGAATGCCATTGGATGCAGCCTCATGTCTCATTGATGAAATCATTACTCCATATGATGAGTTACTGCTATTTCTATATCCGTTGGTGGAGTCACTAGAAGATCCTCAACTCTACAAGACACAACAACAAGTCTTGGATTTTCTCACAACCTATGTAGCCCTTAGGAAGAGAATGGAGATGGAGCTATAAATGTTTGCACAAGATGCTGTCACAAATCTATATAGCTACCTATTCAACACTTAATTACAAGACAAAGCAGTTGGGCTCATAGAAGGCGGGACTAATGAAGTTCTCAAAGCACTTGGTGTGCCAGACTCTGAAAAGCAAAACACAAAGAAGCCTAAAATGCTTAAGGTCCATAAAAAGAGAGAATTAGAGTTTGTTGCTGAGTTGGAAACTGAAATTAAGTAACCAATTTTTGACTATGAAACAATTTGGGATAAAGGAATTATGTTGGTCCCTGATATTGTAGAAGGGGGGTTGAATACAATATCTGAAAATACTCGTGAATTCGGATTAAGAATATAAAGTTAAATTTAATCCTGAAATATTAATTTAGGTGAAATACTGTTCAAGTAGAATATATGATTTAAACTTGAAAAGTATTACAGAATTAATATAGTGAATAATGTTTATATCTGATAAATTGTCTAGACTGATTTTGACATGACTTGTTCGGGTTTAACAATTTATATTCCAAACTGAGCACAGATATCTATGAATATTACAATGCCTACAAATTTATGAATTTGAATGTTTGAACAACTTGGAAAATGAAGACAATCTCCTCATATTTATAGAGGTGGAAAGCCAGCATGACTTATCCCAATATGACCTTTTTCACCTAAAATTAACACTTGTATGACTCATAAAAAGGCTGAGCATGACTTATAATGGTCGGTATGACTCATATTAGAATTCGGTATGACTCACTGCAAAGGTGCTCGGTATGACTCATTGCAAGTGGATTCGCTATGACTCATAATGATTAGCTCGGTATGACTCACTAATGATTAGCTCGGTATGACTCATGTTTAAGTCATATTGAATCATTTCTTTTATAGTAAATCAATTCTATTTAATTTAATTAAATAATTTATGAATTAAATTAAATTCAGACTTGAATTAATTTAATTAAATAAATTAAATAATTATCTTGATTTTAATTGTAGAATTAAAATACTATTAGGACTTTATTTAACTCTGTAGTCCGTTTCAGTCTTTTGTCATGGAACCACTTCAGCTTGATGTTGAATATTTATCAATTGAAGTTGACACGCAAATGTACTGTCTGGTTCATTTGTGCCATACTCTAATAAATATTCTTCATGTCTTTTAACATTTAGAATTAGTGGTCTTCTGTCTTTGCTTAGCTTTTCTGTCTTCTTTTTCTATTCTTCTTCTTCTGGAATCTTCGTGTAGTAGTCACTTAAAATCTTCTGAATCTTCTGAATTCTTATGAAATCACTACTTGATTATTTTCCACTGACGCTTGAACATATTAATGAACTTCTTCAGTGTTGAGTAGTAGGTTCAACTGAGTACTTTTGATTCTTTGGATTCTTCGTGACTAGTTGATTGTCTCTGTCTTGATTCATGTTTGATATTTATTATTTACCGTTGTTTCTAGATTGAGGTGAGTTGTCATCTAATTATTACAAATAGGCCTATTCATATGCCTTTCAAATTACCTACATGATAGCTATTGATTAGATTTGAACTATTTAACCTCTTCCAAGGAAGGTGGTTGATTTTCTTGTCAACAATGTAGGAAAGGCGGCCAACAAATATATCTATCCAACCTATCAGAGTAGATTGGATCACATAAAGGGCTCATACTAACAGAAGATTATAAGGAAACTGCAGGATTCCTTTCACATGACTCATGCCCAGGCCATCAATGCAATCCATGCAAGGACTTTTCTAAATAACAACTTGGATGCATTAATAATGGTAGAACCACAGGAGGTAGGAGGTAGTGCAAGGAAGTTGGAGGATGGGACTAGTGCACCAGTGCTGGCTAGTGAGAAAATGCTCAGTCTGCCTCACCCACACAAGAACCACCTAGTCAGAGGTAGGGTGATAGTGGGGCAGGGGATCATGTTGTTAGACCCTCCTTGGCAACTCTCAAATATGCTATTGGGAACCCCAGTGATATGGGAGGACAGAATCTGATGGATGCTAATGAAGAAATTCCATAATCTATTTTATTAGAGTCTATCCACCTTGAGGGGGAGTCTCAAGCATCAACAGTCAGAGATGGTGACACTCAGACTCTGGCTTCTAATGAAGTCATACTGAAGCAGTTAGAGTCTAGATTAGACCCAGACACTGGAATACTGGAGCCAACAGACTCTGGAAAGAAAGAAGAAGTTAGTATGGGTTCAGAGTCTGTTGATGCTTACCCCTTGGTGGAAACCCCTAGCCTTCAGACATTTGAAGGGGTACCCCTCCATCAAGGTGGTTCAGGTATTGAATCACATATTCCTTCTTTCCCCCCTCTTTTGTAGGATTTTTGAGTGCACCCTCCAAATTGAGAAAAAAAATAAATGAGAGGCTGGCACTAGACCAGGCAAAATGAGAGGTAGAAAAGGCTGTAGAGAGCCTGAGTGAGAATGAGAGAGTGGGTGTCCAACCCACTGTGAGGATGAGAGACTAGGGTTTCCTAAACCTCACGTATTGGAATCAAGATTTTCCACCGAGTTGGTGCAATGAGTTAGAGCAGAGGATGGATGAAAATTCTTTTGTTCTAATAATGCAGATTGGCAAAAAGGAAGAGACTCTAGCTGCTCAGAAATCATTTACTCAAAGACCACAACAACACTAAGTGGATTCTTTAGCCAGGATAGCAGAAAAAGTTATGAAGGCTTTGGTGGATTCATCAAATATTCAATCTGAAACTACAATCTTGAAGTCAGAAGATCCAATTTTTATCATGCCTGTTAGGGCTAGGCTTCCAGAGTCTACAGACTCTGATCACTCTAAGGAGGAGTCAGGTTCTATAGTCCCTTTTAAATTTTCCGAGTTTACACCACCTCTAGAGTCTACACCTCCAACTACAAAGATTGAGCCTATAGATGCTGATAGGTAGGAGGATTGCATTTCTGAGGATGATGGACCAGTAAATCCATCTTTTATCTATTTTGATCAGTTTTTTCCTCTAACTTGGGAATCTGCACAGCTCAAAAGTATTATAGATAAAGCTTCTTTTGAGTGCATCTTGACCATTCACCAGTCTGAAAGACTAAAGGCTTCTCAGAAGAAGTCTTTTTTACAAGAACATGGTCATTATCCTAATGAGGACACTAATGCCTCTTTCCATAAAGATGACAGATCTATCAATGCGGATATTAAGGCTGAAACAGAGAATGTCACTGCACAATTAGCCAGTGTAGTCAAGGACATATCTCATATTCAAACCAAACTTACTGGTATTGATAACACAACTTCTCTGCTCAGTACTAGATTTGACAGAATTCATTCCCTTCAATTATCCAAAGAAGTTGCTTCCAAGGATGTTCTTGCTAATATCACTACTGCTCAAGCCAATCTCCAATCTATAGTATCTGCTTTAAATAACAAGGTTGATTCAGTCATTGCAGCACAAGCCAACATTTCCACAGTACTTGAACAGATTCTTTTCGCTATCACATGTGGTGATGATGTCAAAAAGGGGAAGAAGAAAGTTGGTGATTCCTCCAGGAGAAATAAGGATGATGTATGCAAGGATGACAAAAAGGGAGTTAAAAGGAGGAGAGATGGTGATGATGATGGTGATAGTTTTCATGGTCCTAAGGGTCCTGGTGGTGTAGCACTCAAACATTCTGGAGTGGCTATATTATCAAAATCTCAAACTCATCCGTTAGGGACTGGACATAGGAAATCAGATTCTAAGCCAGACTCTAATAAGCAAAAGAAAAAGTCAGACTCTAACGAAGCCAAAGAACCTACTTACTGGTAATGTAGTCAATCTAATCCGCAACTGAGAGCCAAAAAGAAGACAAGACTTAGAGGCTTTGAAGAATCAGATATTGATAGAACATCAACTCTATCCAGGGATCCTCAATCCTTAACAGATAGGAAATTTGAAATGATCACACAAAAGCACTTAAACAAAGTGGTGTCTGCTCAATTTGTTTATAATGTTTTTGAAAGAAAGATGCCAGAAGGTATAGAGAAAGTAAAAAATGAGATGCTTGTGTACTTCATAGAAGGAGGATCTGTTAAATGGATAAGTCCATCAAATTTCATCTTCTTCAAACAGGCTGAGGAATTACAGTATATTAGATTTCTCCTACAAATTGCTTATGAAGTGAATAAATCTAAAGAAGATGTCACACATAAATGGTTCAAGGAGATTGACAGGAAGCTGACTCTGCACAGACAGGCAAATCGGCAGATGGGAAAGTTTTCTTTAAAATATGTTGATATTGAAGGAAATGATCAAGTCATGTCAGTGGAAGAAAAGAAAATTAAATTTCAAGAAGGTGTGGTTCTTTACTTTGGATTTCAACTTATGAGTGGGAAAGGTAGTGTTCTAATGTTGAAGGATTTGAAGGAACAAGAAATTAGTGCAAATGATCTGAGAGCAGACTATTGTCAAATCAAATATTCAAATGAAGAAATGAAGAAATTAAATAAGTATGTTGGTGAAGCTCTTGCTATTGTGGAGGAAAATATGCTGAATTCATTTTTGAAGAATAATCCAGCCTTTGAGAAGCTTAAGTAAGAAGTAATTATTTTTCCTTATACAGATTTATTGTTCTAGATTAATTGTTTCATTCTTTAGTTTTGACATCATCAAACCTTGATTTATGATTACTTTTTATAAATCATAAATAGGGGAGATTGTTAGGAATATATTCATTTGATGATGTACAAAATACTAGAACAGGATTTTGCATAACTTATTTGTAATAATTCTTTCTAGTCTCTGAATTTTATAATCAGAGTCTAGTTAGTCAACATTCTTGTACTTAGAAAATTTTCTGTAGAAAATGAAACCAGAGTCTAGATGGAGATCAGAGTCTGGGAGATGATCAGAGTCTATAGACTATCGGTGTCTACAATCTGTCAGAGTCTGAAAATTTCAGAGTCTATAAAGTCAAAGCTGAATTTGGAAGATTATTACAAAAAAGGGAATTCTTCAAAGATAAAGCCAAAAATATTGCAGATATGTTATGGGAAGGAAGGAAAATTGCAGAAGGAAACTATCAGCTAATGGTTAGGAATTATATTCCTATTGTAATTTGATTTTCTGTTATTAGTTGATAGACGACTTTCTATATAAACACTCTATGTAACCTAATTGAAAAGTGTGAAATAAGTCAAAGTTTTTGAGAGCATAGAGAAAGAGAGAGTTGTTGTGAGAAACACAGAGAAGCTGCTAGGGTTTGTGTACACCTTAGGAGAGTTTGTATTTACACATCAATAATGCAAACAAGTTTTTATTCATATCTTTGTGTTTAATATTTATTCTGTATTCAAGTCTTTAATTCTTACTGAGTTGATTTTAATCAGGCACAAAAAGTACACAAGTATTCAACCCCCCTTCTACTTGTGCAACTGGGAAAACACAGTTGTATTCTTAATCCATTCCCTTTTAATAGTAACCCATGCTCTAGAAATCATAAACACTCTTGACAGTAACATTAGCGGTTAGAGAATAAATAAATAAATAAATAACAAACCCTAATATAACTGTTGATAGTATGTTATGTGGGGATTTACTAAACTATACTATCAAATTAATACATGCAGTATGTTATTGACAGTAAGTTTCAGTCTCGCATACTATGCTGTCAAGACTCCTGAAGTGATCGACAATAACTTATCACGATATGACAGTATAGATAAAATATACTGTCAAGACACTTGACAATACTTTTCATTAACACCATATGAGATATATTACTTAAAAAAATTAGTTAACCTCTCAGTGAAATTTTATCATGTGTATCCACTGTGATAGAAACCAAAACAACTTAACAGAAAATTAATTCACAGTGAATTTCAGTTAACTAATATTTTTGATCACTAAATCAACTTGCTACAGAAATACATTAACATGATAAATTTAACATACTCAATTAACTCACTAGCCTGTTGAATGTCTTTTCATCCAATAGTATGGTGAAAATGTCTGCAAGTTGCTTCTCTATGAGCATATATATTAGCTTGATTGTGCCTTGATCCACATGCTCTCTAATGAAACGATGTCTGATTTCAATGTGCCTAGTCTTGGAGTGTTGAACAGGATTTTCAGATATGGCTATTGCACTTGTGTTGTCACAAAAGAAAGGAATTCCTTGCAGTATCAAGCTATAGTCTAGTAGTTGATTCCTCGTCGAAAGTAATTGAATACAGAAACTACTAGATGCAATGTATTCAGCCTCTGCAGTTGAATTTGACACATAATGCTACTTCTTGTTAACCCATAAAACTAATCTTTCTCCCAGAAACTGACAGCTTCCTGTTATGCTCTTCTTATCAATCTTACACCCAACATAGTCTGAATCTGAGTAGCCAACCAAGTCAAAACTAGATCTTAAGGATATCAAAGGCCTAAATCTTAAGTGCCTTTTAAGTATCTAAAGATCCTTTTAACTGTCATCAAATGTGACTCTTTTAGATCAGACTGAAATCTTGCACGCAGACCTGTAGCAAACATGATATCGGGCCTGCTAGTAGTTAGATAGTGGAGAGAACCAATCATTCCTCTATACATCTTGTTGTCCACCTTCTTTCCTTTTGAATCCTTGTCTAGTTGAGTTGTTGTTGAGATTGGAGTCTTTCCAGGTGATGAGTCTTCCATATCAAATCTTTTCAAAAGATCTTTGACATATTTGGTTTGGAAAATTAATATTCCATCTTTCTTATGATAGACTTGAAGTCCAAGAAAGAATATTAATTCACCCATCATGCTTATTTCATATTTGTTTTGCATTAACTCAGAGAATTTCTTGCACAGTTCTTCATTTGTTAAGACAAATATGATGTCATCTACATAGATTTGGACTAGAATAATATATTTTCCATGCTTTTTATAGAAAAGAGTCTTATACACAATCCCTCTTGTGAAGTTATTCTCAAGGTGAAATTTGGAAAAGGGTGTCATACCAGGCCCTTGGAGATTGCTTTAGACCATACAGTGCTTTAAGAAGTCTGTATACAAAATTTTGCATTTTTGGATCTTCAAAGCCTGAGGGTTGTTCAACATAAACTTCTTCTTCTAGTTATCCATTTAGGAAAGCACTTTTAACATCCATTTGAAATACTTTGAAGTTATTGAATGCAGCAAAAGCCAAGAAAATTTGAATTGCTTCAAGTCTGGCAATAGGTGCAAATATTTCATCATAATCAATTCCTTCCTATTGACAGTAACATTTTGCTACTAGCCTTGCTTTGTTTCTAGTGAAAATTCCACTGTAATCCATCTTGTTCCTAAAGACCCACTTGGTACCAATTATAGACTTGTTCTTTGGTCTATGTACCAATTACCATACACAACTTCTCTCAAACTGGTTGAGTTCTTGCATAGCATTTATCCAATCTGGATCAAGTAATGCTTCATCCAGAGTTTTAGGCACAACTTGAGATAGTGTTAGGTCCAATATCATCATAGAAGGGGGGGTTGAATATGATGTTGTAGATTTTTTTGCTTTTAATGCGGAAATATTTGTGTTTTTAGAAGAAATGAACTTGACTGATAATAAAACACAAAGCTGGGAAATAACAAGTTATTATTAAATCCCTGGGGTGCTACAAATCTAATCAAATGATTAGCTGCAGTGGGTTCAAAACAATATTACAACAAATACAGTTGGGAGAAATAAGTGTTTGGCTTTAATGGAGCTTCCCGGCTGTGAATGTTGATAGCTTGAAGATGATAACTGACTTAAACAATTGATTTGAACCCCTATTTATTTGTAGACTTTTTGGAAATAAATTCCTACAATGCTAAGTCCTGAGTGGCGCCTTATGTGTGAGTTGCGCCTATACAGTGGTTACCCTGTATAGGCGCCACTCATGCCTTAGAATTTCCAAGCATGCTGCGCCTTAGAATGTGAGTTGCGCCTTGAGGGTGAGTTGCGCTTGTACAGTGTGTTCCCTGTACAGGCGCCACTCATCCCTTAGAATAAGAATGCCTTGAATACTTGATTGACTTTGAGTTGCGCCTATACAGTGGTTACCCTGTATAGGCGCCACTCATGACTTGGGCACTAATTCTTGTGCCTTCACTTGACAGTATTGTTGCACCTTGAAATGTAGACTGCACCTCTTCACTGCTTCAAGAGTAATAACCACCAACTGTAGTAATACCTTCCTTAGCATATTTAACTCGAATTCTTGAATTAATTACCACTTGAATTTTACTCTTCTGACTTGGCTTGATCAACTGATTTTCTTCTGATTAATTAAGATAATTCTCTTCTTGTTGTGCTGACGCTTAGTGCACTGGTCTGGTTCACAAACGACTAACACTTGAATGAATTTCCTTAATCTCTGTTCTGTTTCAGCTGATAAACCCTGGACTTTTGCATTGCTTCTGATCAGTGAAACCCTTTGACAATTATACATGGATCACTGCTCTGTCTTTAGTATGAAGTCTTCTGAACTCTTATTTGTCACTGAGGCTTGAACATATTAATGAACTTCTCTCACTGACGTTCAGTAATACTTTCATCTTGAATGCTCAGCAATGATGAATGTATTATCTTCTTGATTATGTCCTTCTGGATTCCTGTGCTGCATATTAGTATTATTTATCTGTCTTTGTTTCTTGGTTGAGTTATCGTTATCACTATTACATACTACGTTACATTATGCTTTACAATCTCCCCCTATTTGTTTGTTAGAGTTTGACAAGCAAATCCTGTGAGAGGATAACTCAACTGATACTTACAAGAAAAAGTAAAGTGCAGAAAGACAGTAAATAATATTAATTACATTCTGGATTAGATATTACATTTCCAGATTTCTTTGTGTACAAAAGAGGTTTGTTCCTTTAGCCTGAACAAGTAAATCTATGATCTTCTTCTTCTTTGTACTAGGTCCTGTCTTTGCTTAGACCTTGTTTCGGAGTAATGCTTCCTCAGCTCCTCTTCTTTTTCCTCTAACCTTGCCTTTACTAAATCTCTTGCTTCTACTTCAAGAGTGTTAACTGGAGGTGGATCTTCTAGCTTCTTTAATATCTCAGTAAGAAACGCCGTTGAATTCATTTTGGAGATTGACTCGAAGGCCAGAGATTGTCTCTTTGTAAACACGAACACTGTTATCCTTTTCGGAAAGCCTTTTACTCTTTCAGTGTCATGCATTGACTCTTCTGCCAGTTTTTCCCTTAGTGTATCCTCGATTATCCTCAAGGCCTTTTTGTCTGATTTGACAGTTGATCTTTTTACCCTTGAGAAGACCTTTCGGATAACCTCAGAATTGTTTCTCTTAAGCTTTGACAATTCTTTCTTTTTGACCACACCATTCCTCTTGAATATTAAGAACTTTACTCCATTTGATTCAGTGTGAATGCAAGGTTCAGAGTCTGGAATGGATTCGAGTACTTCTGTGTCGTCATCTTTTCTAACAAACACTGGATCTTGGTAGTATCTGGACGTTTCCAAAAGATATCTCCCTGAAGTTTGAATTGCTCTGTTCAGCCTGAATGCATAGATCAACTCAGCAGCATTAAGGTCTTCTGCAGTTCTGTTCTTCTTACTCCTGAGTTTTCCCTCTACATACTGCATGAACAGGAGATGGCTTTGGTCCAAACACTCGTCTGACAAAGTTAAGTTGTGAAGAGTTGTTGCTTTGTAGTACTTGACAACTGGAGGCTTTTCAAATGCTTCGACACCGATCTCCATTATCTTCTTTTCAATCATATCTCTCAGTATCTCATTTGTCTTTTGCCCTCCAAAGATGACTTTCCTCTTCAGCACATACAGCTCCACTATATTCATTTTATCAAAACTCTTTGTCGACAGCACCCTCGATCCCAGTGATGTTGTATTTTTGTGCATCTTCCAGCCATTTTTCAGTGCACTGACTGACACACTTGAAATTTCTTCAGACAGCATGGAGTAGAATTCATGAACATCTTCAAATTTGTCCTTCATGGTTCTGAAGAGATCAAGGACTTCTCTGTCTTTCTTGTTAGAAAGGGATAGCTCCTTCTTCTTGAGCAAGTTCCTTGCTTCATCCCAATCAGGACCAACTTTTGCTTCTATGTCCTTCATTCTTTTCCTCCTTTCAATAGCTTGTTGTACTCTCTTCCATTTTCTCTTGATTAGTTCATGAGCCTCGGATACACCTCTCGTAATAACTTCATCCACACCAACCAAAAGACAGTCATTATCGAAAGCATATTCTTCAGCAAACTCCTCTTCGAAGTCTATCCCTTCAGCCTGTACAGTCTTCTCTATCTCAGCTTCAGTAGGAATATCCATTGGCACGTAGGGTTCAAAGATTTCTCCTTCTTCAAGTTGCCTCGCACCAGGCCTGTAGAAGAAATCCATCTCCCCCTAAGCTGTATACTCCATTATCATTGCAGCTCCAACTTCTTTTTCTTGTTCTAATCTCTCCCCCTCAGTTGGGTTATTCTCTCTTCTGATCGGAGTAAAATGAGTTGGTGAAGTTGGCTGCGTAGAAACAGACACTTGTTGAGCCAGCAGTTGTTGGACTAAGTCTTTGAGTTCTTTCATTTCTGATCGTTGCTGCTCTTGCACTTCCAAGATTTTTCTTATCGAATGATGAATTTCAGTAACCTGGGCCTCCAGATTTAGAATCCTTTGGCTATGTGCAGTGTGTGCAGTGTGTGGGGTGTATATTTGGTCAGTGGGTGTCTCACTTCTCACTGGAACTGTTTGAGCATGACCCTCAACACTCACACTCGGCTGATCGGGGTCAGGGAATTGAAGATCACTAAGATCTAGTGTTTCACTCATTATTGCATCCGTGTCTTCAAAACCTGCAAGAAAATCCCTATCCCTTCTATGGGTAGGTTGCCTCTCCTCCTGACCGCTTTGGGTGGGGAGAACTCCTTTTGCAGGAACTGGGGGATTTAGACCCAGTGTGGTCACCACTGTTGATTCTGTAATGATTGGCAATTTAAAAGAATCAGTGATGCCAGCTGAAGCCATTGAAGGCATGACCCGTCCAGAGGTACCCTGAACAGGTTCTACTACCGAAGCAGCAGATACTCTATGAATAGAGTCCACATCCCTTCTATGGGTGTGTTGTCCCTCCACCTGACCTGTGAAGGTGGGGAGGACCTCCGTTGAAGGAGCTGGATTTGTAATTTCCAGGGGGGTCACCACCTCAGGCAATGTAATGATTGACAAATTAGAGCCTGTGGTGCCCCGCGAAGCCTGTGAAGGCATTTGCACTTGAAGTGGCGGTGCTGTTGACACAGCTACTCCGTGAATGGAGACCTCTTCCCTTCTATGGGAGAGTTGCCTTTCCACTTCACCCACTTGGGGAGTGAAAACATCCCGAATAGGATCTAGAGATGTTAAGTCCAGGGGGGTCACCACATTTGACAATGTAATGAGTGGCTCGTTAGAGTCAGTGATGCCCCCTACTGTCTGTGAAGACAGGTTCTGAATTGGATCAACCAAAACAGTACAAGCTACTGAAGTAGCGGATGTTGTTGCAACCTCTATTTCTATTTCCGAACCTTTCAGGATTTTAACAATTTCAGAATTTAGATTACGAAGAAAAAGAAGGTTTTCAGAGATTGGAGAATCAGGTTCCTGGCTCACAGTTGCCTTTGGCTTATAATTCATTTTACGACGTTTTAGAAAAGGCAGAGCTGTAGGGGATATTTGAATAAATTCCTGATCCGATATAGAAACAGTCCTATCATCTATTTCGAGTGATCTTTTTCTGGTTTGGGGAGATGAAGGAACTGTTTGTTGAGCTCTGGCAGTGGTTAGAACTGGTGGGTTGCCAAGTTCATTGCCAGCTTCGACGGCCACTGAGGGCTCTAGTGTGTGCATTGCCGTTTGAGGCACAGATGGAGATATTGTATCATGTTCATCTGAAAGGAAAGCAGAGAGATGAAAGTAAAGAAGTGAACCTACATCAATACCTTCGTCAGACATGCTAGGGATGTAAACATCTGTAGCTTGAGGTTCTTCTACTTCTGTCTCAACCACTATCTCCTCTGTTGGATTTATAGGGCTATTCCTTTGTTCTTCTGTAGGAATTTGATCTTACTCATTTTCAGAACCAGCTTTTTCCATAGCTTCATCTTCATTATCAGTGCCTGGTTCTTCTTCTTCTATTTCTGCTGAGCTTCCAGAATCACTTGAAGTTTCAGCTTCATTGTCCTCTGCAGAGATTGATGCTTCTTCTTCTTGATCTTCTTCACTTTCCTGTCTAAGAAGAGCAATAAAATCCCTTATGGGCTCAGTCATAGGTGCAGGAGTATACCTATTTGGATAGTCAGTCTCAGTATTGAGCAGCACCAATGCTCTTAACTGAAGAGAAGGGGACTCATCCAACTGACTGTTCTGAAACATCCGGAGTAGATCAGCTTCAAGAACTTCATTCAACACCAGCTGTAAGAATCTTGGGTACAGGCAGAAGTTCTCCATTTTGGCCTGATTCTTCAAGATCTCAGCCATGATCAACTTGCCGAAGTTAATTCTGGTGCTTGTTGCCACTGCATATCCTATCACCTTATTGAATTGAGTGATCCCATGAAATCCACCTGTCTTTGGTGCAAAGGCATGAGACAAAATGTTGAAGAACAGATTCCACTCCTTGGGCAGGTGATTTTTGTAGATCTTTCTTGGAAGATTGGAGTTTTCCCTGGTGCAGTGGATGAACAGGAAGAAGTTGTTCAAAACTTCTGGTGAAGGATCATCTTCAAAATTTTCAGAAGGTAGATGCAGTGCTCTATTAATGTCATTTTCAGTGATTTGCACTCTCTGCTTCTTAATTTTGCAGGTGAAGGCCAAGATTTCATTTTCAGACGTGTCCATAGCAGACCTGTATACCTGTCTTAGAAGATTTCTATTTAAAGGAACAGAAGTTGTTAGTGCATACCGTACTATTGAATTTTCATTTAAAAACCTAGCCCAGTAACCTAACTCCCCTGCCTCAGTCCAATCATCTACTAAAATGGATAAATAATTAGTCTTTTTAATTTTAAAATGACCTGCCATTTAATATGAATGGGAGATGATTTTTATGAATTAAAAAATCACTAATTAAAAATCAAAAATATTTTAGTAAATTATGAACCAAAACCCTAATTTGAAAAATTACTGGATTTTCTTGAAAGAATAAAATAAAATATTCCTAGCAATTTTTAACACACTTTTAATTTTAGTACAAATTTTTAATCAATATTAACAGTTAAACAATAATATGACCAAACTGTTAAAAATATGACAAAATGTGAATTTTAAAAACTGAACCAAATTAAGTGAAACCTATTGCAAATGAAAGCTGAGATCAAGGTGGTCACAAAACTGATTTTAGTTTTAAAAATGGACAAGAATTGGTCAATATATGGTTGATTAAAAATTCTAGATCTGAGAAATGTTCGAGTTGCGCTTCAACTGTATGTAACACTGTATGTAACAAAAAGACAACAACTGTAAACACATCTCAGCTATTTATAGGCGCAACTCAGGAAATAAAAATTTTGACTAAGTGCTGAGTGGCGCTTGCACAGTGGTTGCACTGTGTAGGCGCCACTTAAGTTGCTAGCGCCGCTTAAGTTAATAAAAATGCTAAGTATTTGTGAGTGGCGCCTGTACAGGGGTTACACTGTATTGGCGCCACTGAGATAGAAACTGACTTGGCAAATTTTTACTCACGTAACTACTTGTGTTGCGCCTACACAGTGAACACACTGTGTTGGCGCCACACAGGTTGAATTAGTAACAAAAAGTTAAGTGATGAGTTGCGCCTATACAGTGAATGCACTGTATTGGCGCCACTCAACACCTGAGGCACCACTTGAGATTTTTCAAGTGATTCCAAATTTTGTTACTAATTAGCAATAATATTCATGAATAATCCGAGTAATTAATAATTAATAATCAATTACTCACAAATATTATTTCACAAAATATTTATTAATAACAATAATAACATTAATTGTTAAAATTATCATTATAAATAAATTATGCTTCTAATTATTTTATTTTTATTTTAAATAAGAGGATAAATATGAATATTCATTCTTTTTATTTAAAATAATTTCAAATAATATTTAAATAAATAAGTGCCAAGAATTTATCAATTAAATACAAGCACTTAAATATTTTCTAAGATCAAAATTAAATAAATACCCCATTAATAAATTAAGCAGGTATGCACAAGGTATTTATCTAAATTTTAATCTTAACAGCTGGAAAATATTTTTGGTAGATAAATTCATCAGTCCTAAAAATATTGAAGTTAATCAACTAGTGAATTTATCAGCTTCAAATTGCAGTTTTTGATTACCAACTAGTTAGTAAGTAGAATTTAACATCCCAAGTTCACAAACCAGTCTAGTGAAAGTGATTTCATCTAGTGGTTTAGTGAAGATATCTGCAATTTGCTGCTCTGTAGGTACAAAATGTAACTCTACAGTACCATTCATGACATGCTCTCGAATGAAATGATACCTGATATCAATGTGCTTGGTCCTTGAATGTTGAACAGGATTGTTTGTTATGGCTATGGCACTTGTGTTGTCACAGAATATTGGAATTTTGCTCAGCAACAGTCCATAGTCCTGAAGTTGGTTCCTTATCCACAGAATTTGAGCACAGCAACATACTCAGCTTCAGCTGTCGACATTGCAACTGAGTGCTGCTTTTTGCTATACCAGGACACCAACCTTCTACCAAGGAATTGACAACTCCTTGATGTACTCTTTCTATCAATCCTACACCCTGCATAATCAGAATCTGTATAGCCAATAAGGTCAAAACCTGTATCTTTAGGGTACCAAATTCCAAGATTCAGACTTCCCTTAAGATACCTAAAAATCCGTTTAACAGCTATAAGATGTGATTCTTTAGGATCTGATTGGAACCTAGCACACAAGCATGTGGAGAACATAATATCTGGCCTACTTGCAGTAAGGTAAAGTAATGAGCCGATCATACCTCTGTAGCTTGTGATGTCTACCCTCTTACCAGGCTCATCTTTATCAAGCTTAGTGGCAGTTGCCATTGGGGTTTTGGCTGTGGATGCATCTTCAAGACCATACTTCTTCAATAATTCTTTGATGTACTTGTTCTGGCAAATGAAGATTCCATCTTTCCTTTGGCTTACTTGGAGTCCAAGGAAGTAGTTCAGCTCTCCCATCATGCTCATTTCATACCTACTCTGCATTAGCTTAGCAAATCATGTTCGAGGGGCTTGCTTCAGGCCATAGAGTGCTTTGAAGAGGAAGTACACAAAATCTGCAAATTCTGGATCTTCAAACCCTGGGGGTTGTTCCACATATACTTCTTCTTCCAGCTCTCCATTTAGGAATGCACTCTTCACATCCATTTGATATACCTTAAAGTTGGAATGTGCTGCAAATGCCAAGAACATCCTGATAGCTTCAAGCCTTGCCACTGGTGGATATGTTTCATCATAATCTATTCCTTCCTCCTGGGAATAACCTTTGGCAACCAGTCTGGCTTTGTTCCTCGTAACAATGCCATCTTCATCCAGCTTGTTTTTGAATACCCACTTTGTGCCAATAATAGACTTGTTCTTTGGCCTGGGTACCAGCTTCCATACTTTTTGTCTCTCAAATTGATTGAGTTTTTCTTGCATGGCAAGAACCCAATCTGGATCTTTTAGTGCTTCTTCCACTTTCTTTGGTTCTATTTCAGAGAGAAAACCAGAGAATAAACATTCATTTTGGGAAGCACGTCTTGTTTGAACTCCAGTATCTGGATCTCCAAGAATCAACTCAAAGGGGTGATCTCTACTCCATACCCTATGTCTAGGCAGATTTGCCCTAGATGATTCAGCCTGATTTTCATTATTGTGCTGGGTCCTGTTTGTAGATCCTTCAGTTGCTCCCCTGAGCTGCTGCTAGGATGAGAATGAGATTCTCTGCCACTACTAGTAGTTTCTGTGAATCTTCCACTGTTTCCACTACTAGGGTCAGAATCATCATTGTTGATATTCTCATTTGGAGCTTGAATTTCTGTTGCAGCTTCAGGTTCTACTTCACTTTCATCTGAGTTCAAATTTTCAAACTGCAGAGTTTCAGTGTCGTCTGTTCTTTGTAGACTTGGGAGCTTTAGATCATCGAAAGTTACGTTCATGCTTTCAATGACCGTTTTATGATCAATCACATAAACCCTGTACGCCTTAGATTCCATTGAGTAGCCAAGAAATATGCCTTCATGAGTCTTGGATTCGAACTTTCCTAGATGCTCATCATCTTTCAATATGAAGCACTTTGCTCCAAACACATGAAAGTATTTCAGTATTGGTTTCTTGTTGGTCATTATCTCATAAGGAGTCTTGTCATGTTCTTTATTAATCAGGGTACGATTTTGAGTGTAGCAAGCTGTGTTGACTGCTTCAGCCCAAAAGTATAGAGGCAACTTTGCTTCATTCAGCATTGTTCTTGTTGCTTCAACAAAAGTCCTGTTCTTCCTCTCTACCACTCCATTTTGTTGTGGAGTTCTGGGCGCTGAGAATTGTCTTGATATTCCTTTTTCCACACAGAATTCATTCAGGATTGCATTTCTGAATTCTGTTCCATTGTCAGACCTTATCTTCCTGACAGGCAGACCAGCTTCCAACTCAAGTTTCTTTAAGTGATTGATGATTGTTTGAGGGGCTTCATCCTTTGCGGCTAAAAACAACACCCACGTGTACTTGGAGTAGTCATCAACAATTACAAGTGCATATCTCTTTCTTGACATAGACATGACATTGACTGGACCAAATAAATCCATATGCAGTAATTGCAGTGGTTCAGTAATGTCGGTTGAGTCTTTGCTTTGGTGAGATGCTTTCTTTGACTTCCCCTTTTCACATGCTTCGCATAACCCTTCTTGACAGAATTCCATCTCGGGCAGACCTCTAACCAATTCCCTCTTTACCAAAGAGTTCATTGTTTTGAAGTTGAGGTGAGAAAGTTTCTTGTGCCACAACCAACTGTCCTCTGTTGAAGCTTTGCTGTAAAAACATTGAACTTCGCCTTTGCTTGCAGAGAATAAGTCAGCTACAAAGAGATTCCCCTTTCTCACTCCCTGAAGAGCAAGCTTCGTATCCTTCCTGCTTTGGATGGCACATCTTTCTTTCTCAAAAGTTACTTTGTATCCCTTGTCAGTGAACTGACTGATACTCAGAAGGTTGTGCTTTAATCCATCCACAAGAGAGATGTTTTCAATGATAACATTCCCGATTTCCAGATTGCCATATCCCGTTGTGAATCCCTTGCTGTTATCTCCAAAGGTCACTATCGGGCCAGCTTTCTCAATCACATCTGTTAGCAGGGCTTTATCTCCAGTCATGTGCCTCGAACATCCACTGTCAAGTATCCACATGACACGTTTGTTCTTTGCTGTACCCTGCATCCACAGATTGATTACTTTTTCTTTGGTACCCAAATTTGATTGGGTCCAAGAGGCTTAGATAAGTAAACATTTTTAGCTACAGAAGATTTCTGGTCCTTGTCCTTCTCATCGACTGCACCCTTGCCCTTTGGTTTAGCCTTGACAGAAGTGTCTTTAGGCTTAGGGACAGGGGTTTCCTTCCTAACTTTAGGAGGACTGGCAGTCTTTGCCCTAACATGCTTTCTAGTCATGTTCACATCTGTATTCATGCAAGTACTTGATGATGTATTCATTAAGTTAATGTATGCAGACATGATATTGAAAGCACATGGCATGCATCCTACTTTACCGCATGGTTGATGAGGAATAGACATGGCAGGCATGGTAAGCATAACAGGCATACTGGAAGTTTCTGTTTTAACTACTTTTACCTTATTGCATGCATGCGTAAGATGACTAGTAGAATTGCAATTATTACAGACTTTCCTAGCATTGTTAGCACCTACCTTACCATTTCTGTTAGCTTTCTTACTTTCATTTTTATTGCCTTCTTCAATTTTAACCTGTTTCCTTGGTTCTTCAATTTTAACAGATTTCTTAGGCATATTCTTCTTATCTACAACCTTTTCCTTTTTCTCCTCAGCAAGGAGTTCTTCTTTCATTAAGAGATCATCTTCATTTAGGGGTTCTATGACGAATTTCTTATAAAGGGGCTTAGCTACATCCTTCAATACATGTGGAATGTCTTGCTTCATAGGACTTTCCTCAGCAATATATTCTACATGCATTTTTTCTGCTTTCTTATCATAGTCAAAACCTATTCCTGCTTTCTGACCTATGACTTGTTTATCTATAGCCTCCTTTACAAGATTCGCAGACTTCTTATATGCTTGAAGTTTTAACTCTAAATCAGAAATTTTACTTCTTAGAGCTGCTTCTACTTCCTGGTTGCACTTATCTCTATTCTGAAAGTATTCTATCTTCTGTTTAAGATCTTCTACATTAACACATGCAAGCTCTAGTTCTTCGTTTTTAGCTTCTAACAGTTTATTCTTAAGAACTAGTTTAGCATTTTCTTCTACAGATGCTAGCATGCTTGTATGAATATTAAACATTTCTATGCTTAGATCTTCCACAGTTTTCTTATACTCAGAATTAGACATTTCAACGGAAGAAAGAAATGATACCTTGGATGATTGAGGTGATGCTTCTGAAGAGTCTGCCATTAACGCAAGATTTCCATAAACCTCCTCTTCATCATTATCTGAATCATCCCAACTCTTTCCTTCAGCTATATAAGCTCTTCCTTGATGCTTCTTCACCAGCGCATCATACTTCTGCTTTAATTCATCGTAGGACTCCTTCCTTTCATTCCCTTGTTT
The DNA here is from genome assembly GCA_028671895.1 of Oenanthe sinensis. Lineage (NCBI taxonomy): Eukaryota > Viridiplantae > Streptophyta > Magnoliopsida > Apiales > Apiaceae > Oenanthe > Oenanthe sinensis. The sequence goes on along the minus strand of JAPMAC010000194.1, from coordinate 2,689,053 downwards.
TGGTTTTCGGCATTCTGTTGCAAAATGACCGGGTTCTCCACAATTGTAGCATTTAAACTTGCTTCTATCTACCATCCCTGTCTTATAGCCTCCTCTGCTGTGAGACCCTGAAGACGATCCACCTCGATTACTGCTTTTGTCCCTGGAACCACTGTAACTTGAATTATTCTTAAATTTGTACTTTGGGTTCCTCTTGAATCTGAGGTTCTTGAACTTTCCCGCCATGTAGGCCATTGTCTTGTTTTCCAGTTGTTCAAGTTCTTCTATTGAATAGAAGTCGTCTTCATCACCCGGTTGATTAGATTCTGATAATTCAGCTTCTACAATTTCTTCCTTTTCAACTACAGGTGCTTCTTTGTTAGTCTCCTTGACAGCAATATCACTGGCTACAAGAGCTGTCGTCTTTAACAGTGCTGTGTTCTTACTGTCCACTGTACCTGAGCCGTAAATGATTTGTCTCTGCTCTTGCTCCATCTCATGAGTCTTGAGCTTTCCATATAGCATTTCAATTGACATATCATTTATATCACTTCTTTCTCTGATAGCAGAGATTTTGTGCTCTAGGTGTGCTGGCAGCGTCAACATGAATTTTCTGTTGATTTCCCTTCGCGTGTAAGCCTTCCCATGTAGAGACAAGTCATTCAGCAATTTGTTGTATCTCTCAAAAACTTGAGTTATACTTTCTCCAGGTAATGACTTGAATGCTTCATATTGGGAGGTAAGAATGTCCAGCCTGTTTTCCTACACTTCAGCTGTACCCTCCATTAGCAGATTTATTGTGTCCCACGTCTGTTTGGCACTGGTGCAATTGATCACCTGATTCAGCATTGTTGTGTCCAAAGAATCCATCAAGATGCATTGTAGATGATTGTCCCATGCTACTCTCTCTTTGTCAGTATCAGTAAACTCTGAAGGTTCCTTTGGGGTAAATCCTTGAGGAATCCGTTCTCCGTCTTCTGACACTGTCTCCGGTGTAAGCTTTTGAGGAACATAGGGGCCATTTTCCAGAATTCCCAGATATTGAGAATTACATGTTTTAATAAAAATGGTCATCTTCTTTTTCCACAAAATGTATTCATTTTTGTCAAAGGTGGGAATTTTAATGCTGCTTAATTTTTGGGTATTCATGGTTGTTAAGAATTTTAAGTCTTAAGAAATAATTAATTTCTCAAAAATTAAAATTAATTCGAATAAAAATTAAATATTGAGAAAATAATTTTTAATTCGAATTCTTGATGATTGATAGCTTTTCAAAATTTAGTGACTTAAAAAATCAAGGAAAAATTCGAAATTGAATTATCTTTAAAAAATAAAAGAAAATTCAAGATAAATTTTTCTAGATCTAAAACTCCACTTTTTAGAAAAACTATTTTTGGATCTTGATTTGTAAAGTCAATCAACAAGCTCTGATACCAATTGTTAGGTCCAATATCATCATAGAAGGGGGGGTTGAATATGATGTTGTAGATTTTTTTGCTTTTAATGCGGAAATATTTGTGTTTTTAGAAGAAATGAACTTGACTGATAATAAAACACAAAGCTGGGAAATAACAAGTTATTATTAAATCCCTGGGGTGCTACAAATCTAATCAAATGATTAGCTGCAGTGGGTTCAAAACAATATTACAACAAATACAGTTGGGAGAAATAAGTGTCTGGCTTTAATGGAGCTTCCCGGCTGTGAATGTTGATAGCTTGAAGATGATAACTTACTTAAACAATTGATTTGAACCCCTATTTATTTGTAGACTTTTTGGAAATAAATTCCTACAATGCTAAGTCCTGAGTGGCGCCTTATGTGTGAGTTGCGCCTATACAGTGGTTACCCTGTATAGGCGCCACTCATGCCTTAGAATTTCCAAGCATGCTGCGCCTTAGAATGTGAGTTACGCCTTGAGGGTGAGTTGCGCTTCTACAGTGTGTTCCCTGTACAGGCGCCACTCATCCCTTAGAATAAGAGTGCCTTGAATACTTGATTGACTTTGAGTTGCGCCTATACAGTGGTTACCCTGTATAGGCGCCACTCATGACTTGGGCACTAATTCTTGTGCCTTCACTTGACAGTATTGTTGCACCTTGAAATGTAGACTACACCTCTTCACTGCTTCAAGAGTAATAACCACCAACTGTAGTAATACCTTCCTTAGCATATTTAACTCGAATTCTTGAATTAATTACCACTTGAATTTTACTCTTCTGACTTGGCTTGATCAACTGATTTTCTTCTGATTAATTAAGATAATTCTCTTCTTGTTGTGCTGACGCTTAGTGCACTGGTCTGGTTCACAAACGACTAACACTTGAATGAATTTCCTTAATCTCTGTTCTGTTTCAGCTGATAAACCCTGGACTTTTGCATTGCTTCTAATCACTGAAACCCTTTGACAATTATACATGGATCACTGCTCTGTCTTTAGTATGAAGTCTTCTGAACTCTTATTTGTCACTGAAGCTTGAACATATTAATGAACTTCTCTCACTGACGTTCAGTAATACTTTCATCTTGAATGCTCAGCAATGATGAATGTATTATCTTCTTGATTATGTCCTTCTGGATTCCTGTGCTGCATATTAGTATTATTTATCTATCTTTGTTTCTTGGTTGAGTTATCGTTATCACTATTACAAACTACGTTACATTATGCTTTACAGATAGGAAGCAGAAGTACATGCATGCATTTGCCACATTTCTTCTAGTCTTGACTCATGTTCCTGGTTCACCAATAATTAAATTATTTGTGTGATTCATGTTTCAATTTATTTTTCTAAGTGAATCATCATAATCTTCTGCACTTTGATGATTGACAATATCTTTTTCTCTTGCACTATTGACAACTTCAAGTCCACTAGTCATTGGAACATTTTTAAAGAAATATGTTGTTTGAGAAGTTCCTTCATTCTCCATAGATGGATTAGGAACCATAGTTGGACCAGAAATTGTGTGTTCAACTCTTGGTGATTCTTCATCAATATCTTCCAAATAATCCTGATTCTCAAAAGCTAAGGACTCTGATTCTTGACTTCCTTCAACACCAGGAAACTTGGTTTCATCAAAGGTGACATTTACACTTTTATCCACAATCTTGTGATTAATGATATAGACTATATATGATGTTCTATCAATTCCATAGCCCATGAATATTCCTTCATATGTTTTAGTATCAAACTTCCATTTGACCTCAGTTGAGTCTTTCATGATATATCATTTGCTTCCAAACATATGAAAGTACTTGACAGTAGGTTTCCTTCCTGTTAGCAACTCATAGGGTCTTTCTCTAAAAGTCTTATTGACCATAGTCCTGTTTTGAGTATAACAAGCTGTATTAATGACTTTACCCCAGAAACTTGGTTTCATCAAAGGTGATATTTACACTTTTATCCACAATCTTATGATCAATGATATAGACTATATATGATGTTCTATCAATTTCATAACCCATGAATATTCTTTCATATATTTTAGTATCAAACTTCCCTTTGACCTCAGTTGAGTCTTTCATGATATAATATTTGCTTCCAAACATATGAAAGTACTTGAAAGTAGGTTTCCTTCCTGTTAGCAACTCAAATGATATTTTTCCAAAAGCCTTGTTGACCGTAGTCCTGTTTTGAGTATAACAAGCTGTATTAATGACTTCACCCCAAAAATAAGTAGAAATTTTTGCTTCACTCAATATGGTTCTTGCAGCTTCAATGAGAGTTCTATTTTTTCTCACCACAACACCATTTTGTTGAGGTGTCTTTGGTGCAGATAATTGTTGAGTAATGCCATTGTCTTTGTAGAAATCATTCATGATATTATTTTTGAATTCAGTACCATTGTCACTTCTCAAGGTTTGAACTTTGAACTTGGGATTCTTGTCAAGTATTCTTACTAGATCAATAATTTCTTGTGCAGATTCATCATTGGTTGTCAGGAACCTCACCCAAGTGTATCTTGAGAAATCATCTACCATCACCAGGATATATCTTGTTTTTGCTAGCGACTCCACATTCACAGGTCCAAATAAGTCTAAATGAATAAGTTAAAAAACTTCATTTATTGAACTACTATGAGCACTTTTGTGAGTAGCTCTTGTAATGACCGAAAAAATTACGTGTATTTTATAATATTTAAATATGCTTTTATTATAATTTATTATGTTTTTAATTATTTTAATGTAATTATTTGAGTTTAGATTTTTATTAAATAGGAAAATTACCCGATATGTGTTATGTGAATTTTGTGTAGTCTAAAATATTTTATTTTATTTTACTGTAATTTTGTATCGATAGAATAAGATTATTTAGATTTTTGATTATCAGACACAACCCATGTAGGAGACTCAAAACCTTGTTTTTTATACCTTTATTTTAATAGAAATGGTAAATCCTCAAAATGATTTTATTTTATTATTTTTGAAATATTCATAATTTTTGGAAAGTTTTGACATATATATTGTAATTATTTAAAAATATTTATTTTATATTTTATCTCATATATTTATTTTTGGGCATTTTATTTTAATTATAGGGTAATTTATCTTCTAATCAAGATTAAGCCCTTAAATTTTTTTAAAAATATTAATATTTTTTATTAATAGAAATTTTACTAAAACAGTTTACCACTGCTTGGTAAATTTGGGGTAAACTTGCAAACTAGGGGTTCTTAGATTCATTTAATTGATTGATGGTGATTCTATGATCCGTTTCTCAATTGTGAATATCTATTTTAAAGCCCATGAATCGTATTTTATGATTATATGCTTAGTTTTATTGTAAAATCAGGGTATATGAATTTCATGTTTAATTGCCTTCTTGGTTAATTTTTGATGTGTAAATCATTGTGTGTTTATTCAATTGGTTGATAGGGATGAATAGAGCATGCTTTGTTGGGTCAGTAGCTAGTTTTGTTGTTATTTTTCGTGTATGTTTTGAGTCGGCTGGAGTTTTGCCGGGGGTTTGTTCGAGTTTGCCAGAGTTTGAACTCTACAGCTTGTGTCTTGGTTTGAACATCTTGATTAGGTTGTGTGCGAGTCTGCAAGTGTGTGAGTGTCATTATTGTTGAGTTTGGCTTGTGTTATGAGTCATCGGAGTTTTAAAGTCCGGTCATCTTTCTCGTTTGATTCCAACCATATCTTTAAGCTACTATGTGTATAGGTAGTATGTATACGTTCCTGGAGTCTGTAGATTTGTTATGGTATCGATTTATTGAAGCTTGGTGGTAGTTTTGAGGTTCGCCAGATGCAGTGGTCGGCGTCGGGGCCGGATTTTGGCCGGAAACAAAGCTCTAAGCTTTGTTTTACTATTTCATTTATTTGTATCATGATAAATAGGTATTGTTCAGAACTATTTATGATTCATAATTATTTTTGCAAATAGAGTTACTTGATAGCATTTCAAATATTAGAAGTTGATTACAATAAACACGTTATATCTGGCTATATCATAGTAAATAATGAGGATATAACCTGTATTTAAAACTAAGCATACCTTTGACTTTGGTTGCTCTATTGGATTGGAATTTATTTAGCGTAAGTGGCCATCAGTTAGGTCCAGCATTTATTGAGGAGGATATGGTAATCAATCCATCTTCCTATAGGCTAACATTACTTGCCTATTTGGTACCCATTATAGAGAATCTTTATTATAGCTATGGGTATAGAAATGTACCGATAGACTATAAAGAGGTCCTATTACTTTTGAACTGATCAGATGGCAATAGTGTTTATATGTTTATCCAATCCATATTGTCAACATGGCTATTATATATTATAAATCCGCAGAAGATTCAATTTTACGACATACTGTATTGTTTCAGTTTCGATATTTAAACTGTGATTTATTTACTGTTCAGTTTTTATCATAAAATGTTTTACATTCCGTTCTTTATTCAGATTTTATATCCTAGTTTTATTTCAATTATTTTATATATACTTGTTGAGCAATTCTTTGGATCACTCTTGTTCTCTATTAAATCTTGCTAGATTTCCAGTATGAGTCACAGCAGTAGCTTTAGCGGGCGTAGAGAGCCTCAGGTGTCGGGGTGGCTCGCTTCTCGGGCTTCCCAATTATATAGTTGTTTACCATTTGACTGTTGTTAGAATGTGTAATAAAACTGGATCTAGATTTAAAACTTATCTAAACTTATGAATTTGAGTTTTGGATTTAATGTGTGGTTTGTAATAAAATGGTTTGGTTTACTTTTAGTTTTCAGCTGCTTAATTTCATATTATAACCTATTTGTGATCTTTGGTTTGGTGGGGTCAGTGTGCACCTGGTTTATATTATTTTATTATTATTGGCCGTGGATTGATTGTGACCCTCAAATCTAGACCCTGGATTGGGAGGGCGTCACAACTCTCCTTAGTTTTCCTTTTTGACAATCCTCACACAATCCTTCTTGAAAGAATTCAATTTGAGGAAGGCCTTTCACCAATTCTCTCTTCATCAAATAATTCATAGCTTTAAAATTTAAGTGACAGAGCTTCTTATGCCACATCCAACTTTCAGAAGATGAAACTTTGTTGTGGAAATAATAGATTTTGTCCTTTCTAACTGAATCAAGGTCATCAATGAATAGGATTCTTTTCCTTACTCCTTGAAGAGTTTTTTCTCTTGTCTTTTTATTGACAATTGAGCATATGTCTTGATCAAATCCCACTTTGAATACTTTTTCCCAAAATTGAGTAACACTTAATAAGTTGTGCTTCAATTCATTCACTAGAGCAATTTTCTTTATTTTCTAGTTTCTAACTTCCAGAATGTCATATCTCATTGTGAAACCAATATTATTGTCACCAAAGGTTACATATGGGCCATCCGTTTCCTTGAACTGTGATAGCCGACCTTTATCACCTGTCATGTGTCATGGGCATCCACTGTCAGTGATCCACATGATTCTTTTGTTTTTTATGTTACCCTATAAAGCAAGATTTTTAAGTTACTTTTAGTACCCAATTCTGATTGGGTCCATCTAGCTTAGCTATATAACAGTTTAAGATAAGATCACTTGGTTTGCTTTCATTAGCTTTGAGCATGACTCATGTGCCCACACATTTAGATTTGATAATTGGTTCTAGATTCTTGTTCCTGAGTGGCTTTCCCATCCTAACTTTAGGAGGGCTTGAAGTCTTTTCCTTCTCAGTTTTGACAGATTTATGCAGGCATACATTGTTGGAAGCAATAGGCATGTTAAAGCAGATACTTAGCATGTACAATTTACATGGCATGCAATCAATATTTTCATAATAAGATACTTGTCTGTCTATCAAGGGAGTACTATGCAAATTTCCACAAACAGATGTAGTATGTTTCACTTTAGACTTACTATTGGTACAATCATGAGTTAAATGACTAAAAGACCCATAATTGTTACACAATTTTTAGGAGCATTAAAACTGTAACCATAATTATTCTTTTTGTTTATTCCTAACTTTTCATTTTTATTCTTCTTGGTCTTCATGATAGTAGGTTTAGAAGTTACTGTCTTACTAGTGTTGACAATATGTTGAGGGAACTGTATTGACAGTATGATTTGATCTTACTGTCTTGACAACAGTTTCTGAACTTACTGTCTTGCTAGTATTGACAACATCTTCTAGACCCTGAGTATTGTCAAGGGCAAAATTAACTGTCTTGGGGATTTAACAGTATCTTTTGACCTAAAGGTTTTATTGATAGTATCATTATCCTCATCATCTAGAATTTGTTTAAGAATTAGAGATTCTTCATCAAATTCAAACTCAACCTTTTTAAACATAGGATTTTTGACTTTTCTAAGTATAGAGGGTCTGACAGTAGGTTTGTCAATAGTAGTGACTTCCTCTACCACATGCTTCTTCCCATTTTTCTTCTCATAGTTAAACCCTATACCTATCTTTTGATTTTCAGTATTATCAACATGGTATGATTTTAACAATGAAAAATAATTTTTGTAGGCTTTGATTTTAAGCTCATTCTCAGTAATCTGTTTTCTGATAAATTCCTCAATCTGAGAAGCACAGACTACCTTATTCTTAAGAATCTCATTTTCTTGTTGTAAAGACTCAAAAACATTCTGTTTAAGCTCTAGTTCTTCATTCTTGCATTTTAATGATTCATTAGCATGAATCAGTTTGACAATTTCTTCATTAGCAGCTAGCATGCTTGTATGTATATTAATATTTTCAGAACTTAGGTTTTCAACAGTTTTTTATACTGAGATGCAATCCTAGTCCATGAGGACTAGATTTCCATACTCCTCTTCCTCTTAATCATCAGATTCCTCCCAGCATTTGCCTTCAGTTACTATTGGTACAATCATGAGTTAAATGACTAAAAGACCCATAATTGTTACACAATTTTTAGGAGCATTAAAACTGTAACCATAATTATTCTTTTTGTTTATTCCTAACTTTTCATTTTTATTCTTCTTGGTCTTCATGATAGTAGGTTTAGAAGTTACTGTCTTACTAGTGTTGACAATATGTTGAGGGAACTGTATTGACAGTATGATTTGATCTTACTGTCTTGACAACAGTTTCTGAACTTACTGTCTTGCTAGTATTGACAACATCTTCTAGACCCTGAGTATTGTCAAGGGCAAAATTAACTGTCTTGGGGATTTAACAGTATCTTTTGACCTAAAGGTTTTATTGATAGTATCATTATCCTCATCATCTAGAATTTGTTTAAGAATTAGAGATTCTTCATCAAATTCAAACTCAACCTTTTTAAACATAGGATTTTTGACTTTTCTAAGTATAGAGGGTCTGACAGTAGGTTTGTCAATAGTAGTGACTTCCTCTACCACATGCTTCTTCCCATTTTTCTTCTCATAGTTAAACCCTATACCTATCTTTTGATTTTCAGTATTATCAACATGGTATGATTTTAACAATGAAAAATAATTTTTGTAGGCTTTGATTTTAAGCTCATTCTCAGTAATCTGTTTTCTGATAAATTCCTCAATCTGAGAAGCACAGACTACCTTATTCTTAAGAATCTCATTTTCTTGTTGTAAAGACTCAAAAACATTCTGTTTAAGCTCTAGTTCTTCATTCTTGCATTTTAATGATTCATTAGCATGAATCAGTTTGACAATTTCTTCATTAGCAGCTAGCATGCTTGTATGTATATTAATATTTTCAGAACTTAGGTTTTCAACAGTTTTTTATACTGAGATGCAATCCTAGTCCATGAGGACTAGATTTCCATACTCCTCTTCCTCTTAATCATCAGATTCCTCCCAGCATTTGCCTTCAGTTACTATTGGTACAATCATGAGTTAAATGACTAAAAGACCCATAATTGTTACACAATTTTTAGGAGCATTAAAACTGTAACCATAATTATTCTTTTTGTTTATTCCTAACTTTTCATTTTTATTCTTCTTGGTCTTCATGATAGTAGGTTTAGAAGTTACTGTCTTACTAGTGTTGACAATATGTTGAGGGAACTGTATTGACAGTATGATTTGATCTTACTGTCTTGACAACAGTTTCTGAACTTACTGTCTTGCTAGTATTGACAACATCTTCTAGACCCTGAGTATTGTCAAGGGCAAAATTAACTGTCTTGGGGATTTAACAGTATCTTTTGACCTAAAGGTTTTATTGATAGTATCATTATCCTCATCATCTAGAATTTGTTTAAGAATTAGAGATTCTTCATCAAATTCAAACTCAACCTTTTTAAACATAGGATTTTTGACTTTTCTAAGTATAGAGGGTCTGACAGTAGGTTTGTCAATAGTAGTGACTTCCTCTACCACATGCTTCTTCCCATTTTTCTTCTCATAGTTAAACCCTATACCTATCTTTTGATTTTCAGTATTATCAACATGGTATGATTTTAACAATGAAAAATAATTTTTGTAGGCTTTGATTTTAAGCTCATTCTCAGTAATCTGTTTTCTGATAAATTCCTCAATCTGAGAAGCACAGACTACCTTATTCTTAAGAATCTCATTTTCTTGTTGTAAAGACTCAAAAACATTCTGTTTAAGCTCTAGTTCTTCATTCTTGCATTTTAATGATTCATTAGCATGAATCAGTTTGACAATTTCTTCATTAGCAGCTAGCATGCTTGTATGTATATTAATATTTTCAGAACTTAGGTTTTCAACAGTTTTTTATACTGAGATGCAGTCCTAGTCCATGAGGACTAGATTTCCATACTCCTCTTCCTCTTAATCATCAGATTCCTCCCAGCATTTGCCTTCAGTTACTATTGGTACAATCATGAGTTAAATGACTAAAAGACCCATAATTGTTACACAATTTTTAGGAGCATTAAAACTGTAACCATAATTATTCTTTTTGTTTATTCCTAACTTTTCATTTTTATTCTTCTTGGTCTTCATGATAGTAGGTTTAGAAGTTACTGTCTTACTAGTGTTGACAATATGTTGAGGGAACTGTATTGACAGTATGATTTGATCTTACTGTCTTGACAACAGTTTCTGAACTTACTGTCTTGCTAGTATTGACAACATCTTCTAGACCCTGAGTATTGTCAAGGGCAAAATTAACTGTCTTGGGGATTTAACAGTATCTTTTGACCTAAAGGTTTTATTGATAGTATCATTATCCTCATCATCTAGAATTTGTTTAAGAATTAGAGATTCTTCATCAAATTCAAACTCAACCTTTTTAAACATAGGATTTTTGACTTTTCTAAGTATAGAGGGTCTGACAGTAGGTTTGTCAATAGTAGTGACTTCCTCTACCACATGCTTCTTCCCATTTTTCTTCTCATAGTTAAACCCTATACCTATCTTTTGATTTTTAGTATTATCAACATGGTATGATTTTAACAATGAAAAATAATTTTTGTAGGCTTTGATTTTAAGCTCATTCTCAGTAATCTGTTTTCTGATAAATTCCTCAATCTGAGAAGCACAGACTACCTTATTCTTAAGAATCTCATTTTCTTGTTGTAAAGACTCAAAAACATTCTGTTTAAGCTCTAGTTCTTCATTCTTGCATTTTAATGATTCATTAGCATGAATCAGTTTGACAATTTCTTCATTAGCAGCTAACATGCTTGTATGTATATTAATATTTTCAGAACTTAGGTTTTCAACAGTTTTTTATACTGAGATGCAGTCCTAGTCCATGAGGACTAGATTTCCATACTCCTCTTCCTCTTAATCATCAGATTCCTCCCAGCATTTGCCTTCAGTTACAAATGTCATTCCTTATTGCTTTTTGAGCAAATTATCATACTTTGCCTTGAGTTACTTATAGTCATTGTCATTTCTTCTCATTGCTTTTATTTTTCAAAAAGGTGGCTAAAGGCCACTTTTCTCAAAAAGAATAATGAATTTTTTTTTCTCAAGAGAAGTGACCTAAAATAATATGCGGGGTTATGTTTGGCTACTATTTTACAATTTACTTCTAAAATAGAAAAAATATTTACTAAGCCTCTATAAATATATATTACTATTTCTATTGTTTCAAAATAATTGACGTTTGATACATATTTTTAAAAAACTTTAATGTATAATTAGACTTATTATTTTTATATTCTTTTATGAATAAAAATATTAAAATAAAACTTATAATTTTAAAAAAAATATATTAATTATATAATCGAAACTTCTAAAAATATATGTTAAAAAATCAGCCGTGAATTATTTTAAAAATCTAGTTACAAATATATCAAGTACTACAGCATTATGAAACAGGAAAAGTGAGCAGGATCAAATCCTCCTGGATGCCAATGCAACTTGTAAAAGCCGAGAGATTATATTTTGTATAGCTTTGTGTTGTTTGATAACACGGTGCTCAATAGTAATTTGTGTAACCCCACCATCCATTATGTGTCTTGTTACAAGTTGCCAAGTGTGTGTCCATCTATTGTGATATAATGGCAAGGATTTATTTAATACTCTCATATGATAATTTCTATGTAAATTGTAGAGTTCTTTTGTAAGTGTTTTCATTTTTCAATATGTGCCGCAGACGGAGCCACATGATTCATTTAATTGAGTTTCACTCAGTTCCTTAAAAAAATGTAATAGGTTTTTCAAAAAATTCCTACATCTTATGATAAATGTCTTATTTAACTTTTCAGTTCTAAAGTTAATTAAATTTTGATTATAAATTAAAAATATATATATAATTTTAAAATTTTCTTAAATATATATTATATGTAATATTCAGTTAAAACTTAATCAATTTGAAAGTCAAAACAGGACATTTAATATGAAATGGAGGAGTACAAAAAGATGCAGCCAAATTGACTATATTTAATTCGATGGGCCCATAAAAGAAAAAGTAATTTTGTACATGTATTTCAATGCCTATAAAAAATATAGTTCAATAAATTATTTTTTAAACATTTTTTCAAAATAAAAGTTAATATCAAATTTTTATTTAAAAAAGAATATATTAAATTGTATTTTTATATAAAATAAAATACATGTAAAAAATCAAAAATATAACTAATTAAGCAAGAAGGTAACAATTTAACAAAGATAATATTTTCGGAGGTTAATTAAGCAAGTTGCTTATTAGACACACATTGACATTATGTACATATGGTATAAAACCTAAACCGGAAGCAACGGAAAAGGAATCTAATGTAAAGGTGGTTAAAAGGCTTTCGGCAATGGTTATGGATTATAGGGAGTCATGAAAGAACGGTTGTGGAAAAGAGAAATTAGTCAAATTTTAAAGAAGATTGGCTTTAAATATATGAAAGTACATACCCATAACCCATCATACTCCACTCAACCATGCAATGCACCAAGCCAGCTGTGCTTAATTAGTGGCAAAACCACACGAACCTATCTTCGATCTAATTACATAAGTTGCCTAGCAAGTTAGCACAATACAATGTATAACATATGTGTGTATGTTATGGCTATCTAAAAGTTAACCCTCTTTCATTTGAAAATATTTTAAACTACTAAAATCCATGCCGACAATGACCTGTTTTGTTGTGTGGAATGACAATATCATGTATCCCTATTCGGAAGAGATTTTCTTTTGACCCGTACAAGTTAGGCCTGGTCAATGATCTATAAAACTCAGTTCATTATCTGAACATGTCACCACAGTTAAGTTGCAAGCAAGTGTTCGAAATATATATCTAAATGACATTCGATATTCTTTTGATTAAGTGTTCGAATATAAATTTTAATATAATATAGACTAAAATTGTATTTTGATGTTTTCTTGGCACGAAAATGACATTTTTTTATGTTATAAATTTGAATAGCTAAATTATTATTTCTTTTACAAATAATTTCATTTTGTCAACTATTTTGAAATTATAATCACTATATTGAAAACCTAATAAAAACTTTGGCCACCGATTTGCAAACTTCAAAATAGAGCCATTATTTTGAAATTTGGAGCAAATTTTGGCCACCAAAATTTAATTTACTCCATTATTAATCAATAACAAGAAAGAGTAGAAAAGCCTTTTGTTCGGCGAGGTTATTCAAGTCATTCACCTCCATCACTGCATTGAGATCGTTGACAATCGGCAAAGACCAATGGAATCGTTCACTCCGTACTCTGAATCAACAACAAGATCATAAGTTTATGTTTGGGCTTCTTTTCTCTTTCAAATCTCTCACCGCCAAAATAGATCCTACTAGATACATGTCTTTTGTGTGCATGTGTGACAGAGAGAGATTGTTACGGTTGTTATAATAGTTTTCGAATTATGTGTTGATTGTACTTTTACGTGATAGTAGAGTTATTTTGTGATGAGGTTATGATTAGTACAATTTTGTTAATTTAATTAGTGATTAAAACTTGTTTTAAAAATAACCTCTCTACACCCTACTGTCTTAGAGATCTTAGAATAATGGAATGTTTCTTTTTTCTTTTTCCTTGGATCCGATTTTATCATTAAAATTTTATTAAGTTAGCAGTGCAGTGTGTGTGCAGATATATGTGTGTTTGAATGTTTTTGGGATTTCTTGAATGTGTGTGTTGTAGTGTATGTTTTGATCCACAGTTGGAGATAAAAAAATTTAGGGATATTGTTTTTAGAAATTTTATTTACTTGATTGTGTGATTATTGTATCTTTAATGTTTTTAATTACGTTATTTTGATTTCGTGATTAGTGATTTATTAAATGTTAATTGATATCATTAATGAGTTGTTTATTATATTTTGAAATATAGGTTTTAGGGATAATAATTTTGGGTTTTATTTTATTTTTTTTGTTTTCATATTTGATAATTGGTCAACCATTGTCTTTTTTGTTCTTTTAAAAATAAAAGACTTTTGTGTTGTTGTTATGGATAAAAAATTAGGGTATAGTTAATGTGATGTATGTCAGAGCTTAACGAGCTTTAATGACTGAGCTTGTGTTTCGTAGCTTAATACTGCCCTCACAAGATGCCTACGTATCTTTTAACAAGTCAGGCCAATAAAAGCCTAGGCGGGTGATCTTATGAGCCAAAGCTCTGCCCCCAAGTGTTGGCCGCAAATCCCTTCGTGTACTTCTTTTAAAGCCTCATGGGCTTCATCTGGCCTTAGGCATTTCAAGTTTGGAATAACGAAAGATTTCTTGTAGAGAATTCCGTCAATAAGAGCGTACCTTAAGGCCCTCACAGTGAGTTTTCTGGCTTCCATGGCGTTGGCAGGTGTCCATCCAGATTGAAGGTGGGCTCTAATTGGGTTCATCCAGCAACTACTCATGCTTATCGGGGCTACCAGCTTTGCATTGATGCTGGGGGTCTTCAAGATTTGGAAGTAAACACTCCCCACATGTTCATCTGCTTCTAACGTGGTGAATTTTGACAAGGCATCGGCCTTCGCATTATCTTCTCTAGGAATATACTCAACCTGACATTCTTCAAACTGAGTCATTATAGCTTTGACTAATTGGAGGTATTTGACCATGATTTCTTCCCTGGCTTCAAAATCCCCATTTACTTGGGATATAACCAGCTTCGAGTCTCCACAGACTTTGAGACAAACCTTCCTAGGAATGCAATTCTTCCTGTTAATTTCTGGACATCCCTTACTGTCTTTGGGGATTCCATGTCGAGTATAGCTTTAATTTTGTCAGGATTGGCCTCAATCCCCCTTTTAGAGACCATCATTCCTAAGAATTTCCCAGATCCTACGACAAAGGTGCATTTTACAAGGTTTAACATCATTATGTAGTGTCTCAACACTTCAAACGCCTATCTTAAGTGTTGAATATGGTCGGCCTTATCGAGGCTTTTGACCAGCATGTCATCAACGTAGACCTCCATGGTTTTTCTGATAAGATGCTTGAATATTTTATTTACTAGCCTTTGGTAGGTGGCTTGAAAGGGGAGATAGGAGTGAAGGGAAGTAACTCACTGCACTTTCATGTGTACTAGGAATGCTAAATGTAATCTCTATGTAATGGTTGATGATAACTCAACAATAGAACAGGACATGTAATAATATGCAGGTGCACAGAAATCTTGGATCGCAGAGTTCAGTTAAGACAAAGTATCAAAGGATCATCTACAGACTTGAAGCTCACTGGAAGAAGTTCATTAACATGTTCAGGCCTCAGTGGAGAATAAAAGATGTTGACATCTATTCAAGGATGTGGAAGCTACAGAAGATTGTCTTAGTCTATGACGATTTTAGTGCATTACAATCGAAGCAACAAGTAAGGTTTGCAAAGAAGAATGTGGAATCATGTTCGGAATCAAGAGCCCCTATCAAGACTAGTCACTTATGAACCAGACCGTTGCATCAAGTGTCAGGTCATTGGAGGCAAGCTCTCGTCGGTTAATATGGTTTTAATCATTCTAAAGTTGTTGGTTTTCTTAAGTCATGTGGAGGATCAACAAAGGTGGTAAATCAGTGTTGGAGAAATGTCAGCCTAATGGATAAGGGACAGACGGCACAACCTGATTGGATCTTACTAAAGCTTCACAGATTAGAAGGCCAAATACTCGGACGTGGTGGAGTCACGTATACGGGGCCAAGTATTTGGATAAGGAAGTCTACACAAATTGAAGAGTGGAATGGAAATATTTAATTTAGTTAAATAAAGTATTTATTTAATTATTTATATATTTTATAAATAAAGATATTCTTTATTTATATTTTATATATTTATTAAATATTACTTTTACATTAAATATTTCCAAAGGCATGCTTTGCACTTGACTTTAAAGATAAGATTTGAGTGGACAAGAGTAAAAGGTGGAAAAGCAAAAAGTAACACATTTTTCAATATAAAAAGAAGAAACTCAAGTCTCCATCTTAGTGGTGGTTGTGTGCATCCGGATGAGAAGAAAATAAGGGGAGAGAGAGAAAAATTATTCTCTCCCCCATGGCCGAACTAGATCTTGAATATTTTAGAGCCATGATTTTCTTTATTATACCACTCCTCTATTCTTCTATTAAAAACACTTGTTAAATCTTGTATAGAAGATAGGGTTGATTTTTGTCTCCTAGTTCTACAAAATGTAATAGTTTTAGAGGAGACAAAAATCACTTCTTTGTTGTGTTCTTGAGCTTATGTTCTTGAACTTGTTTGTAGCATCTACCCCACTTCAATGAATATAAAGTTATATTCTTGGATCTTGTTGTGTTGTGTGTTTTGGATGATTTACCGTTCATTATCTTGGTTATTTTAATGGTGTTCTTGAGGTTGAAGAAGATGATGAACAGTACCCGGGTTTGAACCAAAGTAATTTTTATGTTGTCCCAAAAATAATTAATAGTCATATTTTTAATTTGGGAATCGTATTCACCCCCCCTCTACGATCTCCGGGACCCAACATGTCTCCTACATTCTTTAACCCAAAGGCCATAACAAGATAACAAAATACACCAAAGTCAGTGATGAAAGATACCTTGGCAATGTCATCCTCGTGCATCCTAATCTGGTTATATCCACTAAATTCATCCATGAAACTTAACATATCATATCCTGCTGTGGCATCTATAAGTGCATCAATCCTCGGAAGGGGGAAATAATCTTTTGGGCATGCATCGTTCAAATCGGTGAAGTCCACGCACATCCTCCACGCACATCCTCCACTTTCCATTAGATTTTCTGACCATTACAGGATTAGCTAGCTATTCGGGGAATTGAATTTCCTTGATGAATCCAGCCTCTAAGAGCTTTTCCACCTCTTTCTTTATGGTTTCTTGCCTTTCTGGAGCGAAATTCCTCTTCTTTTGCTTTATTATTTTTCACCATGGTTCGACTTGGATGTTCGAGATAGGATGTTCGACTTGGATGTTCGACTTGGATGTTCGAGATAGGATGTTCGACTTGGATGTTCGAGATAGGATGTTCGAGATGGAATCTATGTAGAACAGTCCTATGTAGAATTTCTACTTAGAAGGCTGTTTCAACATGACACATGGCTACATAGCTTAACTTTTATTTAAAACAAAAATTGTTTTTCTCTCAAAATGTTTTTAGTTTAATAATTAATTTAATAATTAAATTTGAATTTAATTATATAAAATATTTTGGAAATAATTTTTAAATTTAAATAATTTATTTTTCAAGTTTATTTTACATCGGGAAAATATTTTATTTTCTTTTAAATTTTAGACTCAAATATTTTATATTTTTAATATTCTTAGTTAAGAATTTTATTAATTTGAAAACTAAAATTAATCTTAAAATCCAATTTAATTTATTTTGATTTTAATATTCTTAAAAGTATTTTGAGAATTATTTTTGAGGTTTAATAATTTATTTTTCATAAAACTTTAATTACAAATTTTATAAAACTCTTTGGAAAATATTTTTTGGATTGAAATAATTTATTTTCATGAACATTTTAAATGTTTTGAAAATTTAGTATTTCTATTTCAAAATTATGTTTTCGAGTTGTTTTATTTTAATTATAATTTAAGCTTGGAAGTTTTAATTATAAATGTCATAAAACTTTTTGGAAAATCATTTTGGTTGAAATAATTTATTTTCAAGAATATCTTAGATGACTTGAAAATTTATTATTTTTATATCAAACTTATATTTTCAATCTGTTTTATTTTAATTATAATTAAAACTGTTTTGGATTATAAATTCTATAAAATTCTTTGGAAATTAATTTTGATTTGAAATAATTTCTTTTTCAGGATTATTTAATATATCTTGAAAAATCTGTTATCTCTATATCAAAACTTTCTTTTCGAATTATTTTATTTTATTTATAATTTGAAATTGAGAAATTTATTATTATTTATCAAAAATTGCATTTTCAATTTATTTTGATTATTTAAATTCCTAAAAAATTAAATACTTCTGTTTGAACAAAATGTTTTATTAAACGAAACAACAGGAGTTGATTCTTCGGTCATTGAGGACAAACGAACTGACTGAAGAACATTCTAATGGAGTTGAGACTTGATCTTACCATTGGAGATGTATTTCTACATCGGTCTACTCAGTGGATCATTTGGTTATTGAATGGGGATTAATTCATTTAGGGAAGAGTCTTCGATCAGTGGTTTTCGAATCAATATCTGAAGAATTTAGGATTTTGAAAAGGAATTCAGTTTATCGGTCAAAGAACCAAAACAATAATTGAAGATTTGGTTAAAGGACATCAGTGGCAGAAATACACAAGGTTTGATTATCACTGACATATGATAATCAAGGGGTTATTGCTACACATATAAAGAAGAGTGATCTTTTCAAGCAGAACATGAGACATTCTATGTCGGGGTCTTTAAGCAGAACAATCAGGTATCAGTTTGGGTTGAAGCAGGAACATCATTTGTTATTGAGGTCAAATGCAAGGATACTTTCATGAGTGTTAGTAGAATGGAAATTGATTTGGATCAATTGATTATCACTCGAGATGGAATGCTAAGCATCGCTCAGGTATACTTTCTAACTAGTTTATACTTGTTTGATTCAATTATAGAGTATTAAGTGCTGAACTGCATTATATTATAAGTTTGATGTAATGCATGTCTCACCTTAATTTTTATATAAATTAGATAACTTATGCTAGTTTGTTAGTGTTGCTTGTTTATCAGTATTTGACTTCATGATTAGATCTTGTGTGATTTAGTGCTTGCTTTACGATAATTGATCATGTTAGCATATAGAGTCTTAGGTATTTGTAGGGGTACATTTACCGGAAAGAGTATTTGTTGCATGCTAAGTGCCTTGATGTTTACATTGTCTATAATCTGTTTATACTCGCATGGTTGTATTAAATGTTATATCTGATCATGTGCTTGTTAAGATAAGTTTGTTTCTAATTTGGGAATTGCCTAGGGGTCAGTATAATAAACCATGAATTAAATTTTTAAATTTAAATTGACTCAGGTAATTAGAGATAATATACTGTTAAAGTGAACAATAAAGGTGATTTAGAAGAATTAGGAATCTGAGTGATTGATTCTTCTATGACTACATATATGTACGACATGATTCTTATAGACTGCTAGTCCACCTTAAGTTAGGTTGGGATCACTGAGCTCATAGCCAAGACTACTTATTGAGGCTGATATAGATGAGGAGTGATCAGTCAGATAAGAATAAGCATGTTGAACTTGAATGCTTTGTTGTTAACTATGTTTAGAAATATCTCTAACCCTTGGACTCAATCAAATTGAGGACCACGTGTCTTAATCATTTGTGAATGCAGAGTATCTTTCAACATGTACAAGTTATATATCTCTGACATTTTCATGTTCGAGACATGTAACTACTTTTGCTTTGGTATTCAAATGGTTAAGCAAGGTTACCTATTTTTCTTGAATGATCTGAAGCAAAATATTAAGAAAGACCTAGGGAATTCTTTGCGAAAGGTTTCTTAATATCAGTTCGAGGATGAACAGTATTGATCGGGGTCAAGAGAAATAGAAGCTCACTCTACTGGAAGTGAGGTTATTGCTGACACGAAATGTAATGCTTATGATGAAGTCAACTATTCGTTGAAGTTTATCAGAATGGAGTTAGCTGCAATAACAAGTGATGCTCTCACACTTGGTTTATCAACTAATACTTGGTTTATCAAGATAACGGATTCGACGGTAAAGATGAAGTTGGTGAGAAAGGACTACTTCTAATGAAATTCTTTTAAGAAGGACATTAGTGAAGTATGTCAGTTGAAGGGAAGTCAAGTCAAAGGCTACCCTGTTTAGTTTTGGTGTTTGTTCGTGCATTTGATAGATGAAGCATCTCAGTGATTAATCATATTCAAAGGATTAGGCAGATTGCTGTAAGAACACTTTGAGGGAAGGTAATGGAATTTGTTGACGAACGAAGTTCTATGTTATGTCTGCACTGAAAGGAGTATTCTAGAGTAAAGTTCAATTTCCGGACTTCATGACCAAATAGAGGAGTTGATAGGGAAATCCAGACCTTTAGTGGAATTACAATGATAATGGATAGAGTTAAGGTTTCCTATTCACTACAGCTGAATCAGTTGACACAGCAAGTCTAATCAGCAAATGTAAAGAGAAGACATCAAGTAAGATTAATCATGCCTGAAGTCACATGGTGTGATGGAAGGCTATCTTATTTGGAGTTAAGAGCTTACACAAAGTCTGTGATTGATTTAAGATGATCTAGATGCAGTGAACATCATCATCAAGCTCCCTAGCATTCGTTTGATTTTAGCTCTGAATTTCTAAAGGTTGACATCCTGTTTAGGGCTCAAGATCAGATGACACCAGATGAAGAAAAGCTGCAAGCAGCATCACAGGGGGAGCATCAGTAAGTTGGATCAACTAGTCATGTTTCATGTTCAAAGGCTAGCAGTGCTCATTGAGTAAGAGTTGAGATTTTTAGGAGCACTTAGTGATCCAGATTGAGTGATTGCATATTAGAAAGGAAATTGTCAATTTAAAGATAATGCAAGGTGATCTCAATTATATTTGAAGAAGACTACTCTACCCACTGAATATCTAAGAAAACATTAAGGACACATCTGTCATGACAAAGGGTTTTGTGTAACAACATTTCCTAGAGTCAGCTCTTGATGAATCTGGGTAGTAGAGTAGTGATTGGTAGTGCCGTGCATGTATAAGAGTATTTCATTGGTTTTTCTGAGTGAATTCAATGAAGACTGAAGATGCACTAACTAATCAAGATTGAGTAGGGTTCGAATCAAGGAACTAACTCAATTGAGCCAGAGGCAGATACACTTAGCGCAAGGAATCAATCCACATGAAGACTTAGTATTGATACAGAAGTTGAAGGGTAGTTCGGAGTTTTTGAAGGTTCTACTCTGCTAGTGTCAAGACTACTGGTTTCTAGAATGCTGAGTTTAGTGAAGCTGCTGCCAAGATCAATATCTACAAGGAAATATTTGGGTGTTGAAGGTAATGCAGTTTCCGTCTGGATGAGCGTGGTATTGTTTCGAGGAACAATGTTAACTGGTAGCTGAAAAGTTATTCCTGTCCAAATGGAGTAAACGTTCGATCTCGAAAGAAGTAAACGTTCGATCTCTCGGGCAAAGAGGAGTAATTGTTCATTCAACGATCATACACCAGTAAAAGCTCTATTGACTAAGGTATGTCACTCTAGTCTAATATTGATTTATTTAAATGTAATGTTTATAGAGAGTGTTCATGCTATTTAGATGTCTACGATCTCTAGGAACTGATTAATGTTTGGCTTGTGACCACCCGGGACCCAATATTATCGCTATGAGATTACCTATGATCACCCGGGACCTAGGGACCTGACATTGTAGCATCTCTTTGTATAGTCAATTTATATCCAGGATCTCGTACTTTGTGTTGTCATATGTTATTCATGCTATATGTATCAAATGTTTCAGCATAAGTATTTGTATATATTAATTAATTGTAATTTTATTTACTTTTAATTGTTTAATGCTAATATTAATGGAACCACTTAATATGTAGTTTAAGTGATGTAATTCATGTCTTTTGCAAAATCCATTAATATTAGTTGTCATTCTTTTGATATTAGTGATGTCACTTAGAATTTCTGCACTAAGTGACAAAAAGATTATTTCAAAAACACTGATATTGAAAGTAAGTTACTACATCTCGAGGGGTTGTCAAAGATCATAAATTTTAGCATTAATATTTAAAGATATTTGATCTCTGATGCAACTAGTACCTCGAGCTTACATACATTCTAATTGTCATGAGTATTTTCAATATGCTTATGTGATAATTGTTGAGATGTAGTGTAAGAAGTTAAATGCTGTCATTCGGTCAATGTATGTTCAGTATTTAGCGGATGCTTATGTTTTATGCTTTACAATTACCATAATCTATTGCAAAATGTGTTTGTTTCAAGCGACAAATGGTAATTGTCTAGCATAATGTAAGTATCTTATGTGCTTGATTGTTTTGTAGTAAGATGCATTTTATTACAAAATGATTGAATGATGTTAGTACTTTTGAATGTATTGTCACTCATATCTTTGATAATTCATTAGTATTAACATATGTTTTTCATTCTTAGAACTTGAATGCATAAAGAAATTTCTTGTCTATTTCTTGTGAAAAATGTTTTATCTAAACATGCATTCATTTGCCAGAGAATGAAAAGCCACTAAAAGTTTTTTTTCCTTTGAAAAAGAACATTTCTTGAGGATTATCTTTCTATTTCAAAATCATATATCATCTCTCTCTCTAAATGTTTTGTAATGAAAACTGTTTTCTCTCCACGATTTGTTTAAATAAAGTTACTTGATAACTTGTAACTTAGGTTGCATGGTATCAGGCTATTTTATTTGAGTAAATTGTTTTGATCTTGAGGTATCAACTATTGGTAAAACGTTTTTCAAAACTCTTGTTAATGTCTGTTTCACATTGACCTGTAGTATTAAAACAATGGTTGTTTGCTTTGGGATTAGTGCCTTGGACTGTATGACTAAAGCATTCATTCGATTTTTTTTAAAGATTTATGTTTTAAGTCGGAGATAATATCAGATAAGAATGAATTGCAAAACAATTTCTGAAAACATACAGTGAGCAAGATGAAATAGATTTGAGTTATTAATCAAAATGTTTTTGTTAAAAGAGTTGAATTTCAATTGGATATTTATCTAAGAGAAATTCAAAAGAACACTTTTCTTAATCTGTTAAACATTTTTTTCAAAATTGTAAGTTTATGAAATTTGGCTTAATATTCTTTTACCTATTCTTTATTAATTCCCACATTTTAGCTCTGGTGCATTGTTTCTTGAGGACACATTGCTCCGATGCTATATTTCTGAGAATGAATAGAGAATAAGTTTAATCATACTCTACCAAATTTTATATAGCTCTGATCAACTCTATCTATTTAGCCGTAATGGCTTGGCCTTAGTGGCTATAGGGAAAGGTCTAGAAGTTGAATAATCCATCAATTTCTAACCAAGGCCTTAGTACCAAACACTATCGTTCTAATTCAAACTTTCAACCCTTGGTGATATAAGGAACTTATATAGATTAGCGGTTGTTAAGGGAGAAACTGCACTTGTTGCAGCAAATAAGGATGAAGTCGGAAGTGCACCCACAGCTCTACCTCTCGAGAAGGAAAGAAGTATACAAATTGAGGTATATGTAGCTCATCTGTATTCTCTCAAAAGGATGCAGAGCTGAAAAGGCAATTCAACCGTTTCTGAATGAACTCTCTTAACAGGGTGATTTCATTGAAAATTCGCTCGTCAGCCAGAGCACCTTGTAATGAGTCAAGCACACCAAAAGCATTCACGCTGATGGTAAACCTAAATTTTTTGTTTCTAAGGGATGTTATAGGACCTAACAGTTCTCTAGCCTCTCTTGGGACTAACAATTGTGAGGACACATTGCAAGAAGTGCACATTGTGAGGTATAGGTAAAACCCCTAAACTTCTTTGTTTACCATTCATGGTGAATGAAGTTGTTGAGCCACCTTCACAGGTATTTGAGGGAAACTTGGATTTCTTGCCATATATTAGAATCCTTGTCAACCTTTCTAGGAGGAACAGTCCTAGTTCCCTAACGGGATTTCACATCCGCAGAGCAATCTGTTGATGTTGAGAGGCAATCACTAACAGTTTTCCATGACTGAAAATAGTGAGTTAATTCATCTTTACAGGTGATTGAGAGAGACATTTGTACACGTCTACTCTCCAAGGAATTCAAATTCTGGAATACATGGATCGCTCAAAACTTAAAGGCATATCACCGTCAACGATCCAGTGCATGGACTTGCATATGGGGAGTCGGTTGATGCTTAAATAGCCGCTAATACGCATACAACATTCAACGATCCAGTGCATGGATTTGCATATGGAGAGATTGTTGATGCTGAAAGTAGCTGAGCAACAACTCGTAGACTATGATTCAGTTGGTTTACCAATTTGATGAGTCTTTTGAGGATCAGGGTGTTGGGATTTCAGTCACTCCTGGAATGGAGGAGATTCCAATTTCAGAACGGTTATTCCCCGACGACGAGCCACGTGTGCATGGATTTGCTCATGGTGAGTTGGGTGACGGCCTAACTGAAACCCTGTCTGAGATTCCATCTCAGAACCTAGATCTTTAGTGATCGACAACATGCTACAGTCAACGATCCATAATATCTTGGTGAGACTAGCATGGATTTACTTGCAGGTACAAATTGCTATAAATGGAATGAGTGCAAGTAAGGGAGAGAAACACTTGAGTGAAGTGAGGGAGTGATACACTTGAGTGAGAGAAATAGGGAGAGAAATGAGTGGAACACTTACGCTTGAAAGTGTAAACACCAACAGAACGTAGTAGAAGTGAGGAAACCATAGATCAAACACTAACCTTGCTACTATGCTTGAATCCTGTTACTGAATTTTCTAGCTCTGGAATGTTGAAGAGATTCTTTTCTGGAAGACAAGCTGAAGAAGAGTCTAGCTGAAGCTTAGTGGGAATGTCCAAACTATTACCTTTGGGTCTATTAATTCATGTTGTTCTCAATCTCAAAGGGGGAGACATAAATTTTTAGACCTAAGGAGGATTTTATGTTCAATTGTAGGAGAGTTTCTTATTCGATTGGATGTAGATGATACTTTTATTGTTTTAAAGGATATTCTCAACTAAGGGGGAGAATTTGGTGATACAAGAAACGAGATCTGTCAATCCTATCTTGTGGAGGTTACTTAGAGGATATCTAAAGACACAAGGGTGGATTGGAGCTTGCATGAACTAAGGGGGAGAATTAGATAAAATTGAAACCTTAGTGATGCAAGGGAGAATTACTAAGAGGGAGTTTCTTAGTAATTGGTTGAAGTCTAATCCCTAAAGGTATTGTAGATTTAACTAATTTTTTGTCTGAAGTGGAGAAGTTACTTTTTGTCAATTGGGAAGAAGTTACTTGTCGTACTAAGGGGGAGAAGTTATGGAGAATCTTAACATCTTGGTTTGCAATGCTATATCTTATTCTGAAAAGATATCTAAGGGATTTTGCTCTATTTGTCTGAAGATATGTCCTTGGAACATTCTTAAGAGAGGTTTGGCAGAAGAATTCTTTCTAGCACGATCAATGAATGAAAATGAAGATTTCTTTGAAGAGTATCAACTCAGGGGGAGTTTTTGCTAAGTAGAAGTTTTCTGGGTAAAGCAGAATGTGAAGGAGATTTTCAAGGGGCATCTGAGAAGTGTCCAAGTGTGTTCTATTTCTTGTTTCAGTGACAGATGAAGTCAGTGGAATAGTTCAGGGAAGAAAGAAAAATATGTTTCCTGGAAATAGAACATCCTGAAGAAAAAGAGGAAGTGACTTTCATTCCAAGAGAGAACAACCTTAAGGGGAGAATGAGTTGACCTCTTATGGGGAACATAGAGAGCTGTATGTTCTAGTTTGAATTGCAAGATGAACAAGAATGATTGGTCAGAAGTCTTTACTAATGATTTGTTTCTTTATTGAAAGAACCCCATCTTTGAAGAACATTGAAGTGGAGGAAGCTAAAGGAAAATGAAATTCAGAAATTCATCATTCATGTTCAGCAACTCAAGAAATCTGGATTTAACTGATTATATCTTTCCAGAACCTTTTGTATATTATTTTCATGTCAAGTACTTTAATTGTTTCTTGTATGTTAGTTGAGTTATCCTCTAGTTGTTAATTTCATTTAATTGCTTTTGTGGGAGATTGTAAAGGGAAATAGTATTTGATTGCTATTCCATATCAACCAAATAGGGGGAGATTGAAAGGGGAGATAGGAGTGAAGGGAAGTAACTCATTGCACTTTCATGTGTACTAGGAATGCTAAATGTAATCTATATGTAATGGTTGATGATAACTCAACAATAGAACAGGACATGTAATAATATGCAGGTGCACAGAAATCTTGGATCACAGAGTTCAGTTAAGACAAAGTATCAAAGGATCATCTACAGACTTGAAGCTCACTGGAAGAAGTTCATTAACATGTTCAGGCCTCAGTGGAGAATAAAAGATGTTGACATCTATTCAAGGATGTGGAAGCTACAGAAGATTGTCTTAGTCTATGACGATTTTACTGCATTACAATCGAAGCAACAAGTAAGGTTTGCAAAGAAGGATGTGGAATCATGTTCGGAATCAAGAGCCCCTATCAAGACTAGTCACTTATGAACCAGACCGTTGCATCAAGTGTCAGGTCATTGGAGGCAAGCTCTCGTCGGTTAATATGGTTTTAATCATTCTAAAGTTGTTGGTTTTCTTAAGTCATGTGGAGGATCAACAAAGGTGGTAAATCAGTGTTGGAGAAATGTCAGCCTAATGGATAAGGGACAGACGGCACAACCTGATTGGATCTTACTAAAGCTTCACAGATTAGAAGGCCAAATACTCGGACGTGGTGGAGTCACGTATACGGGGCCAAGTATTTGGATAAGGAAGTCTACACAAATTGAAGAGTGGAATGGAAATATTTAATTTAGTTAAATAAAGTATTTATTTAATTATTTATATATTTTATAAATAAAGATATTCTTTATTTATATTTTAT
Organism: Oenanthe sinensis; assembly: GCA_028671895.1. NCBI lineage: Eukaryota > Viridiplantae > Streptophyta > Magnoliopsida > Apiales > Apiaceae > Oenanthe > Oenanthe sinensis. The sequence continues at coordinate 2,662,234 of JAPMAC010000194.1, read as the reverse complement.
ATATTTATTAAATATTACTTTTACATTAAATATTTCCAAAGGCATGCTTTGCACTTGACTTTAAAGATAAGATTTGAGTGGACAAGAGTAAAAGGTGGAAAAGCAAAAAGTAACACATTTTTCAATATAAAAAGAAGAAACTCAAGTCTCCATCTTAGTGGTGGTTGTGTGCATCCGGATGAGAAGAAAATAAGGGGAGAGAGAGAAAAATTATTCTCTCCCCCATGGCCGAACTAGATCTTGAATATTTTAGAGCCATGATTTTCTTTATTATACCACTCCTCTATTCTTCTATTAAAAACACTTGTTAAATCTTGTATAGAAGATAGGGTTGATTTTTGTCTCCTAGTTCTACAAAATGTAATAGTTTTAGAGGAGACAAAAATAACTTCTTTGTTGTGTTCTTGAGCTTATGTTCTTGAACTTGTTTGTAGCATCTACCCCACTTCAATGAATATAAAGTTATATTCTTGGATCTTGTTGTGTTGTGTGTTTTGGATGATTTACCGTTCATTATCTTGGTTATTTTAATGGTGTTCTTGAGGTTGAAGAAGATGATGAACAGTACCCGGGTTTGAACCAAAGTAATTTTTATGTTGTCCCAAAAATAATTAATAGTCATATTTTTAATTTGGGAATCGTATTCACCCCCCCCCCCCCCCCTCTACGATCTCCGGGACCCAACATGTCTCCTACATTCTTTAACCCAAAGGCCATAACAAGATAACAAAATACACCAAAGTCAGTGATGAAAGATACCTTGGCAATGTCATCCTCGTGCATCCTAATCTGGTTATATCCACTAAATTCATCCATGAAACTTAACATATCATATCCTGCTGTGGCATCTATAAGTGCATCAATCCTCGGAAGGGGGAAATAATCTTTTGGGCATGCATCGTTCAAATCGGTGAAGTCCACGCACATCCTCCACGCACATCCTCCACTTTCCATTAGATTTTCTGACCATTACAGGATTAGCTAGCTATTCGGGGAATTGAATTTCCTTGATGAATCCAGCCTCTAAGAGCTTTTCCACCTCTTTCTTTATGGTTTCTTGCCTTTCTGGAGCGAAATTCCTCTTCTTTTGCTTTATTATTTTTCACCGTGGATCCACATTAAGCTTATGAGTAATTAGATTGGGATCAATTCATGGCATATCAGCGGCTGTCCAAGCAAATAAGTCTCCATTCTCTTGCAAGAATTTGGTCAGTTTTTCTTTCATAGGCTCTTCTAATGAGGCCCCAATATATGTGACCTTTTCAGGCTCTCCTGGTACTAATGGAATTAGAACCAAGTCTTCGGCTGGCTTTCCCCTTCTTTCCTCGTCTTCTCTTGAGTCCATGTCCTCTATGGGTAGGACTTGCCCCCCGACTCCATCGGATCTCAGGGCTGCCACGTAGAAACTCCTTGCCATTTTATGGTCTCCTTTCTCCTCCCCAACACCATTTCTGGTGGTGAACTTGATTTTTAAGTGATAACTTGAGGCTACAACCTTGAAAGCATGCAAACCTGTTCTTCCAAGGATGGCATTGTATGTAGAAGACGCTTTGACCACAGAGTGACCTCTCTAGGTTCTCTCCCCATTTTCATGGGTAGTTGAATGATTCCTTCTACTTTTGACTCCACTTCATATTCGTTCTTTCCCTGTTCCAGATTTATGAGAGAAGCCAAACTTTTTTCATGTACTCTTCCGCTTATAAACTGTCTTATGAAGGACTTACTGAGCTCTTTGACGGATCCAATGGAGTTGGACGACAACTGGCTATACCAACGTTGGGCCATGCCCCCCAGGGTTTGGGGAAACGCCCTGCACTTCACAGCGTCATTGATAGGTTATAGTAGCAATGCATTCGAGAAGGTCCTCATGTGATTGGCTGGATCGCCTACTCCATCATAAACTTTGATGGTGGGCATCTTGAACTTACTTGAGATGTGAGCGTTCATGATGGTTTCGGTGAAGGGCGGCGTGGGATCATCTGGATCTTCGAGTGGCAATAATTCAGCGGGGTCATCCCTTGCAATTTCCGTTCTTTTCCCTCATGGGGTTTCATCCAGTTCTATAACATCGGGGGCTTCATACCTCGAGACTGGCCTTCTATCTTACTGATATAGGCTTTTCTTTAGTTCTTTGAGTTCAAACTCGTAGGAAGCAATTTTATGTTCTAGTGTCCTACGGGACTGTGAATGTCGGCTTCCTACGGGTTCCTTACCAGGCCTTCTTCTTCTAGGATTGACATCGGTACCTTCTGAGCTTTCATCATCAGTTATGTATGGTCCTGAAAAATTACGGACATCTACTCTACGCCTATAGTTTTGTGGTTCCAACCCTCTAATATAAGGAGGGGGATAGGCTTGGGAGAGTCCAAGTCTTGTTTGGGCAACAGTTCTACTAGGGATAACAATAGTGGAAATTTGTGCGTAAGGAGCAGTAGCCATAAAAGGAGTTTGAGTTACCTGGGATAGTGGGTTGGATCCATGGACGATTTCCTCAGGATTGGTGGAGTGGACGATCTCACTAAATGGGCCAAGCCTTTGAGTGTTAGGAACTTGAGTTCCAGCAGGAATATTGGTGGTAACGGGGACCTCGGTAGTTTGAATCTCATCAGGAGGGATGATAGCAGTCGGATCACCTGTGGTAGGGACGATATCTCCATCAGTTTGTCGTGTTCTTGTCATGGTTGATGTCTTCTTCCCACAGACGGTGCCAAATGTTATGGATAAAAAATTAGGATGTAGTTAATGCGATGTATGTCGGAGCTTAACGAGTTTTAATGGCTGAGCTTGTGTTTCATAGCTTAATATTGCCCTCACAAGATGCCTACGTATCTCTGTTATGTTTAGAGAATCAAGACAAAATGTCATTCTAAGAATGAGGGGCTAGACCCTTTATATAGACGTAGAGAGTCTAAGAATTAGAGTAGGTTTAGGAACCTTGGTGGGCAGGCCACCTCCTAGAAGGATTCTGGATTTTTCTTGTGATAGAAGTAGTTTCCAAATAGGAATATGTTTCCTTGTTATTTGAGGTGTCTTGGGGGCTACTCATTGGAGTAGTTTTCATGTAGTTGGACATAATTAATTAGTAGTATATTTAGCCAATAAATTAATTACGAATTTATTTACTAATTAGGGTTTCAAGACTCATTAATTAGGCATCCCTCTTGGACCAGACTAGGTCTAATTAATGTCACATTAATTGTGTCTTTAGGGCTTACTTTCAGCCCATATCAGCTCTGATAATCAATCTAGTACCAATTTTAGGGGCCATAAGTGGTGGCATATTTGTACCTTTTAAGAGGTAATCTAGTACCAATTTTGGGGGTCATAAGTGATGACATATTTGTGCCTTTTTAAAGGTAATCTAGTATCAATTTTGGGGGACAGAAGTGGATGTGTGTGTGTGTGTGTGTATATATAAGTGTGAGATTGCAAGAAATTTAAAATATATATATAAGAAGTAAGCTCAGCACATGAGCAAGAGAGAATTACAAGCAAAAGTGTTTATTGCATTCAAAATGTTGCCCTCTAACCTGAAAACAAACTCTCTATATATAGAGAGAAAAGATGTTTGTCAAAAATGCTTGGACAAATAACTTTGTTAAAGCAAAAAGTAAATAAACTAAAGCTAGAGCATTATTGATACCGGGTACAACTTTGGGCCCCATCGACATATCAAATAATGAAGCTTTAAAACAAAAATACAAAAAACTTTTATTAAAGCAGAAATTATTGTTGCTGGTGGCAAAATTATTGCTGCACAAACCTATCAGGTGGCCGACAAAGAAATCTTTTTATCCTTATCTTCACTTGGAAATCATTATCCTGTAAGATTATTCTGACGGAGGAGAATCTTTTCAAATACCAAAGTCCTCTTCCTCTTCCTTTGAAGTTTTACTAGTAAAATTTTTAAATAAACGAAATCTAATTCAATTTCGTCAATGGGCCTATTAGTCCTTTCCTCTAGAGTGGCTTCACGATATTTTTTGAAATGAGCATCAATTCTCTAGTCTAACTCAAGGATTTTTCTTTTATCCTTCTTTAGCCTTTTGAAGGCTTCTTTGAACAAAGTCATTCAATAATACTTTTCCCTTTTTCCTTAGAATTTTTGGACTGGATGGATGCAATGAGGGAATCCCAAAAATCTTCAGGAGTAGGTTCAACAGCTTGAGATTCGCCTGCTAAACAATTAAAAGTATTAGTCAAATCTATTGATCCGGAGGAAGAAACAGTCTTCATGGATTCATCATCTTCCTTTGCATTTGGAAAATTCTTGAAAAAATGATTTTTCATATGGTCAAGAATTCTGACCATGATTTCCTCTTCAGATTCACAGGGATATTTTTTCTGAAAATAATCATTTAGATTACTGATAGAGTCCTTATTGAAAAAATATTGTACTTTTATGTTCTTAGAATAATCTTTATATCTCAAGAACCTGCTTAAAATCTATTGGTTAGCCAACCACAACAAATTTAATTGTTATTATCATGAATTCTAATATGAGTACTTCTAGTACTGATGATAATGATCATCAATATATATCTATTTCTAATGCTGAATTAGTAGAATATCCAAATAATTTGGATAAATTAAATAAATGGATAATTCCCTCTGTTCCATCAAATCAAATTTATAATATTGGTTTGTTTGATGTAAAATCTAGGTTCGCTATCAAAACGATAGAACAAACAATCAGAATTTCTGATAATACTCAGACAATTAGATTATTGAGTAAAGAAGATTTACTCCCATTTAGGAACTATAAATTCATCCATATTGGGATGATAAAAATTGCTTTCAAACCTTTAACATTATTAGGTGTTAACTCTAGTATAATGGCATACGTAAGAGATGACAGATATAGAGATTTTAAACCTTCTTTAGCTGCATTAATGGAAACAAGTCTATGTCATGGGCTAGTATATTTTGAGGTATCTCCCAACCTCAATTTATCATTATCTGATAGTAATTTGTTAGATGCCATGCAGTTAACCATTCATACTAATGGTTATAATTTTAAACCAGGTAGTGAAATTATAGCAATATGCTATAGAATTTACTATAAGATATTACATACTTTAAATCCTAAAGTAAAACAAATATCTTTTCCAGGAACTACAACTGTAGTTCATACTAATTTATTAACTTCAAATATAACAACTAATAGGTTGATTAAATGGCATGAAATAGATTTCACAGACACGTGGTGTCTACCTCAGGAAATAGAACCTTAGCCAATAGTTAATAAAAGTATAGAACAGATAATTCAAACATCTGAAGGAAATGTTGAAATCAAATTTAATAATTCTCAAAGAATTTTAAGATTGCCTAGAACAATGTCAACTAGGTCAAGTTCTCCTAGTGAGTTCTACTCAGCCCAAAACAAATTGGTTAGAGCTTCTACCTCGCATGCATCGAATTCTAGATTAAGAGAAGATCTAGAATCAGTAGAATCAATCCATATAAGCCAAAATAAAATTCCAGAAGGAATTTATCATAAAAATCAGAGTAGGGAATCACCAACTCAATTAGAAATGAGTTTTCATATAAATGATTGATTTTTCTCCAGGCTGTAGAATGGGAGAATTCCTTAATGAGGAATTTCAAGACGATAAACATAAAGAATTTCGTCAATGGTACTTTAGTAAATACTCTACTAAAGAGTTAAAAGAATTTAAAGATAAATACTATGAGTATTTAGAAAGAACATGAGACTTTATGTTTTTTGTGAGATGGTTTCTAAAACATTATATAGAAACTACTAATAATGAAATTTTAGTCCTCCATAAGTCTTGGAAGACTACTAAGGGAGATACAATTCTTTCTCCTTTTTCCCCCAGAATAAACAATAAGTTTAAGTTCAACTTCTGAAGCCACTGCGTATCTGAGTCTTCAAAAGGTTGAAGGAGCTCATGTAACTTTAAGGGAATTAAATGATATCATTAAATCTCTAAATTATATAAATACTTATTTAATATGTTTAGGAGATCAAATGATATCTCTAGAAAAAGATTTATAATATATCCATATGAATATGGAAAAACAAATTGCTCAACAATAATTGATTGTTGACAAACTAGAACAATTAAAAAAAACCTAATCACATAGGAGAAACTTCATATATTCCTCAAGAAACTCCTATGATTCAACCTCCAACCTCAATAACAGGTTTTAAAATGGAAACTAATAATACTGAATTTATAAAAAAAAATAGAACAAAAATTAAATGATTTACACCTTAGGGCTTTTTCAAAAGAGGAAGAATCTTTAAAAACAGATTCTAGTGATAATTCGTCAGAAATATCTGATGATGTTAATCAATTAACAAATATATATATATATAATATATATATATATATAACGTTAATAATTACAAAATTTTGATGTGATAATTCATTATTTTTAAGTTTATATTTAATTTCAGTTATTTTTTAATATTTTAAATGTGTTAATAATTACCCTTATTAAATAACATTTATTCCTTAACAAATGACGTTTATTGGCTCTTTAATTTACTCTGTTTTGATACTGGATATTAATTTTAAAAATTTGTAATTGTATTAAATATTATATTTTAGTAACTTTTTTACTTAAGTTTCTAACCAAAGGGGTTTACTTTTCGTTAGATTTTATTTTATTATTTTATATGTTCTTATTCAAAATTCTGTATTATCTATAATTTTACTCATATACTATAATATGTTACTTATTACTATAATATTGCAAGCTAATAACCTTTGTTATTACGTGTGTGGGTGTTTCTATTTGGTTTTCGCAGAGGAGGTCATCTAGAGTTGGCACTACATCTGTTTTCTTCTCAAATATTAAAGATTTATTGTCTAAATGTCCGATGTCATCTCTATATGACATGTCGGTTAGATGATAAATTTTCTTGGATGGAAGGAACTCCTTATTCCATCTATTGTATTCCAATACAATTCATCATACGATATTGTATATCATGACAAAAAAATTACATTTTGTCAATTATATTTAAGCGACGTTAATTAATTTAATATATTAATATTCAATCGGGATTAGAAAGATAAAAATATAGATAGATTAATATTTGCACATCAACACCGAAAATCTCTTTAAAAATAAAAAAACGTACTCTGATTTCTCTCAACTTAATTGCAGATTACGATAACTCAAACATCAATCGGAGACTATAGAAATGGTGTGATATCTGAGGTCAAAGGAAGATACAGACTTGTATCGACTTTATGAATGCCGCGAATATTATTGCAAATGTTTCGATTGTGTATATATGTACTAAAGCATGCATATATTAAATTTTATTACAAAATTTGGGGCTTTTGTTGTGTAAGTATATTTTCCTGTATGAATGATTTTAATAAATCGTTTTAATCTATATTTATTTTCATACTATTATGGATTTGGAATATGTGTCTAGATTTTGCAATAATTTTGGGGCTTTCGATATTTAAGTCTATTTATTTATGTGCAATTTCATGTGTTGTTTCTATTTTTTTTTGTCATTTTGACATGCTATTTCAGTTCTAGAATAATTTACAATTAAAATATATTATTGTTAGGACAGACAAGTCTACACAATTAGTTACTTATATTTGTTTTACTGTATAAACAATGTGAGACTAGTTGTACAAAATTTTCAGGACTTAGTTCATTGTTGTAATTTGCAATATCCAAAAAGTTCTACATTGATGTAATTTAATTTTGTAAATATGGTCATCAAATAAATCCCTAGAAGAAATTCAAGTAATTGTTCAAGCAGCAAGAATAATAAGGCCAAGGAAATGAAGAATGGAAGAAATTTGTCCAAGGCATTGTATCGAGAAGTCCAGAATGGTCTATACAATAAAGTCTAGACATGTGCTATCGAGAAATCCAACAATGTCATATAGCAAAGTCTTCAAAGCTATATGTCGAAAAGTATACTTTTTAAACTATCAAAAAGTGCTAAAATCCATATCATATAGTCAAACCAAAGTGTGTCGAGAAGTCTCTTAGGAATCCTGTCGAGAAGTCAAACACAACTGCTATCGAGAAGTGTCAAAGCGCGAAACTATCGAAAATCCTCTTGTCAAGAAGTAATAAACATAACTTATGAAACTTTGGGAACCATCTGGGAATAAGCCCAATAGGTTATGGTCAAAATCCTACTCAATTTGGAGTTGACCTTCATTGACTTTTAATTGACCGAACAATCAATTACGTATCAAGAATACAGGCCAAAAATAAAAGTTACCCAAAATTATGAAAAACATCATAAAATTCATTTTCAATATTCTAGTGACATTCTCTAAGTTTCAAGTCAATTGGACATGTGTAGCTATTTCTTTGAGAAAAAGATCGTTCCGTTGTCCCTATAGCTCGAAACAATGATCGATAGTCATTTGTCAGAACTTGTCGATGTTTGGACTAAAGTTTTGACTCAAAATTTATTCAAATATAATATTCCTAAAATAATAATGACTATGAAATTCAAGAAATATTTAATTTGAATTAAAATACAAATTATCCAAATAAATAGGATAATGAAGGGCTTCCGGGATAAAATCTGTATTTTATATCTAGGCAGGATTTTGTTGAAGATAAATTGAACAAATATATTTAGAAAATATATTAAAAATATATCCCTTGAAAACCTTCAAAACCAACACTCTTTTAAATAGATAACACATTTTCTATCTCGTAAAAATAGTGTTAAAAATATTGTATTTGTTCATCTTTAGTCTTTGCAAAAAAATATAACATATATGAATTAGATTTGATTTTATCAATATTTTGATAAATCCCATCTAATTATATGTAGAAAGAAAATTATTTAGTTTCATTTATAAAAGCTGTTTGACCCAGTTTGACTTTTTTCTTGTTGACTGTCATTTCGAATGACCTAAAGGAGAATTGTTATAGTAATTAGTAACTTCCTAATCATAATTTAATTTACACTTATCGTTAAGACAAAATAATCAAAACTTAATCCATAAGACTGTATCTCACAGATAATCAATCTTGAATAATTATTTCTAAACAATTCAAAATCATAACTGACTGGATATGCAGGTACCGGGTACATGTCAGATCCTCACTTGTGAATTCATGCATTGTGGCATTGCTATTTCTTGGAAGTGAATAAATCAGACTATGACAACAATTTCATCAAATCATACAGAGTTATTAGCAATCCATGAAGCAAGTAATGAATGTATCTTGTTATGATTTTTCATTCAACAGAGTTATTAGTAATCCATGAAGCAAGTAATGAATATATCTGGTTAAGATTTGTCATTCAGCATATTAGATAATCATGTGAATTATCGAGTAAATCACGTTCTCCTACAATTACGTTCGAAGATAATTCAACTTGCATTAAACAATTAAAGGAAAGATACATCAAAGGAAATTGAACAAAACACATCTTGCCAAAATTCCTCTATAATCATGATCTCTAACAAAATGGTGATATTGATGTACAACAAATTCGTTCATGTGAAAACTTGTCGGATTTACTTATAAAATCATTATCCACATCAACAATTAAAAAATTACGAAATAATATTGACATGCAGAGATTGAGGAACTTACTATATCAAGATGTCAAAATGTGAAACATTTTATTCAAGGAAAGAGTGTACTATTTTTCCTTCGTCAAGGTGTTTATCTCACTAATTTTTCCGTGCAAAGTTTTAACGAGACAATCAATCTTTACAATAACTCATATGATAATTAAGGGGGAATATTATAAATATAGAAGTGTGATTATCATAATAACTAGAAGGCTCAAATAATAATACATGTGCTAATGAGTTTACAGCTTGATAGTTGAATTGTATGTATCTATTTTAATAGGTTCAGTCGGAATTACACTCCTTTAAAAAAATATGGAGAGTTTTATGAATATAATACTAGCTCTCTTGTGTAACTATTTCTTTTTAAATTAATATGAATTTATGATTTATCAAAATAGAAAACAGTAAGGGATCGTTTGCTTTCTTCATAATCCTTTTTAATGAGTTCATTTGATTGATTAAGTTCATTAAGATTGTTTGGATATTATATAAAATCTTCTTAATGATTAATTTTCATCTTAATGATTCAAATGAAATTGGCTACTGAAGCGCTATGATGGCATGGTAAGCACGGCTAATTACCCGCTCAGTTCAGTGCACATTTTTATTATTATATTATTCACATATAATTTGTATAATATAAATTGTAATTGTAATTTTAGAAAAATAAAAAGTACACATTTATTAAATATACGCATATAAATATTTTTTTATTTTCTATTTATAATTTTTTATAATCATTAATTTAAAAATTGTTTATTATTATTGTTACTATTATGTGTTTTAAATTTTTTATAATATGTAATAATTTTGAAACTAATATAACTATCTTTCATTAGTGTATGTATTAATTTATATATATAATAGTTGAAAATTTGAAAGCATATAATTTAATTATTTTTATAAAGTAATTCAAAATATCATTTTTTATTATATAAAATAAATTTGATAAATACTCTTATTTAGATAATTTACAGAAAATATCAAATAATCTTATTCATTTTATATTCAAATTCTTATTTATTCATAATATTATTCATTCAGAAATACTAATTCAAATTTAATAAATGACACTAAGTTATACTAGTAGATAGTAGATGCTTTAATTTCATAATCATTCCGAATTGTGTGCAGTCAAATACATGGGCCTGAAAACTAGCTCAAGAAACACTCAAAATAAGTAGAAACGCACCGTGTGACAAGCAAAATTTTCATGCAGGAACTAGGCAGAGCATTCCATTGAACATAACAAATATAAAGATATTTCTGTATCAAAAACACGTACAAATTTGATCCATCCTGAGAAATGGGACAAAAATCACTCATCTACGCGTTCGTGGCACGAGGAACTGTGGTCCTTGCTGAGTACACTGAGTTCTCTGGCAATTTCACCACCGTTGCACAGCAGTGTCTTCAAAAGCTTCCTTCTACAAACAATAGATACACCTACACCTGTGATGGCCACACCTTCAATTACATCCTGCATGATGGATACTGTACGTGTTCTTTAATCCTATTTCTACTGTTTTTTTTTTGTTTATTAATTTTTTTTGTTTCATTTTCTATCATACGTTTGCTTCGTGATTTATTTTTTAATTTATTGTAAATCTGACTCGTAAGTAGGGTCTAGGTAGGTTGAGATGTACGCAATAGAGATTGTTTCCGATTATTGTTACATGTATATGTGTGTGCGCGGCTCTTAAGTTATGATTAATTAAGTTTGTGAAGTAAAAATACTTTTGGTTGTCTCAAAACTTCACAAGTGATTTGTTCATTGCACATTGGCACTTTTGTTTGCACAAAGTACATGCGATTATGCGAGTCTACACTTGCTTGTAAAAGTGCATGACTTATATGGCAATTAGGCTTTATTTTTGTCTTACTGCAATCCTTTTGATTGGTAATAACTATAGCTGCATTTCTATATGTAATGAATATAGAACGAGTTTAAGGCTAATGAATGTTCTAAAAATCCGAAGAAGCTTCGGTTTTTAGTCTAATTTTTACTCAGTTGTTTGGAAGAAATTCTTTCTTGATCAGAATAGTGGAATGGAAGGTGAAGGTACCAGGAAAGATCCAGTACTTTTCAAATCGGTGTTGTAGTTCAAAAAGTTTCTCGAAAATCTTGCTTAATGTTGAACCAAATGACCAAATCAGTACCAAACACAATTTGTTTTTATAGAGGTGTCATGTGTGAATGTTGTTCCAATGGAATATATTTCTACAACCTCTAGCATTCTACTTTCTCTCATATACATCACAATTTTATCATTCTAAAAACCTGAAAGTTTACAAATTGAATATTATGCACGATATTCATTTTCTCCTTTCTGTTCTCCAAAGAAAACATGGCCATGAATCTCAAGCTTCAACCTGAAACAATACAAAAAACATCAGTTACATCCATAGAGTCCACTAGGTACCAAAGAGTGCATAATATATAATTTATTAAAATTTAACAAAAGAAATTGGTTTAGTTGTTGTTTGGATGTGTGCTTCCGTATCTGTGTGTTTGTGTTTTTTCTCTGATCATTTTGATTATATTGTATAACATATGTGCATATATTTTCACATACGTTGAGATCTTGCTTAGCACAAAGCTATCTTTTAGTGTTTATTGGGATCAAATTGCTATCTGTTGTTATATTTCAAAGCTCATAGTTTGTGCATTATGATAACTAGAAAGTTGCATGAGAAAACGTACTCCACCTTAAACTTACCAGCATAACTGTTGGGGCGTAATTAAAAACTACACACAACAATGGGGCAGTTATATAAATAATTTAACAAGAACAGACAGATTGAACCAATTAACAAAACAAAGCACGAAGGTAAAACAAGACATATAAATTAGTAACTGTAAGGACAAAAGAAAAGATAGAATACTTAGTTCTAACAGAAATTTTACGCATACACTGAGAGAACCAAACAACTGCTGAGTCGCCAAGCCTTGCAAGAAGTCTTGACTGTTCTTGAAGAGATTATTACCCCACTACGCTGTGTTGGGTTGCAGCAATATCACTTCCAGGATAAAACATCACAGAGTATTTCGTCCATAGATACGTAGCTCTCAACAGCGACTCGCACCTCAGTTCGCCCAAAAAACATATGCACTTTATATATGCGATGTAGGAGAAAGAGGCACACCTCAATTTTCCCGACAACATATGCAATTTATTTTTAACTATGCAAAGTACAAGCAAGAGGCACACCTCAATTTGCCCGACAACCCATGCAATTTTTTTTTTTAAATATGCAAGGTACAAGCAAGAGGCACACAAGCTAGATGCTCTCATCAATTAGATGTGCACGCCTCAATATATAGGCATCTTGAGTTGCTCTTCTCTTATTCTACTCGATGAGGGATGTAAAGTTTTACAAAGAAAATAGAGTTTTGCAAGATGGGTTTTATTTGTTACTTATATTATTCAGATTAAGTAATATTAATATTACAATATATATAGAGTCTGATTATTTAAATAATCCTTACTCAATATATTTAATATTAATATTAAATAATTAATATAAATAAATCAAATAAATTTATAATTAAAAGATATAAAGTACTCAATAGCATCATGTGACATAAGCATTCTACTTACACCAGTAGTTGTAGACAACACTAACACAAGATGCTATATAAACTTATTATCCTTCCTTTACAAATTCAATGTGGGATAAACCCCACATAACCCATTTCAAACAAGCAACTTCAACTCAATTTCTTTATTGATTACACTAAGAAAATGTCTTAAATCCATACATGAAAGTTTAAGTCCTCATAGCAAGGAACAACCTCCAATAGTTAGTTTCCGGAAATTACATCAAGAACATATATAAAATATGTCTTAAACTTTCCATTTTCTAACAATCCCCCACAAATCCATACAGAAATGCATATCAGGTTCTACTCATGACTTGTTTTTCAGAGTTGGTACCCGTCAAGGTTTGAACCCTCCTAAGTCCTCTACTTCGATGACTACCGGATATAGATGGAATGTTTCACCTTGAATCTTTATCCGTTTTTGTGTAACCACATTTCATAGACGACGACAAGTCAAAGGCTATGGTGTTAATCTACGGCTTTGAGACGTTAATGGTCATGTCTCGATCTTGTTCGTCGAAGGCTTCGAGGAATAACCCTATCCTCTAATTGCGACCACACAATAACATTCGCTTAGTTGAGCATCTCCAAAGATGTACTGCCAACATCTCGTCTCACGACTTGAACCCATTCAGAGTTCTTAAAACTCTTGCTAACTAGCAGTTACAGTACCTCTTGAGGTTTACAGGGGAAAGACTCAGATACATGAGTATCTATATAATTGTAGTAGAGGTACTACCGAATCACCCTCATAACTTGTTATTACCACATTGAATACAATTCGAGGGATCTCCTCTCAGGCGTATTGGGTTCCCGCTGTTGATGACTCAAAATGGGTCGTCAGTCTCATCCTCAACCTCGATTTGAGGACAACAGCATGCTCAAGTCCCTTAGTCAATGTATCAACCAAGTTGTCTTGAGTTCCAATAAACTCAATAGCAATGATCCTGTCAGACACCAAACCCCTTATAAACTCTAGTCTAACTTGGACGTGTCTCTTGGTTTTCACATTATACTTCTTACTATTTATCTTATCGATAATTGTGCGACTATCACAATGAACAGCAAGAGCAGGAAGCGGTTGGCTTACTACAGGAATCACAGACATAAGTCCATGCAACCATTCAGCCTCCGTCCCCGTGGCATCTAATGCACACAACTCAGCCTCAAAAGTAGACCGAGTTACAATAGTTTGTCTAGCAGACTTCCAGGATATAGCTCCACCCGCAAGGGTAAACACATATCCAGTCACACCATTGGAACCAGATTTCTTAGCTATCAAACTTGCATCACTATATCCCTCTAGCACTCCAGGAAACCTCCTATAGTGCAAACCAAGGTAGATGGTGCCTTTTAGATATCTAATCACTCTATCAAGAGCATCCCAATGAGTCTTGTTTGGACAGCTTGTATATCTAGCTAACTTAGACACAGAATATGAAATATCTGGTCTAGTACCATTAGCAAGATATTGCAAACTCCCAATAATCTGAGAATACCTTAACTGAGACACAGGTACTCCTGACTTATTCTTGACAAGAGCAACTTTCGAATCACATGGCGTGCTTGTGATTCTACAATTTGAATAACCATATTTCTCAAGTATAGATTTCTCTATATAATGAGATTGTGACAAGGTTATTCCATCAGCTGACTGAGTCAGCTTGATACCAAGAATCACATTAGCAGCACTCATATCCTTCATTTCAAAGTGCCTTTTCTAGAAACTTTTTGTCTCGTTAATAATCTCAATATTGGTTCCAAGCAATAATATGTCATCCACATATAGGCACAAAATCACTTTTTCATTTCCTTTAACCTTATAGTAGACACACTTGTCACTTTCATTAACCAAAAATTCAGAAGTCAAAATAGTTTCATCAAACTTTTTATGCCAGTCTCTAGGAGCTTGTTTCAAGCCATAGATAGATTTGACTAATTTACAAACTTTCCTCTCATTGCCAAAAGCAACAAATCCCTCAGGATGATCCATATAAATCTCTTCTTCAAGATTATAAGCTTTCGAATTGTTGTCATTCTTGCAACAGGAGAGTATGTGTCAAAATAGTCAATTCCTTCTATTTGAATAAAACCCTTAGCTACCAGCCTAGCCTTATACTTATCTATGGAGCCATCTAGGTTCATCTTTCTTTTGAAAATCCATTTACATCCTATAGTAGTACACCCAGGAGGGAGATCAACCAACTCCCACGTTCCGTTAGAAACAATAAAGTCGATCTCACTCTTTACAGTGCCTTTTCAGTGCCTTGACTCCGCGGAATCCATGGCCTGTCGAAAAGTTAAAGGTTCGTCCTCAACATTGTAAGTGATAAAATCACTTCCAAAGTCCTTGACCACCTTTGCATGCTTACTCCTTCTAAGTTCATCTACTTCATTAGGAGTAGAGCTACTAGCAGGATCCACCCCTACATTTGTCATCCTTTCCACATGATCAGGAATGGAACTCGATGTGCGAGTGGAATCATCATCAGAAATACCCTGAGGTATACCAGTCTTCATAGGGAACACATTCTCAAAGAATGTTGCATCACGAAACTCAACTATAGTGTTTGCCACTATACCATCTATGTCAGATTTTAACACTAAAAATCTCATAGCGGTTGTGATTTCAATATAGCCCAGAAAGATGCAATCAACAGTTTTTGGCCCCAATTTCTTTCTCTTGTGTTCAGGGACAAGTACCTTTACACGGCAGCCCCACACACGAAGATACTTTAAACTAGCCTTTCTGCCTTTCCATAATTCATAAGGTGTTTTGTCCATATGTTTCAGAGGGACTCTGTTCAGAATATGGCAAGCCGTATTCAAAGCCTCTCCTCACATGTACTTAGGCAATCCAGAATTAATAAGCATATTGTTAATAATATCTTTAAAAGTTCTGTTCTTTCATTCTGCCACCCCATTAGACTCAGGAGTGTATGGTGGAGTCACTTCATGAACTATACCATTGCTTCTACAAAATTCATTAAATGACGTACCCGTATATTCTCCACCTCTATCATACCTCAACCGTTTAAGTACTTTGCCAGTTTGTGTTTCAACTTTATTTTTATACATAATTAATTTATCTAGTGCTTCATCTTTATGTTTAAATAAATAAACATAACAGTATCTACTACAATCGTCTATAAAGGTAATGAAATATCTTTTATTATCTTTAGTCAAAATACCACTGAATTCATATATGTCTGTGTGTACTAAATCTAATACTTCTGAATCCCTAACAACGTTATGAAAGGGTTTCCTAGTTAATTTAGCAGTCACACATACTTGACATTTAGATTTCTTTTCAATGGCATATTTTGGAATCAACTCTAAATTCATCATATTCTTTAGAGCACCAAATTTTAGATTACCAAGACGAGAGTGCCATAAATCAGATGATTCAACACAATTCATAGAAGGAACAACATTATCATTAATAAAACTGCCCAAAACAGGCTCTACATTTATTAAAAATAAACCATCAGACAAGTAACATTTGCCAAAAAATACACCAGTATGTGTAATAACTACTTTATTACACTTCAAAGAAAGTTCGAAACCACTTCTAACTAAACAGCTTCCACTTATTATGTTTCTACGAATGTCAGGAACATGATGCACTCTAGTAAGGGATAGAACATGCCCAGAAGCAAACTTCAGGTCCACGTTTCCTACTCCATGTACTTGAGCAGCACTAGCATTCCTCATCGTCACTGTCATTCCTTGAATCTGTTGATAAGATATAAACAAAGTAATATCGGTACAAATATGTACATTAGCTCCAGTATCAATCAACCATTCATTTGACAGATAAGTGGAAAGTAGTGTAGGGTTGTAGGTAACATACCCATCATTGGTTTCAGAAGCAATAGCCTCACCAACAACCATGTTAACCACAGGCCCACCAGTGGTTGCAAGCACAATATTAGTTTGTGCTACCACATTTGGTTTCTTCGCTTTCTTAGTAGGACAGTCCTTGCTTCAATGACCAACCTGTCCACAAGACCAACATGATTTGTTTGCCTTTGGTTTTTTAGCCTTGTTCTTGTCAGTTTTAGGCTTGTTATTCTCTTTCTTAGTGACAGACTTTCTTTTCTATCCAATAATCACTACGTTCACCTTCGAACTCCCATGTTCAGCAGGCATCACATGTCCCTATTTGGACTTGTGTTGCTCCTGCACCGAGATGTCCAACATCAAGTTTGTCCATGTGATCTCTCCTTTCTGTCTTTTCAGGGAGAGAGCAAACTCTTCCCAAGAGGGGAGTTTTTCAATCACCGACATAACCTGAAACTTCTCAGGAAGGTCCATTCCAGACTCCTTCAAAGCATGTACCAACATCTCAAAATCATGCACTTGCTCCGTCATGGATTTAGTATCCACCAGTTTAAAATCAAGGAACCTTGTCACACTATACTTTTCCAGACCTTGAGATTCAGTATTGTGGGTTTGGTCCAGCTTCTCCCATAAGAGCTTAGCAGTGAAGGCATCAGATGAATAAACATTGAACAGAGTGTTCGCTAAAGCTGCCAAAATAGCAGCCCTTGTCACTCCATCCTTTTCAGCCCACAAAGCATAGACCTTAACAGAGTCAGCCTGCTCTTGATTCACAACAGGAGGATCATACTGCACCACCGGCCATAGACCCTTAACCGTTAATCACAACTTCATCTTTTTCTGCCAACGAGAAAAGCCAGCCCCTCCGCTGAACTTATCAGGCATACCAGACAGATCAATAGGTTGTGGGAAACGGTACGTAGCCCAATCAATGGCAGTAGCAATATCCCCAGACCCAGAACTAGTAACATCAACAATAGGAGTTTCAGTTTCGTTAACCATCTTGTTAATTTACAATATATAACACAGGTAATCTCTTCAAGATTGTTGGGGCGTAATTAAAAACTACACACAATAATATGGCAGTTATATAAATAATTTAACAAGAATAGGCAGATTAAACCAATTAACAAAACAAAGCATGAAGGTAAAACAAGACATATGAATTAGTAACTGTAAGGACAAGAGAAAAGATAGAATATTTAGCTCTGACAGAAACTTTACGCATACACTGATAGAACCAAACAACTGCTGAGTCGTCAAGCCTTGCAAGAAGTCTTGACTGTTCTTGAAGAGATTATTGCCCCACTACGTTGTGTTGGGTTGCAGTAATATCACTTCCAGGATAAAACAGCACAGAGTACTTCGTCCACAGACACGTAGCACTCAACAGCGACTAGCACCTCAGTTCGCCCAAAAAACTAATGCACTTTATATATGCGAGGTAGGAGAAAGAGGCACACCTCAATTTTCACGACAACCCGACAACCTATGCAATTTATTTTTAACTATGCAAGGTACAAGCACACAAGCTAGAGGCACACCTCAATTAGATGTGCACGCCGCAATATATAGGCATCTTGAGTTGCTCTTCTCTTATTCTACTCGATGTGAGATACAGAGTTTTACAAAGAAAATAGAGTTTTCTTCTCTTATTCTACTCGATGTGGGATGCAGAGTTTTACAAAGAAAATAGAGTTTTGCAAGATGGGTTTTATTTGTTACTTATATTATTCAGATTAAGTAATATTAATATTACAATATATATATAGAGTCTGATTATTTAAATAATCCTTACTCAATATATTTAATATTTATTATGTATATATAATATATAAGGAGAGTTTAAGGGAACTAGATAATAGAGATAAGATACAATCTTCTATTCATATATCATCTATCTAAACAACTTCATACAATGCCTTTATATAGAGGCAAAACTCTTGAGTTACAATAAGATGAAAAACCAAGAGTTGGGAAAACAAAGAGATGAAGAACAAAAGGTTGTGAGAATTACAAAGGTCATCCAATTTATACATAACACTCCCCCTTGGATGACTTGTACGAACATCATGCCTCGTTAAAACCTTACTAGGAAAAACCCTGTGGGAAAAACCCTAGTGAAGGAAAAAGAGTACATGAATTTGTACAAAAGAAAAGATAAAGAGTGTATAATTAATTTATGTCTCCCCCTCATCGCAACATGATAACAATGTCAATATATATCTCAAAATCTTCGCATCCCAATCATGTGTACTAATTTCTCGAAGGGTGATGTAGGAAGTGCCTTTGTGAACAAATCTGCTAAATTATCACATGAATGTATCTGGCAAACATTGATTACTCCCCTTTGATGTAGCTCGTGAGTAAAGAAGAATTTTGGATCAATGTGCTTTGTCATATCTCCTTTAATGTAACATTCTTTGGTCTGAGTGATACAAACTTCATTATCTTCATATATGGTAGTAGGAATTCCTTTGTTGAGTGAAAGACCGCATGATTCTCGAATATGGTAGACCAGAGACCTTAACCATACACATTCCCTGCTTGCTTCATGAAGTGTCAATAACTCAGCATGATTTGAAGAAGTTGTTGCAATGGTCTGTTTTACAGATCGCCAAGATATTGCAGTATCACCATGGTTAATGGGAAAAGAGTGCAGCGTGCAAATACTCCCCTTCATGATGATATCGCATAAAATTTTAAAGTTGATAAGTTCCAGCGTTGTCAAAATTTCTAAATGTAATAATTAAATCGCCTCAGCATAAGAATCTTCAATGTATCCATCTTCGATTTGTGTAGCTATCATTGTATAAAATTTATAGAGCTTTCATCCCAATGAATATACCGCAATCATGTCATGTTGTTTCCACTTATCAATTTAACCATACACATATCTTTCGGAGTTGTCAAAATCACAATATAAGAAGTGCCTTCACTATTTTCATGCCTTCATATGTACCTATTTCAAAACATGTAAAATAAATCTATAGATTTATTTAGGCAGGGATCCATATAATTATCAAAATAAATCAATATTTTAAAATATGGTACTTCAGGACCGATATTTTTTTTCCCCAACTGTTCACAAAGATCAGTATATTACATCCCTTCAGGGAAAAGATTCTTTTCAATCTGTACTAGATAATTATATAATAATTAGAAAGGATGTTACAACGGTATATATCGTATATTCATAATCCTTCTAGGATTTTCATATTCGCCTATAAAGATATATCATCTACTTAAGAATATATTATCATTTCACGGTAGACACCAACAAACACTACATAACAAAAACAACATAAATAAATTCTTGTATTTTGATTATGAGGTGCAACTCATTTCAATGTTAATTAGAAACACATTCTAATTCCATCTACTCTGGCCAGAGATTTTATGAGTTGTCACCTATAATTCAATATACAAAAATAATAGGCATTTTATTCCAGAATAATATTGTGTCGAACTACTGGTCCAAATTCCTTTTCAATTTAAGGAGGACAATGTTCTCGACAATTTGATATACTGCTTCAGGCAGTTAAGATCCTTATAAGACACGATGTCAAGTGGGTAAATTAAACAAAGCCCTTCTTATATTGTCAGACTATTTAGCAGTCAAATAATTGTATCCACCACAAAATATTATTTTTCTCCATAACCAATACAAGCTCATCATACAACTATATGAGCTTTAAATTCATAATTTCTAGATCTTCATTTTATTTTCACGTAAATAGTCATTCGTATCCCACTGACTTCACACCTTTAGGTGTATGAACTACAGTATCAAACATTTCTCTATTTTAGGAAATAATAATTCTTAGAGCGCGCTACTTTCACAACTTCGGGTGTGCGGACTACAAGTCCAAATATTTCTTTTTGTACTTGTCTCAATTATGTTTCTTATTTTCTTTGGCCAATTTTGTCTACATTCTCTAGTAGAATTCGATTCATGATCCTCATTCTTACTTATAACCTCAAGTATTATGTTAAACATATATCATCGATGTCGATTTGATTAATAGTTCCATTTTATTCTGAGCATGACATAATATTTTAGGTATCTTTACTTCATCTTTATTTTTTCCATGTCCATACCATCTTAAGTACCTTTATTTTGCCATGTCTATAACTCTTCTGGAGATTCTTCATAATTGACTTATCAATTTACCCATTATCAATCATTGCTACCTTTTACTTTCAAAACACTTTTTTTTCAGTATGGAACCTTCTTGCCTATCACGCTTCGAGCGTTCTTTAGACATATTAATATCTTGAGGTTGTCCTTCTGGGACATTTAGATCTCATTGGAGCATTTGTAGCTAGTGTATGTGATATGATTATTATTTCAGGTCAGTATAAAATATTCAAATGAATCATCTTATGAACTTCAGGTTCACATTCTTTAATATAAGGGTTGAGATTAGATAATGATAATTCATTTCTATAAATATATTCACCAGCTATTTTTCTCCCCCTGATTTTGAGTAAACAGGCTCGTTAAATGGAGTCATAAATATATACACATAGATGCTTCCAAATGCACTCATGTGTGATACATATCCAATTTAAAAAAAAATCAATCTTATTATTGTGGTGGAATAATCTGAGATGACCAATAATTTGTTTATAATGGGGAGAAATTATGATAACTTATCTATCTAATGTGAATCCATTAATACTTGATTGAAAATACTCAATAATTTTTCATGGACGAAATAATACTCATTGAGAGATTCACCAATATCATGTAAATGCATAATTTAAATAATCAACATCGCTTACTTCAGGCAGCGAGTTAATAATAACTAGGCATATAAATAAATTGTTCATAAAATATCTATGTGGTCTACATTGGGAGATTTTTATCTCATGTCATATCTTCATTTATTCATCCTCAAAAATGATAGATCACAACTATATTTTTATTGGTGATCAGTTTTGCCTTATAAATAAATAACATAAGTATCATTGAGAAGAATCTTCTGGTTCTTCAACGAAAGTCCGTATAAAATTTTAATCATCATTCGCATCGTTATGAAACTGGGATGACTTAGTTAGTCATATTAAACTATGATGTCAACAGTAAATTTCTGGTTTACTTCAAAATCTATTTCAATCATTTTTACGTTTAGTATAAACTAATGGAGGATATTGAAAATTTGTCCAAATTACTTTTAGTGCCTTTGGTTATACTCAAAATTTAAAGGCACTTAATCTTCATGTTGTCATTTATATCAAATTATATTCTCCAATCTTTTGAGAAAATATAATTACATCAATAATATACATGTTCTTCTACAATAAAATTTAGTCGGGGTGTAAAATAATGGCTATAACAAAATATATATGCTCTTCAAGAGCCTTATATGAAGAAACATATAATGAGGCATCCAATATATAATACTCCCTCTCTGGATGTCTCATATTCAATATATAACGCATTGACACTAGCTGTTGGTCCTTGATATTGTAGAAGGGGGGTTGAATACAATATCTGAAAATTAATCGCGGAATAATTTGGATTAAAAATATTATTTTAATTACTCGCGAAATATTAATTAGAATGAAATACTGTTCAAGTGAAAGATATAATTTTAACTTGATTAGTATTACAAAATTAATATTTAGAAAACTGTTATATAATTGATAAAAAGTCTAGAACGAATTCGACATGAAGTGTTAGTGTTTAATCAATTATATTCAAACTCAGCACAGAAATCTGTGAATATTACAATGCAGATAAATTACTGAATTTGATCTGATTTTTCTAACTCTTAACAACTGAACTACTGAAAAATGAAGAGCTGATCTCATATTTATAGAGAATGAAAAAGGCTGCTATGACCTTTTTCAGTATGACTTAATTTCAAGAAAATAAGTCTGTATGACTTATTTTAACCCTTGTATGACATTTAAAAACTGGGTATGACTTCTGAATGGTCGTTATGACTTACTGAATCTCGGTATGACTTATTTAAAGTCATATTCAGATTTTATCTAATTAAAATAAATCGGTATGACTTATTTTAATTAAACAAAATAGGTTCAGTATGACCTTTTGAGCACAGAAATCTCGGTATGACTTATCCTGGTATGACTTTAGGTCGGCAGAAGCTCGGTATGACTTATTTTAATTAATTAAAAAGGTCGGTATGACTTTTTAATCAAATAAAATCAGTATGACTTCTTTCAACAGCCCTTTGAATTTTCTCGGTATGACTTATTTGAATTGTTCGGTATGACCTTTGTTTTCTGCTCGGTATGACTTTTCTTTAACAGGTTCGGTATGACTTTTATTAATATAATTCGGTATGACTTATTAATAAACAGTCGGTATGACTTATTTATTAGTCATTTGAATTATATTAAAAGTCATATTAAGTCATATCTTTTATAATAAATTAATTCTACTTAAATTAATTAGTTAATTTACAAATTAAATTAAATTCAACTTGAATTAATTTAATTAGATAAATTAAATAATCAATTAACATTTGATAGTAGAATTAAAATACTATTTCGTCTTGAATTACTGTGCTATCAGTCTTGAAGTCTTCCAGTCTTCGTTGTGTCTTTTGTCATAAAACCACTTGAGCTAGATGATGAATATTTATTATTTTAGTTGACACACAAATGTACTGCCTAGTTCATTTATGTCATACTATAATAAATATTCTTCATCTTTAACATTAAGCTGTGGTCTTCTGCTCTTCTTCTACTTCACTGTCTTCATTCTTCTTCTGGAATCTTCTGTAGTAGCCACTTAGAATCTTCTGAATCTTCTGAACAACTGCTTCCTATTTTTCTCCGACGCTTGAACATATAAATGAACTTCTTCCGGTGTAGAGTAGCAACTTCATTATAATTCTTCTGACAAGTTGATTCTTTGTGTCTAGTTGACATTCTTCGATTTGATTCCATCCTCAGAATTTATTACTTACTTTAATTTCTTACATGAGTTGAGTTGTCATCTACTAATTACAAATAGGCCTTGACATATGCCTTTCAATCTCCCCCTATTTGTTGTTAAACATTTAACACACAAATTCCTAGAGGATAACTCAACTAACAACTAAGAAACTAATATGACATTTAAGAACTGTAAGTAAATAAATTGTTCTCTGGATCATATAATACATTTCCAGATTTCTTTGAGTAACTGAAATGAAAGATGTTTGTTCCTCTAGCACTGAACATATTATACATGTAGTATTATCTTCATTTCTCAGACTCATCACTACTCCCCCTTAGGATGTCAGAGATGATGTCTGTTCTCTTCTTACCACTTCTCCTTTATTTCTCCAACTCCTGTCTTCCCTTCTCTTCCAAGGGAAATTCAATTTCCCCTTACTTGAATTATCCAACCATTTTAATAGAGGTAACAAACATGGCATACATACAGCATTAAACCATCGCAGATATAAAAAATGCAAACTATGACATGTTATGCATTTTAGAAAATCCGGTTAATCATATTTACAAGAATCTTCTAAAATCAAATGGAATAGAATCCAAGCATGTTGTTATATACCCCTTTTTCTTGTTCAACAATTGAGTAATCCTCTTCTGGCAAAAGCCTTTGTTTACTTCTCCCCTTTTGATCTACTCCCCCTTAGTTGAACACTTTAACATTTTGGAGTAATCCTCTTAATAATTCTCCCCCTTAGTTGAGTAATCCTCTTAATAATTCTCCCCCAATTGTAGATAGGTAACAATTGTTGGTCCTTTTCTGAAGAAATTTCCACCTTGGTTAAGTAACATTTGAAATCTGTAACAGGGAATGGGGAAAGGGATTCGGTAAGTGTGCTAGTGTGTGATTTTACTTTGTGTTCCTCACAAGTGTTTCGCTCATATACTCTCTAAGTGTTTCACTCATAGAATATATATTTTCACTCTTCCTTACTTGTGTTTCACTCTTTTCTCACATCACTATATCTCTCTCGGTACGGATGACTCAGCCTTTTGTACCTGCAAGAAAGATCACCATAGCCCCTTCAAGAGAGGTCACTGGTGGTGCAATGGGGTTTCGCAAATCCCCGTCCTCAATTGAATCTATAAAAACATTTTGACTTTGAAAAACTGAATTGCTTCAGAAATAGCAATTCAGTCTATCTGCAAGAATCAATCGACTGATAAAGCCAATCGAGAAGTCATCGATCGAGAAGTCATCAACTGATATTTATCAATCGAGAACTCAAGTCATCAATTGATATTCATCAATCGAGAACTCAAGTCATCAACTGATATTTATCAATCGAGAACTCAAGTCATCAACTGATATTTATCAATCGAGAACTCAAGTCATCAACTGATATTTATCAATCGAGAACTCAAGTCATCAACTGATATTTATCAATCGAGAACTCAAGTCATCAACTGATATTTATCAATCGAGAACTCAAGTCATCAACTGATATTTATTAATCGAGAACTCAAGTCATCAACTGATATTTATCAATCGAGAACTCATCAACGGATATACTACCGTCAATAAGTCCTTCCTGTGACATTTCAATTGTTCTTTCTTGGTCCATTTTGGTCCCAAGTAAGTTCTTAACTTGTTGGTCCAAAATGCCAATTGAGTTGGTCCATTGTTGTCCCTAAAAATAAGACAATATTTGTGGTTTCTTGAAAAATGTCAGATGAAATTAACTCTTTGCTGATAGCCTTGGCTGACAGGCTGAATTCAATAGGCTCACTCTGTTGAGAGAATGAACCTAGTAACAGTTTTGCCTTTTCCAAGTCTGTATCCTTTTGAGAGAACACAGATGAGCTAACAGTTGTCTCAGTTTATATGTATTTGAATCACCTTTCTGGAGACAGAGCTGTTGGTTCCCTCACATTACCAACCTTATCAAATGCACTCAAGGCATTGACTCCCTCATTCTTAGCAATTAGGTATTCTATTTAATGGTTAGAGAGACGGATGTGATTGTGTTTGTGTGTTTGGTTCTAAGATCTTGGATAGAGATTGATGCCAATGTTTGGGATCTAACTATTAGAAACAATTGGATGATCAAGCTCATAGATCTTTCCTTCTTCTCAAAAGAGACGCGAAATAATCAGCTTATATTTATGTATATATATAAAAATAATAAAGATAAGGATGTCAAAGTTGAAAAACAAATAACACTATACATACTTATATATATATATATAATATATGCCAATTGTTGGAAAACAATTATAATAAACAATATTTACAGTAAAGATGCCAATGAAATAACAACTGTACAAAATAAGGAAAATCTTTTTGAGTTTTCTTTTTCAATTTGTTTGTTTATTTTTGATAATTTTTTAAGAAATATATACAGTGTATTTACAGTGCTTCAAAATAAATATGCAATTTAAAACAACATGCAATAATTAGTTCATGTTTAACATCCCTAACTCACTAACCAACTTAGAGAAAGTGGATTCATCAAGTGGTTTCGTGAAGATGTCGGCAATTTGATCTTCTGTGGGTACAAAATGTAACACCACAGTTCCGTTCATGACATGTTCTCGGATAAAATGATACCTTATGTCTATGTGCTTGGTCCTTGAATGTTGTACATGATTATTGGAAATAGCTATGACACTTGTGTTGTCGCAAAGTATTGGATTTTAGATAGCGCAAGTCCATAATCATTCAGCTGATTCCTTATCCACAAGATTTGTGCACAACAACTACCTGCCGCAATATATTCTGCTTCGGCTGTCGAGGTAGATACTGTGTGCTGTTTCTTACTGTACCAGGAAATCAACCGTCGTCCTAGAAACTGACAACTTCCAGATGTACTTTTCCTGTCCATCCTGCATCCTGCATAATCTGAATCTGTATAGCCTATTAGTTCAAAACCTGTACCTTTAGGGTACCAAATTCCAAGATTCGGTGTACCCTTCAGATATCTAAAAATTCTTTTAACAGCTATAAGATGAGATTCTCTAGGGTCAGTTTGAAACCTTGCACATAAGCATGTTGCAAACATTATATCGGGTCTACTAGCAGTTAGATATAATAATGAGCCTATCATACCTCTATAGCTTGTGATGTCAACTTTCTTACCAGTTTCATCTTTGTCAAGCTTTGTAGCTGTTGGCATAGGGGTTTTTGCCGGTGAAGAATCTTTTAGATTGTATTTCCTTAGAAGATCCCTTACGTACTTTGATTGGCAAATAAAAATCCCATCTTCCATCTGCTTCACTTGCAATCCAAGGAAGAATGACAGCTCACCCATCATGCTCATTTCATACCTACTCTGCATTAACTTAGCAAATCTCTTGCACAAGTTTTCATTAGTAGAACCAAATATAATATCGTCAACATAAACTTGGACAAATATCATATCTTTATCATGTAATTTGTAAAAGAGAGTTTTATCTATGACACCTCTAGTAAAACCGTTTTCAAGTAAAAACTGAGAGAGTGTGTCATACCATGTCCTCGGTGCTTGCTTGAGTCCATAGAGGGCTTTGAATAAGAAGTATACAAAATCAGCAAACTCTGGATTTTCAAAGCCAGGGGGCTGTTCCACATATACTTCCTCTTCTATCTTTCCATTCAGAAATGCACTCTTCACATCCATTTGATAGACTTTAAAATTGGAATGTGCTGCGAATGCCAGAAATATTCTGATGGCTTCAAGTCTTGCAACTGGTGCGTAGGTCTCATCATAATCAATTCCCTCTTCCTGGGAGTAACCCTTTGCCACCAGTCTGGCCTTGTTCCTTGTAACAATGTCATCACCGTCTAACTTGTTCCTGTATACCCATTTCGTGCCAATAACAGATCTATCTTTAGGCCTGGGTACCAGTGTCCATACTTCTTGCCTTTCGAACTGATTTAGTTCTTCTTGCATGGCAAGAACCCAATCTAGATCAGTTAGAGCATCTTCAATTTTCTTTGGTTCTTCTTGAGATAGAAAAACCGAAAATAAACATTCATTTGAAGTTGCACTTCTGGTTCTAACACCAACATCTGGATCACCTATGATCAATTCAAAGGGATGATCTTTGCTCCATTTCCTTTCCCTTGGTAGATTTGATCTTGATGATTCGCCTCTATATTCATTGTGATGTTGTGTTGTGCCAGTTGATCCTTTATCTCCCCCTGAGTTGCTGCCTGGATGACTTGTTGATCCACCACTGGTATTAGTAGTATCTCTAGTGTTGCCATTGTTTCCACCACTATTACCTAGATCATTACCATCATTGTTGTCATCATCATTTCCTGTTGCAACCTCAAGCTCTTCTTCATTATCCGAATCTGAGTCTGGATGATTGTCAAATTTTAATGACTCAGAAGGATCTTCAGTTTGGATGCTTGGGAGTTTAGTGTCGTCAAATGATACGTTGACACTTTCTTTTACTTGGTGCTGATCAATTATGTACACCCTATATGCTCTTTTTGAGTAGCCGACAAAAATTGCTTCATGTGCCTTGGCCTCGAATTTGCCACGATGTTCATCTCCATCTTTTAGCACAAAACATTTGGCTCCAAATATATGAAAGTATTTGAGTGTTGGTTTCTTGCCAGCCATTAATTCGTAGGGCGTCTTCATATGATCCTTGTTGATTAAAGTTCGATTCTGGGTATAACAAGCCGTGTTCACTGCTTCAGCCCAGAAGTAGATAGGCAACCTTGATTCACTTAACATTGTTCTTGCAGCTTCAATCAAGGTTCGATTCTTCCTTTCTACTACTCCATTCTGTTGCGGAGTTCTTGGCGCTGAGAATTGTCTTGTTATCCCTTTGTCTGAGCAGAAGCTATTTAGAATTTCATTCTTGAATTCTGTTCCATTATCTGATCTGATTGCCCGGACAGGTAGCTTTGAATCTAACTCAATCAATTTTACATGATCAATCACCAACTGTGGAGTTTCATCCTTAGAGTTCAAGAATAAAACCCATGTGTACTTTGTGAAGTCATCTACAATCACTAAGGCATATCTCTTCCTTGACATAGACAGAATATTTACTGGACCAAATAAATCCATATGAAGCAGCTGCAGTGGTTCAATAATATATGTAGTGTCTGTGCCTTTGTGAGTTGCTCTTTTTGACTTCCCTTTCTAACATGCCTCACACAATCCTTCTTGTGTAAATTCCATCGGAGGCAGTCCTCTCACCAAATCCCTCTTGACTAGAGAGTTCATTGTTTTGAAATTCAGGTGTGAGAGTTTCTTGTGCCATAGCCAACTTTCTTCTGATGAAGCTTTTGAATAAAAACAGTTTGCTTCAGCTTCAGTTCCCGAGTTGAAATCAGCTACGTACAAGTTTCCTTTCCTTACTCCACGCAAGGCTAGTCTGTCTTCTTTAGAATGAGCTATTAAGCACTTCTCCTTGATAAAGTTCACTTTGTAACCTTTATCACAGAATTGACTGACGCTGAGTAGATTGTGCTTAAGTCCTTCCACCAAAGAGACATTTTCAATGATAACATTTCCAGTATTTAACTTGCCATATCCCGTAGTCATTCCTTTGCTGTTATCTCCAAAGGTGACGATTGGGCCAGCTCTTTCAACCACGTCTGATAGTAGGGCTCTATCTCCGGTCATATGCCTTGACGATCCGCTGTCTAGGATCCAAACAACCCGGTTTTCCTGTTTAACTCCCTGCACATATCAAACGGATTAGATTATCTTCGGAGCCCAAAATTGATTGGGCCCGGCATACTTAAAGAATTGACCTTTGTCAGCTTTGACAACAGATCCTTTTCGAACAACAGCCGCATCCTCCTTGACTGTACTTACTTTCCTATAAATAGTCTTAACAATTTTTTGTTTAGACTTAGGAATATATTTTTCCTTCTTGACAGGTGAAGGAATAGCAGTCTTGGATTTAGCAAATTTATTATTGATGTATTGTCTCGGTGTCATGTTCTTTTTATTAGCAGTCATGCGTTTGAAATAAGCATTCATAGCATTAAAAGCACATAACATACAATTTAACATACCACAAGGTTTATGGCATACATCAATAGCAGGCATGTTATTCACAGCAGTAGGAGTTTTAACAATTTCTACTTTAACTTTTTCAGCAGATTTAAAGTTTTCAGTAGAATGGCATCTGTTGTTACTATCCCTACTTCTAACAAACTTATTGTTAGGTCTGTTCAAATTATTCTTTAAGTTCTTAGCACCTAAACCAGGAGTGGATGAACTAGCAGAGTTCACATTTTCGATTGGTCTTTTAGGTACATATTTAGCTTTCTGGACATTTATTCCTTTTATGTCCCTAGTCTGTTCTTCTCTTCTCTTCTCTTCAAGGTCTTCACATTTAATTTCATAATCCACTATTACACAACTATCAAGAACTGGTTCTGCAATAGGAGTTATGAAAAGAGGTTTCTTGGTGTCCTTAATAACATGTGGAATACCCCTCTCTATAGCAGTCTTTTTAAAAGGGGTGATGTTACTAAGCTTTCCTACTGATTCATTATATTCAAAACCTATTCCAACTTTCCGATTGATCTCTTGTTGGTCAACTAGATCTTTCATAACAAATGAAGCAGTTCTATAGGCTTGACACCTGACCTTTTCTTTTTCAATTTTATCTTTCAAAAAAGCTTCAATTTCAACATAGCAGTTGACTCTATTAACTTGAAATGCAACATCTTCAGTTAATTTAACATTAATAAGTTTCAGCTTTTTCAATTCATAATTCTCCTCTGATAAAACTTTATTTTCGAGAATTAAGACTTTTATTCGATCTCTAGCATCAGTTAAATTCTCACCTATCAATTTAAACATTTTAGGACAGCTAGGGTTTACCTCAATTCCTTGTCGAGGTGGAGATTGTGATCCTTCAGAAGAAGAGGCCATTAGAGCAAGATTTCCCATTTGATCTTCTTCATCATTGTCGGAATCATCCCAGTTTTTTCCTGCTGCTAAGTATGATTTTCCCTGATGCTTCTTCAGTAGAGCGTCATATTTCTGTTTGAGCTCGTCATATGAATCCTTCTTTCTTTCCTGCTTGGGCTTTCTACAATCAGTAGCAAAGTGTCCCATTTCATTGCAGTTGAAGCAACGGATCTTGCTTCTGTCTACCATCCCTGTCTTGTATCCACCTTTTGTGTTAGATGAGCTAGAAGAACCACCTGTCTAAAATCTGTTTGCTATAGGCTTGAATTTGAAACTAGGGTTCCTCCTGAATCTTGTATTTCCAAATTTTCTAGCAATCAGAGCCAGAGATTCATCCTCAAGTTGATCGAGTTCTTCCATTGAGTAGAATTCACTATCAGTTGAATTCACTAGAGTTGCACCAACTTCTGCAACAATACCCTGATCAATGATGTTGACTGAAGAAGATTCAGTCTTAGCTTTTCTGTACTCTGGTTCTTCTGCTACAAGAGCTGTAGACTTGCTGACCACCTTGCCTGTACCATATATTTCATTATGTTGAATCTGCTCTAGCTCATAGGTCTTCAGAATGCCATAAAGTCTTTCCAAAGAAATTTCATTCATGTCCCTTGACTCTCTGATGGCTGTTATCCTGTGCTCTAGGTGTACTGGCATTGTCAGCAAAAACTTCCTACTGATCTCCTTCTTCGTATATTGTTTGCCATTGAGATTTAGATCATTTATCAGCTTGTTGTATCTCTCAAAAACTTCAGAGATACCTTCTCCAGGATTTGATCTAAAATGCTCATATTGAGACGTTAAGATTTCCAATCTGTTCTCCCTTACTTCTTCTGTTCCTTCATTTAGTATCTCTATCGTTTCCCAGATGTGTTTAGCATTTTTACAATTAACAACATGATTGTACATTCCGGGATCAAAAGATTCCACTAAAATTAACTGCAGACTGGTGTCCAATGTATCCAGTTCCTTTTCTGTCTCAGTGTACTCAGAAATATCTTTTTCAAATTGTCTGTGCGGAATGAGTACACCATCTTCCATACGCTCAGGAAAGATATTTATTGGAACAGCAACACCAGTTTTTAAAATATCCTTGTACTTGGGATTTGCAGCTCGAAGAAACAAGGTCATCTTTCTCTTCCACAGATTATAATTGTCTTTATCAAATTGTGGAATTTTAATGCTACTAACTCTTTGAGTACTCATCTTTAAATAAGATTAAAAATTAATTGTTTCAAAAAATATTTTAATTTTTGACTTAAAATAATTTTTGATCAAAAATAATTTTTCGAAAAAAAAATTATTTCGAATAAAAAATTATTTCGAATTTAAAATAATTTTTGAGATCTGTATGAGTTCGCGGAATTTGATTTGGATCTGATATGAAAAATATCAACCAGCTCTGATACCAATTATTGGTTCCTGATATTGTAGAAGGGGGGTTGAATACAATATCTGAAAATTAATCGCGGAATAATTTGGATTAAAAATATTATTTTAATTACTCGCGAAATATTAATTAGAATGAAATACTGTTCAAGTGAAAGATATAATTTTAACTTGATTAGTATTACAAAATTAATATTTAGAAAACTGTTATATAATTGATAAAAAGTCTAGAACGAATTCGACATGAAGTGTTAGTGTTTAATCAATTATATTCAAACTCAGCACAGAAATCTGTGAATATTACAATGCAGATAAATTACTGAATTTGATCTGATTTTTCTAACTCTTAACAACTGAACTACTGAAAAATGAAGAGCTGATCTCATATTTATAGAGAATGAAAAAGGCTGCTATGACCTTTTTCAGTATGACTTAATTTCAAGAAAATAAGTCTGTATGACTTATTTTAACCCTTGTATGACATTTAAAAACTAGGTATGACTTCTGAATGGTCGGTATGACTTACTGAATCTCGGTATGACTTATTTAAAGTCATATTCAGATTTTATCTAATTAAAATAAATCGGTATGACTTATTTTAATTAAACAAAATAGGTTCAGTATGACCTTTTGAGCACAGAAATCTCGGTATGACTTATCCTGGTATGACTTTAGGTCGGCAGAAGCTCGGTATGACTTATTTTAATTAATTAAAAAAGGTCGGTATGACTTTTTAATCAAATAAAATCAGTATGACTTCTTTCAACAGCCCTTTGAATTTTCTCGGTATGACTTATTTGAATTGTTCGGTATGACCTTTATTTTCTGCTCGGTATGACTTTTCTTTAACAGCTTCGGTATGACTTTTATTAATATAATTCGGTATGACTTATTAATAAACAGTCGGTATGACTTATTTATTAGTCATTTGAATTATATTAAAAGTCATATTAAGTCATATCTTTTATAATAAATTAATTCTACTTAAATTAATTAGTTAATTTACAAATTAAATTAAATTCAACTTGAATTAATTTAATTAGATAAATTAAATAATCAATTAACATTTGATAGTAGAATTAAAATACTATTTCGTCTTGAATTACCGTGCTATCAGTCTTGAAGTCTTCCAGTCTTCGTTGTGTCTTTTGTCATAAAACCACTTGAGCTAGATGATGAATATTTATTATTTTAGTTGACACACAAATGTACTGCCTAGTTCATTTATGTCATACTATAATAAATATTCTTCATCTTTAACATTAAGCTGTGGTCTTCTGCTCTTCTTCTACTTCACTGTCTTCATTCTTCTTCTGGAATCTTCTGTAGTAGCCACTTAGAATCTTCTGAATCTTCTGAACAACTGCTTCTCTATTTTTCTCCGACGCTTGAACATATAAATGAACTTCTTCCGGTGTAGAGTAGCAACTTCATTATAATTCTTCTGACAAGTTGATTCTTTGTGTCTAGTTGACATTCTTCGATTTGATTCCATCCTCAGAATTTATTACTTACTTTAATTTCTTACATGAGTTGAGTTGTCATCTACTAATTACAAATAGGCCTTGACATATGCCTTTCACTAGCCAACTTTATTATAATCAAGAGAAACGTTTCTTATACACATGATAAGAATACGACCAATTGTTAATATTTTTAAGATCATTACTACATGCATGATCTATATCTTTCAATTTCTAATACTATCTCATTCAATTCAGGGAATGGAACAATATCATTTATTTACAATTCGTAACTTTTTCATCAATGATTTGAATTTAATCAGCCACATGGAGTCACAATACCAACTCATAATTTTAGTAACTCAATTGTATCTGCGGGATACATACTCATAATTATAATATTTATTCATTCTATTAAGATCTATTTTATCCATACGTTATTCCTTATATAGATCCATCCTTCAGGGATATCATAACTTTTAAGAGAACTCAAATTCAAAATATTATATACATATATATTATTCTTCTGGAATATTTTGATAAAAAAAAATTATAATCAAGTGTTTAAACGCATAACATTTATTCTATTGTTCATATCCATAAAAAAAATATTAATCTATATCCTTCAGGGATTTCACAAAAACTAAGTGCTCATGTGGTTGCACGTAAAAATTAACTTCCTATAGGAGCTTAGAGTTCCTTGGAATTTAAATGAATAGGATGTAGAAAAAGTTGTTTGGTTGTTGGTGTGAGAATTTAAATTTATATGAATTTCAAATAACCAAGGGAGAGGTAGGTAAGCAACTTCCCACATATCATGGGTATTTAAAGTTCTAAGAAACTTACACTTCCCTTATTTTGTTTAACCAAACAACTTAATTAAAATCTATTTTCTAGAAACTTTAACTTTCAATGTATTCATATATTAACCAAGCGACCTCTAAACATATCAAAAAGTGTAAAAGTAACATAAAAAAAAAAATTGTTTGCATAGAGACAATTTTTGGTTGTTATTTCGTGCAACTTTTGTTTGTAATCATTTATTATTATTCTATCAAAAACTTCACAATATTATATTCTCACTTACTTGGAGCATGCATAATATATAATTTATTTTAATATGTAAACAAGACAATTTAATAGAGGTGACATAGTGTGTCTGGGCACAAGTCATCCTGTATAATAATAATAAATCTAAATTTTCCATTAATTTAAATTTTATCTCCTCATAAATCTTGTTTTAACACAACTTTTTATAATCATTTTCTCCTATTATATACCATCACTTATAATATCCACTCAAATCATGTTGCAACAATTATAAAAATTTGAGTGAATTTTAAAGAGGAATAGTAGGTATGCACAAGAACGAGTTTTAAATATGAACAATTTAATATGCATGCCACAAATACAAAATAAAACTTAAAACATATATGGACATTTCAACATGATTGCATATATTGATTAATCCAAAATTAGAGAATATCCAAAACATAGAGAATAAACTTAATCCAAAAATAACATAACCATATGTAAAGAATCAGAATTGATCTTTCAGAAAATAGACAATTTGCATCATGTAAAAGACTTTATTTCAAGATATGTAAAATATGAAACTTATAGATAATCAAACAAGTTTTCCAGAATGTTAAACCTCATAAAAAGTGAATTAATAATGAATTCAAAAAATAAAACATGGGCTGCTATAATCGAAAAACAATAAACTCCTGGACAGATTCTAATTTACACCTTTTAAAAATAATAAACATCATAAAAGGCAGTAAAATATGATTATAACTTAAAGGTCTCGAAAAGATCTTTCCGAATTGATATTACACATAATTTTTGGATGTATATTCAATTTTATATGATTTTTCAAAGTTGTAGTATCCTATTTCCGAAGTCACAACAACAATGTATGCATATGACAGAATTTCATAAACGTACATGTGGAATCTCAAAAATCTTAAACTATGAAAGTTTTCGATAATTAAGATATCTTTCCGAAAAATCTAAAATCATACAATTTCGAGATAAAACGAATTTAATATGATTTTTACGAGATATGTTAACTTGCATAACTCAAACATATAAATTTAGAATAATGTCATGAAAATGAAGAGAATGGTAAAGATGCATACCTCAAAATCTTAAAGTATGATTATCAATTCTCTAAAATTTCAAATTCGCACCTTAAGCATCCTTCAAGATTAACGTGAGGATTGAAAAGAACCTTGAATCTATGAATAAAATGCAATTCATGCTTTGTCACCGAAAACACCCTTAAACGATTAACCACTTGCACTTTGAACCAAATCAACCCATCAAAATAAATTTTAAACCTTATCTTCTTGAATACAAGATGCACCATCATACTACCAGAATGGAAGAGCAATTCGTGCTGATAACGTATTATGTATATATAATATATAAGGAGAGTTTAAGGGAACTAGATAATAGAGATAAGATACAATCTTCTATTCATATATCATCTATCTAAACAATTTCATACAATGCCTTTATATAGAGGCAAAACTCTTGAGTTACAATAAGATGAAAAATCAAGAGTTGGGAAAACAAAGAGATGAAGAACAAAAGGTTGTGAGAATTACAAAGGTCATCCAATTTATACATAACAATATTAATATTAAATAATCAATATATATAAATCAAATAAAT
Organism: Oenanthe sinensis; assembly: GCA_028671895.1. NCBI lineage: Eukaryota > Viridiplantae > Streptophyta > Magnoliopsida > Apiales > Apiaceae > Oenanthe > Oenanthe sinensis. The sequence continues at coordinate 2,625,852 of JAPMAC010000194.1, read as the reverse complement.
TTGCAATTAAAAGATATAAAGTACTCAATAGCATCATGTGACATAAGCATTCTACTTAGTAGTTGTAAACAACACTAACACAAGATGCTATATAAACTTATTATTCTTCCTTTACAAATTCAATGTGGGACAAACCCCACATAACTCATTTCAAACAAGCAACTTCAACTTAATTTATTTATGGATTACACTAAGAAAATGTCTTAAATCCAAACATGAAAGTTTAAGTCCTCATAGCAAGAAACAAACTCCAATAGTTAGTTTCCAGAAATTACATCAAGAACATATATAAAATATGTCTTAAACTTTTCATTTTGTAACAATAACTTGCTATACGATGATCCAATAGGTCAACTTAAATGTGAAATGCAAGTGAGATTGCAAGTTTGTGGAAAGCAGCAAATCTAGATTGTATGATTTGTTAAACTTGATGTTTCTCACTCATATATTATAAATCATATATTAAAAATGCAGCATACTGCGTTGTCGCAATTGAGTCTGTTGGCACGCAAAATCCCATTGCCTTCCTAGAGCGAGTCAGGGATCAATTTGAGAAAAGATACAGAGGAGGGGAGGCTGAAGCAGTTGCACCAAAAGGCTTAAATAAAGAATTTGGGTAATATATCTTGGTCTTTTAGCTTCTAAAACAAACATTATCCTCTGTTTTATTTAATATGGTCTACCCCTCTGCTATTGTAGCCCTAAACTAAAAGAGCAGATGCAGTACTGTATGGATCATCCAGAAGAAATCAGCAAGATTTCTAAGGTGCAAGCTCAAGTTTCCGAGGTCAAGGGGGTGATGTTGGAGAGTATTGAGAAGGTAAGGAGGTTATTTTTTTTTTCATTTTATTATTCAACCTGAAGCTTTACAACCATCCGTTTCATGCTTCATGAGTATAGTTCTTTCCATTTTAAGTATATCATGGGTTTAGATTGGAAAAATATGATTTGCGCTGCAGGTTCTTGAACGCGGAGAGAAGATTGAGTTGCTGGTGGATAAATCTGAGAATCTTCGATCAGAGGTTAGTCTGAACAAAACACATGACTGGAACCATGTTCTGTACTCTTTTTTTTATTTGTTCTTTTGTTACTTATATCTCTATTTTTATTCAGGCACAAGATTTCAGGGTACAGGGAACCAAGATGAAAAGGAATATGTGGCTCCAGAATATGAAGATGAAATTGATTGTTTTGGCTATCATTGGTGCTATAATTTTGATCATTATTCTGTCTATATGCCACGGCAAGTGTTGATTTCGAGTGTCGATATCTTCCCTTAATTTATTTTGTTCATGCTTAATTGTTCAGTTTCTTCATTCATTCGATCTTCCCTTCCTCTTTGCTCTTAGGATTTGGGAAGTTAAGGAATTTGATGTAGTAGTACGAAATAAAAATTTATTTTTATACACAGAGTTTGTTTAGTGTTCTTGTTTGATGTCTCTCTACATGATTCAAGTAATAAACAGTTGCAGTGCCACCTGCTAACAAGAATAGGGTCAAAACTATTGCAAAAAGAGGAGAAAATAAATAGGATCAAATTTTTGGCTACATGAAGGGACATTTAATCACAGAAAAAAAGATAATAATATCTGATTTCTTTATTTACATGTAATATTATCTTGATTAATACTCATATCTGAGAGCTATTACAGTTCACAACCATATAAATCAGAATTGTTACCAGAACCTTAAAATCTTCTGAAAATCCGCATGAATGCAGACTTGGAGGATAGACGGAAGAAATCTTGCTATTCATATTACAAGAGAAGCAAAAAAAAGGAACTCACATTAGATGAATTGGAGGTTTATTTTTATAAATACAGAGGATGTAAACACTTCAACTACTAACTAAAGCCTTATTTAAAACAAAATGTACATATTCAGGCATTCAGCTTCTTTGACAAGTCAAAAACTGAGTCAAAGATCAACAAGCGAGTTGATCTCTATTTGGTGAAATTTCTTCAAATATGGGAAGCCTTCTTGATCTAAACTGTGTTCTTCTACTAATTAATTGGTCGAGTCCCTCCAGGAAAGCATCCTCTAAACTTATTTCTGAACTTAACAACGGTGATGGTACAAACTGCCATGGCTCTAGCTCCTTTAATAGTTCTTTGGCACGGTTGATAGACTTAGGTTCATCAGACCCTATAAGCTTACCCTGTAATATTTCATCAAGAATATGCTTAGCCTCGGGATATCGTTCTTGCTTAAGTAGGCACAGGGACAAATTACAAGCTTTATTGGCATCAGGTTCTATCTCTTGTGCCTTCCGGTATACTACCTCTGCAGCTGGGTAGTTCTTTTGTTGCATGTAAGCCCATCCTAAGTTTCCCTGCATTGAAAATGCGTATTTTCATTACTCAAATTTACAGCTACAATAGCCTATATTTTACTAGCAAGGAGATCCACAGAAATTTAAATATCAATTGATTAAATGTTGGAACATATTCCTTTCCTTTGAGAGTAAAAGTGGATGCAATTTTTGTTAAAGAAAAATATTGCATAGTCGAACGATATTATGAGATCAACTAACAAAAAACACTAACTTACAATATTAGATCTTATAACATTTTGTGTACAAAGTAAATTACAAAATTTTAGTTAAAGCATTATCTTCTATAATTATATAAGGGTACACAAGAAAAACTTGAGAAGTGATATTACACTATTATACTGAACCATCAACTAAAGATTCAAGATATGTAAATTTCCTCTGATGTGACAATGATTAGCATGAATTATGGTTTTAGGTTAGGAACCATAGGTACTAACAATATTAAGTTATTTTGGAATGTTGTATAAATGCTAAATTCCTTCACTAATATTCTACCTTTCCTCGTACCAGGCTTTCAGTTCTTTTCTCGGTTTTCACCGGTGCTCATAATTAATAAACATCAATTATTGCATGACTACAGATGATACAGCTTTTAATTATTTTTTATGGGGACATCAAAAAGGAAATAGGAAAACTTGTAGCAGTTTTCAAGCAAATGATGATTACCAATATTCTGGAGGTCTCTTGCTTGATTGTCACTTGGAATTTCCGTCCATGGGAACGAGCTGTTTTAGTAGGCTTTCCGTTGAAAGCTTCTCCTTGGTAAATCATCCGAAGTTTCTGCTTTAGCATTTCAATCTGCTCCTCTAATTTTCCACATTTCTACAAAATCAAACAATTTTTCTTCATTCGATTATCATGTCAGAGAAAAATTAAATATGCTAGCTTGACCAAAATTATACAGTGATCTAATTACACAGTCAAAGAGATAATCAAATTATTAAAGAATAATACAGTTTTATTCACTTAGCTAACTAAGACATGAGTTTTCCTGTCCCAAAGACGGTACTAGACATTTGTTCTACAATATATTGTTTATCTTGCAACTCTGATCGTCCGGTTATCTACAATCTAACAGCAAATTGGAAAAAAAACAAAACAATGTAATTACTTTTTACGAGTATACCTTGTACAAGTCAATCAGTACATTGTCTAATGATTCCTGCGCTTGTTTAGAACAAACTTGCCTGAAAGATTTAATAGCCTCAATGGCTTCTTCCACCCTATCTTGCTGTTTCATAACCAACGCCATGTCCTTAAGCGCACTATCTACTCTATCACCGCAATTTATGGCCTTCCAGAACATTACAATTGCACCCTCCGGGTCTTTTTCTACCAACTATAGTACAACAGTAACATACGGATGTCAGATACAAATAGATTGAGTTTACAGAGCAAATATATATAAAAGTAGCCACTAGAGACTTAAAGAGAGATATGTACACATATATACATATTAACCTCATATATATTAATATTACCTAATTTATGCATCTGCTACATAATTGTATCGCCCCAAAAGCAACATACATTAGGTAATTTGTGCATATTTATGGAAACATATCAGCCAGAATTGTAATATGAAGGTAAACAGAAAAACTTATGAAACGGTTTTTATATCAAAGTGTTCACCCATTTCATTAAAATATCTCACATGGCTCACCGTTATTAAAATGGACTCGTTGAAACCACTGAAAACAGTATATATATCATTCCATGAATTCTGAAGAAAAAGTTAACAGAAAAGTTAAAGGAATCTGGCTTGTTTCGAGGTCCCCACTTGAATCTTCCCTGTTTTGAGATATCTATGCGACAAATAAATCATCAGATCAGTATTCGTTATTTGTTTTATATATAAATTTAACATAATGATATATATAGTGTTTTGAGTGGTTAAAACGAGTCCATTTTAAGAATGGTGAGTCAAGTGAGATATTTTAATAGAACGAGTGGCCACTTTGACATAAACCCCCGGATACGACGGTCTTTCTGAAAGGGGGAGGAAGCCAAGCCCCAATTCCCTGGGTAATTTCTCCGATATACTATGTTTGTATGTGCCTCGATGTTTCATAAGCTATTCATCACATGTAAAGAATATATACTTGCAAGAATCCAATGTATTTTTATTTGAGTAAATGTGGACTAAATTGTATTCAGTTTCAGACGAAGTCAAGCATGAAAGTGACGTAGTCCTCACTAAGTCATTATAGTAGAAATTAACACAACACATTATCAGCAAGAATGGCTTCTTCTTAAATTGAGAGAAGTCAAAGGGCACCAGTGTCAAAAGAAAAAGGCTTTAATTTACTGAACTTGTTATATGCATTATGTATATATATTTAAAACAAAAATCATCGCTTCCTCCCAATATTACAATGCAAATCAAAGTTAGGATCAACCCATCAGTCTAATTAATCACAAATTTACACTGCAATTAATTACCAGAAACATTTTGACAATCAATGAAAAAACAGTAAATTTCACAATTCCATTTAAGGTAAAAAAAATAAACATACATATGCATGTGTTCTTACATAAATGTCAACCGGGAGAACATGGTTCGGTTCAGCTCGGTTTCGTAACAAAACCAGAACCATATGTATTATTATGATGATACATACATACATACATACATACATAAAAGTAGTATAAGATGTTACCTGAAGATGCTTGGCTCTAACATAGGGACTGTCACCAGTAGGTACTTTATGAATAACATGATAAAGCTCTTGTTCAGTCTCTTGTTTGTTTGGGAAGCTCATCTTCACAGTACAACTAGTACTAAACTGACCCTTGATCATTTTAATGTTTGTTTTTCTCTGACAAAAACCTCTGAGGCTTTAAAGTGAATTGTGTGTCCAGAGAGAGAGTATAGATTATAGATTTATTTAGCCTAAAGGGGAAGGCAAGAGAGAGAAGATGGATGTAACATTGCATTGGATCGATGAGGAAATGAACCTGGACGCAATAACATCTATATTCTTGCTAGGTTAGGTGTTTTACTTTATATAAACAGGCGAATAATATACTAATTGTTCGCCACGTTTGTGCATTGGACGCGTGTGAATATATTTTAGTTTTCCTTTTTCTCTTGTTTACACCACAATATTGAGCTAATCGGAAGTACCACTTTCTAAATAATCTCCTAAATTAAAATATTTGATATGTTATAAAAAAATAATGTTTTAGAATACTAGAATATATATTTAATTTTTTATTTTTAAATAGGAATATAATTCGAGTAGAATCAATTTTTCACTTATTAAATTCGAGTTCGAGTTTCTCGAATCGAGTCGAGTCGATTTCAGTCTAAAATTTATGTTTGACTTTGACTCGAATGGTAACGAGTTCAATTCAAGTTCTTCACGAATTTTTGAGATTACTGAGTTTTTAACGAATTTGTTAGTTTTTCGATTTTTTTATGAACTTCTAGAGTTTATCAAGATTTTTTGAGGTTATCAAGGCTTATCGTGATTGAATTTTTAAAAAAATAATATTTCACTTTTTTCTAAATTAACCTAAAAATTTCTTTACCTAATAAAAGTTGCAATAAACTTTTTTAAAAATATCAAAATAATGTTGTCATGTGATTATTTTTAAATCTATTAATCTTAATACAATACGGATATTACTTAATGAAAATTTTGATAGTTAACATATTAAGCCAATACAATCGATAACATATTATGATGTTAGTGTAGTATTTTATTCGGTCTAAAATTTTATTCAAGTTCGAGCACGAAAAGGAGTTCAAGTCTATTTTTCGAGTCGAATTCGAGCTGTTCGATTCGATCGACAACCCTATTTTAAAGTAATTTCTAACTATTACTTATTTCATTTCTAAAAATATATAAAAAATATTCCCTCATCTTTTTTCCCATCTTTTCTCTCATCTCTCTCAAATTTAATAATAATGATAATAATATTATTATTATTATTATTATTATGAGAAATGAGCATATGGATTGATATTGGAATTGAGATATAAAATAAAATCTCTAAATTATTAAAATTCAGTATTTTTAAAAATAAAAACTTTAAAAAATTATTTTATAATATTTATAAAAAGTTGTTAGGGATATATTTATTTGATGATGTAACTGGAAAAACAATTACTATCGTAGCCTAATAAAATCGATCAAAAATGTTTGCAAACAAATATGACAATTTTAAGATCCTTATGCTCAAAAGGAGAGAATAAGGAATGAGTATACCCATTATAGAGTCAACATGCTGACCTTGTATACCTTCAAAACTGTTGGTGAACACTTCGTTAGAAAAATCAAAGGCAGAATGAACTTAGAGATGACAATGATAATGTACTCGCGCAAATTAAGCTTAAAAATATTTTCTTCAGCAGTCTAGACTCTAGCACTCTGCTCTCTCTGGCACTGCTACTAGCCTACTAGGTAAGGAAGAAACAAATTTTACTTGGAGCAGCAAATCATTTCAAGGGATGCAACCTTTCTAAATTTTATGAGGACACTCCCATGCTGTTGCACAAATTTTAGTCGGCAAAATATTGGCAAAAACAATTTAAGAACAAAAAAAATTCACAATTTTCAATTCCGTGTAAATTTGAGCTCTGATAAATAAAAAATTCTTTTTTACATAAGCCAGGATAAAACAGTAAAATTATGTTTACAACCAGTAGCATTTGGCACCACACACAGGCAGCACTCTTTGATTATCCACTCCTTTTTTATAAGTTGAATATACTTCTATAAAAGGACAGAAACCCGTGATCTTTTTCATGGAGAGGGTTGTCTTTGCTCTGCCTCTGCTTATTATAAATTTTAATAGTAACAGCAATAAACCAATAATTAAATACACCAAGGCCATTCCAAGAGAGTTTCATTTAAAAAGAATTGTTTATAATTCACTGGCATGCAATATCCAGAAATTCTGAAACATATAAGAGAAGCCACAGTGGCTTGTGAAACCTCTGAAACACTTAAGGAGCTATCCTTTGGGGGTCACGAGGGAAAAGTGATGTCTTGCGGATGTTGTTGAGGTTGCAGAACAGCATCACCACTCGCTCTAATCCCACGCCAAACCCTCCATGGGGAGGTGCACCATACCTTCAGCAAGTGACAGATGACCAGTAAAAAAATGATACATACATTTTTCCAATATATATACACATATACAGTATAATAGAATGATTTAATGTAGACGATACACATCAAAAACTAAATTGGGAAGCTCTAAATGTTGGGAGCCGCAGAAAAAACCAATGTTAGAATGCATCATTAATTTAAAGTTATTATCAGTATGTACCATCATTTGATAGGTAGGTTACAATATTGTATACAGTAACATGAGATAGAAATGCCTAAGTATCTACGATGCGGAAGCATTTGCAATATTAGTGTGTATTTATTTCACACTATTACTTAAGGTAAAGCTATTTGTATAATGATAGCACAGCTTAATATGTACGTTTATATCATGGATGCTAGCAACTTCTTAAACTATTGCCATTTATCTTTGTAGCCTGGTAGCCTGCCTCGTGTATTACTAAACCTCAGGCATGTTAAAACTTTATGTGTAATATAGCACAATTTAATATCAGCTAAAGTAATCACGTATATTTACTATTATATCAAGAATCCACAGATGAGTACTCAAAAAGATAGTACATGTATAGGATCAAAATGAAAAATGATGGCTACCTATTACTACCTATTGTTCACTGGGAACACGGTTTGTTAATGCTAAATGTAATTTTGGTAATCAAATTTTTTTGATAAATTTCAAAATATAACTTGAATGAATACTATTATAAGATGAACCAAGATCAGAAAATGTCCAGAAAAATCCAGTATAATAGTTAACTGCCAAATGAATTCCCAGCACATTCCAATTAATTAATCATGAAACTAAGACCTTTCCAGGTTACCGATACATATATCAAACATGTTTATTTTTCTTTGCATAGCATAATAACCTGTGACATATTTTCAAATAATCACAGTTTTTACTGCTGTTCACAACATTCAGTCAAAAGTTTACCGCAAGTACGAAAGTTCTACCAAAGCTGAGTCAATATTACTAAATTTCTTACATATTACTAAACAGATCAGAACCGAGGGTCATAAGACTTGGATGTCAAATCTGGGATTTGTCAATGACCTAATTCAATCATTTGGCTGCGATCTTGACGTAGACGATTAGTACTAATATTAGGTATGCAATAAAGTTCAAAAAGTACAACAGGAAACATACCTAAATGAATCAATATAGGTAGAAATTGTCTTCACATCTATCCCACAAGCCATTGCACGTTCTTCTAAAAATTCAGGAACATGAACACGCTGAGCTCCTGAAATTATTTCCTCTCCTGCAGAAAAACATTAAGCATCAATTTTAGCGGAACGGTATACTTGCCCAAAGACATCAAGAATGAAATTCTCATAGTTGGCAAATTAACTTGACAAAGACTTATGCTGCTTGACTGCCTTTGTCGATAAAATAATAATAATGTAGCCAATTCCTTTTTTAAAAGGACGTGAGGCTCTTAACATGAAATGATAGGAAGAAGTAAAGGACAAAATATAGCTGCTGCCAGCTAGGCAATCCAAAAGAAAAGAAAACTGCTCTGAGTTTCTGACAATCACATAATTACTCAGTTTTTGTTTATAAGTTTGATGTTGAATTAGCTAATACAACTAGGTGCTGTCGTATAATTAAATGGTGCTATGCATCTACTGTTTATGTTGGCACATCATTCCTCTCAAGATCACATGGACCATTGATAGTGCAGCAGGAGAAGCAAAACTTTAATCTATCTATGAGATAAGAATTTAGAGAGGAAGATATATAAATAACATTATAGAATGAGCATTTAGTCAATTAGTCCCAGAGAAGAAGACATATAGAGCACCTCTCCACAGAGTTCCTTGTCATATGATTACCAAAAAATTAACATGATTCAAAGAAACTTTTATAGATCAGGTGCTGAATTGACACCTATATGACTATATCACTGAAGAATAACTCTATCTGCCTCAACTAAGGGATGACACCTTGATAATATTAAAGCTAGCATTTCCTGGCATACGTTTTTATCCAAGACATGCTAAATTATATACATGTTATTGCATTATACATTATAACATAAATGTACAAATATGTAGCACTCGCACCGATATATACAACATCATTGGTCCTTCACATAGATAAACATAAACAAATCATGAATTTTAAAAAACTTACCTCGAATGAAGACATCAAATGAATTGCTATATGCATTATCATCATGGCAAGGCATAGTATAGAATGGTCGAACAGCTAATGGATAGCGATGAAGTATATAGAACTGAGTTTTGTACCTGGAATGGGTAAAAAACAAGGTTAACTACAGATCAAAATACTTATATTTAACTATTTAAAGATATGAGATGTTAAAAAACAAGAACAGAAAATGCCATTAAATATACAATACTTTTCAAAAACAAGCTGGCCGAGTCTTCTTTCAGCCTCTGTGTTAAGGTCTCCGAGGGGATCAACTTCAACCCCTGCTTCCTAAGAAAAGATGTATCACAATGAAATACAATAAGACTCATGACTCGAGAGTAATCTTTTCAAATGTCATTAGACATAACAATGATAAAACTTGGAATAATAAAGAAGAGAGCTAGTGTTAATTAGGGTAAAAGAGGCCACTACTCACTGATGTTGACTTTCAGTAATATTCAACTACATTATTACAAAAAATTAAAAATAAAAACCACTTATTCTATTAGATATGTAAAGAGAGTACTTATCAGTCATTGGTACTCAGATCCATAAATTGCAAGATTTAAGCATGTACTAGAGTTGCTAATTTGACCATTAATACATAAATTGGGACATTTATCTCTAAGTAGTGCTTCTACTTAATTTTCTACCAGCATAAGTTAGATTGACAAATTAGTTGAACTTGTTTTTAGCTTTCAGATCAATAGAAAGATTAGTTCTATTATTTCTTTCGATCAGATCTAAATAATGTACGAGGTAATTATAAAAAGAAAGATAAAGACTCTCAGTTGAAACTTAATACCAGCAGGAAGTCAGAGATAATTTAAAGCAAAAGTCTGGGCAAGCAAGAACTATAGTCCAAGTACGGAGATTGGTAGCCAAAAGTTCACATAACATAATAAGTTGTCTTGATCAAACCTTTACTGCTGATTAATTTATTTTATTTTTAACTAACACTAAGCATATTCATGTAATTTACATTTTCAACTGATCGCGATCCATAATCAAATATGTCTGACTTTATTTAACCCAGATAGTATTAAAAATACTGTGCAAGTCAATTTACCTTTGTTATGGACAAAAAAACTCCCTAAAACTCTAAGATGCTCTCTACAATAATTTGGAGCATGCGTATAGCCGTATAAAGTTTCCTAATGGTAGTTCGTACTCAACTACCAGAGTAATATGGCCAAAAACCGAAATTTATGCCTAAAGATAAAACTAGTCCAACACTCCAACCACAAATCGACTTCAATTGCCAAACAGGAAACTACAGTGTCTTCTTCACTAGGTCACTACTTCAACACTGTCATAATTTAGCACAACAAATAAGACAAAACTATCAGCTCCTGGCTTTACATTGTGATTTTATCTCGGAGAAAATTGTAAGTAGCTTCCAAAACGTTATTCACTAAATTGTGTGTTAATGTGTTTTTCCAGCTATAGCTCACAAAATAACTTCCAATCCATATCCATGTTGCATATTCTTTGTGCTTCTGTGAACATTAAAATGCACAAGTACATGGGCAGATACATAAAAAAGGAAGTAATAATGGGGTTTTAAATACCATTAAATTATTTTACACTAGGGATTTATAAATTTTCAAAAGAGCGGATAGCAGAGACCGCACCAAGTGTCAAAAACACCCTGTACATTTATTCTGTCTGATAATTATCATATTACTTGGATAAAATTGTAATCAGGTAGCAATAGGATGCAAGTAAATTCACACATCAACTGTCTCTCTTTGGGTGGATCATAAGATGATATATAAAGGTATACCAATCTTACCTTTAACATCTGAACCCCTTCTTGAAATGTAAGTCGTAAAGTTTTTGGCAAGTACTGCATGAAACAGAACAAAGAAAATAAGTAAAACAGCACCACTGAATAACATAAACGATACGGTCAAAATTTATGTGCTTGCTGTAAGAACAAATAGTAAATGCTTTATATACAATTATTTCGAATAAAGCAAGTTGAACTAAAACCTCTAGAGGCTCAAAAGGGTATTGCTTTCCGACTGCTTCAAGCTCTTTTTGGCAATTCTTTTTCAAATGGTCAAACATCGCGACGAATAAGCGATCCACGATATCCATAACCTGTATATACTATAGCTCCTTAGTACAACTGCCTTTCATGTTGTTACAGCAGGTATATGAATTTAACAAGGGTATACCTCAGAATAGTGTTGCTTGATCTCCATTTCAACATCAAGACCTGTAAACTCACATAAATGTCTGTGTGTGAAAGAGTCCTCGGCCCTGAAAACTGGACCAACCTCAAAAACACGCCGAAAATCACCACAGATTGACATTTGCTTGTGAAGCTGAGGTGACTGTGCCAAACAAGCAGGTATTCCTCCTTTGTACTGCAACCTGAAAACAGCTGAGCCACCTTCACTAGAGCCTGCCATTAATTTTGGTGTATGGATACCGACAAAACCCTCATCTTCCAGAAATTGCCGGAAAATCTGAAGAAAGTTATTTACTAATGTAATTCTTCAATTGTAATATATTTCACACTCACTATATTTTACTATATTACATCTAACTGAATACAGCATAACTGCATAGGGTAGCCACTATCTATTATCACCAAGATAATATAACTTGTAAGATGTTCACGAGCAATAGTTCTAATGCAGAAAATTATAATGAAGGCAACTACATTGCTTAACTACGGAAAACATCATATCATATACCATAAAAGACAGTAAATTTCTAGTCACATATGCAACAAGACCTTTTCAACTTGGTACTGGATGCGAAAGATCCCTTGATTAGCAGGCGTCCGCAGATCAAGAACCCTGTTGTTCAAACGGGTATCCTGATTAACACGAACAAATTGTTCACCGGCCTGAAATGTCAGAGGACCAAATCATCAACAAAATTTGATTACAGGCTTGTTAGTTCAATATCAACCTGTTGGCTTCTATACAGTTAGAGGGGTGGATGATAAAGATGAAAAAGAAAATGCACTTGTAAAGCCGCTTCAATTTCCGATTCACTTCTAGCTGCATCCTCGATATTAATAGGCAATGTTGGTAAAGCCTTGTTGACACAATAAATCTTACCAACTTGAATTTCCACCTGCAGCCAATAGTGCATCACATGTTCAAATACATACACACGTCATAAGATCTAACAACTACGTGTCAACTCGAATAAAATCATATAATTACTAAAATTGTTAGTCCAAAACGTATAAAGCACATGACTATACATCAGCCCAAAGAAGAGTAGCAAAGAGAAATTAATGAACATCATCGCCAACAACACAAGTTCTCTTTATATAGTCACATCTATTAACATATGTACGTAAATGTTATTTTCAAAACTTAGTTTCCTCATTCATTCAATTATTGTTAAGAGTATTAATTTATCAAATATTAATTTAGTCAAAAACTAAATGAGGTAAAAAAGACACATGGTCAACAATATGTACTTATTAATGGTGTATAAATTTATACTTCACTCAAGACCAAAGAACATTATCAATTAACTAAACAAGGTAAAAAAGAGCACATTGTGGACAAATCAAGTAATAATGTAGTCGAAAACTACCTGCTGAGTAGTGGCCTTAAGCGGAGAAACCGGAACCGAAACAACCCCGTGCACATCAACAAACGACTCTTTATTCAAATTGGTAACAAACTTAACCATTTGCAAACTAACAACATCTGTTTTAACTGTCAACACACACTGCACAGTAAACCCCATCTCTCTAACAACCACAAACACCATCTTTTTTGACACGGCACGAACACTATGAACGCGTCCCCTGATCAACACACTCGAATCTTTCGAGTTTTCATCGAGTGACCCGATCTCAGTCCACTGATTGGTAGCGATTGATTTGGATTGAAGCTCAATTAAAGGGATTTCGCCATAATTGGCGGCGAGTGGGTCGGGTTCATCGATGGAGACGGAAGAGATGCCGGTGGCGGCGGTGGAGGCGGCGGCGAGTTCTTGCTTGCGGCGGAGACGTTCGGCCTTTGCGAGATCTTTCTTGGAGGGCTTCTTGGTTTGGTCTTCTTGTGGGTCCATTGTTGGTAGGTAGCTAGGGTTTTGCAGAAGGGCTTTGTGATTTGAGGGAAACGATGATGAGAATGTGTGTATTGTATCTGTATTTATTTAGGAGCTTACTTGTAAGAGCTCCTAAACTGGGAAATGTGTTATATTATAAAATCTGTTTCTGTATATAATATACTAAAAAAGGAGCCAATAAAAGGGTTTTGAAATTATAAATATACCCATATTTTATATAAAACAACAAAATTGTCTCTACTTTCTAATTAATATTAAAAAAATTGGATTTATGTTATTACGCGGAATTTAACCTCTAACCACTTATGTCAAATATAAGTTTATAACCATTTAACTAACTACATTTTTTATTTTAATTTCAAATACTTAATACATAAGTCAGATAACCATTAAATTTTATTTTATCACACATTTAATTTTATTTTAACTTTTAAATTAATTATAATTCAATTAAAAAGAGATATTAAATATAAGATCAAATATATTATATAAAATAATTGTCAAAATATAGAATCAATATAACAATAATATGATTCAAAAATAAAATAGTTAATACTATAATATAATGTCATGTGTATTACATTACTACTTCACTTTTAATTGGGTTAAAATATTGAATTAATATAACAATAATATAATTTGAAAACGAACTAGTTGACACAATGATGTCACATGTGTTATATGATCAATTAGATGAAACCTAAATAGATGTTTGTTACCGTATATTACCTTTATAATTTTATTTTTGATTTTTTATTAAAATAATATAAAATATAAAATAATATTAAAATAAAATATAGACTCGAGTTATAAATAAGATTAAATATTAAATATAAGACCATATACAATATAATATATAAATACATTATGTGTGTGTTAATGTGTGTATTAGTAAACAAATATTTTTTAAATATTAAAATTTTATTAAAATATACAGTCAAATCAAAAAAATAAAATTTCAAATATATATAAAATATTATCAAAATTAAAAATATTATATTAAATTAAATAATATAATTCATTTGAATGAATAAAAAAATTATTTTCTTTTATTTTTTTAACTTTTTCTTTTTTTAAAATATTTCCTTCCTTTTCAAAAATAATTAAATTCAAATTTTAATAATATTTATAGAAAACTAATTAAGAATTAAATATAAAAATTTTAACAAAATATTCTACTCTAATAACTTTTTTAGTCATTCTTTCTCTGGTAGAATCTATTTTTCTAATTTATATGTTACATAAATTATATAAATTACTATTTATCTCCTAATGACAATTTAATTACTACTTCACTTCTAATTAAAAGTTTTATAAAAAAATATTAACTTATTTTAATTGAAAGTCCAACCAAATTATTGCTTACCTTTTAATTAGGATTTCAATTATTATTTATTAGTTAAAATTATAACTAATAAATATCAATCAATTCTAATTATAAGCCTTATAAAAGTAAAATTTATTAAATATTAGTTGACTTATTCTGTAACAATTTTTTTTTAATCAAATTATAAAAAATAATAATTTTATAAAATAATTTTTTTATAATAGATGCTAAAACATAAAACAAAATTCTTATTATCTATTAATCTATTTTTTTTAGAGAAATATGATTTTTTTAATCTTCTAATTTATAAAATAATAATAATTACATATCAGTTAGTTAATAGTTCAAAACATTAATTATGATAAAATAAAATAACGTTAATGTAGTATATTAAATGATTTGTTAAAATGTATGAATAAAAATAATATAATATATGAAAATTGATAAAATTTGTTTAGTATGTTGTCCATATAAATTTATAAAATTTAAAGAATAAATGATTAAAACCTTTTATTAGGCAGAAACATATTTAACGAGAGAGGTTTAATAAGGAGTAATTCGTTAGTTGTTGTAGGAAGACATGTTTTTTTAATAATAATTTTTAGATTAAAAAATTTCTAAATAATAATTTTTACATTTATCAAACCCCTTTTTATCAATTTTTTAACAAAAAAATGTTCTTGCTGGCACAGCAATACCTATAAACCCTAAGTCAGTGCAAGCGGCACAAGTAGCGCAATAAGATAAATAATTGATCACTTTGCGTTTTTTTTTATTCGGTGGCCCATTGGATTGGAATATAATTCTATTCTTTCCTTAGGTTGGTATCCTCGGCTTTGGTTCCTGTTTTTCAATTACAAATCTTATTTTTTTTAATTATTTTACATAATTGATCGAGTTAGCTAGGTCATTTTTCTCCACCGCTTTTTAGGGTTGTATATAAAAAAAACTTGAATTTGTTTAGATTGTGTTTGAAAACATAAATTTCATTTCAAATTATGAATTTCAAATGATAGAATTTTTATTAGTAATTTCAAATTCTCATACTAATATTTGAATTCTTAGGAATTCAAATAAAATTAAAATCCAAATTCTTATTATTACCCGAACATGTCAATAATTTGAAATCCAGAATTTCAAATGAAATCAATGTTTCCAAACATGCCATAAATTTTTTAGATTAAATTAAAGCGATGCAAACCAATAAAAATAATAGTCAATAAAATTGTTGTTAATGGTTCGATTATTCATATTATTTAAATATAAATAATTTAATTATAGTTTTTAATTTTGTGAAATACAATCTTTTTAATTAAATTTTGATTATTTTGTTTTAACTAACACGTTCATGAAAGGGTTACTCCGAACATTTAGAATTATATGGCTACAATTATTACCCTAGGAAGTATATATGAATTGCGTAACTTTTTAACCATGCCTACAAGTGGAAGGTTGAGGCATGTACCTTCTCTGAAGTGCATTATATTTTCAATACAAACTATTGTCAATCCAATTCTCGATGATTGGATCATACCAATGAACATATTTGAATTTACTAATTTGAAAGATTTATTTTAAGTTGGACGTCATTATGCAAGATACGAGGATCCTATTAATGCAATAGGTGAACTAACTAATTTTAACACATCATTTTTAATATTTAGACACCATTAAAGAGCTTTTATTTTGCATATTATATGATTTGTGCAATGTTTCGCAGATGTAATTGGAGTTATTGATATTCCAGTTGAAGTGAAAACAATACAGACTATGTATGGTGAAAGAGCAGGTTATTTGTTTACAAGTAACAAATGGAAAGTAATCTTTGCCTGTTATTGTATATGGAAGAATGATTCAAGTCACAACTGAAATATTTGAAAAAGATCTTGAACAACCTATTGTTGTTATTCTAGAAAGTGTTAAACTACAAATGTTGCGGAGTGAGTTTTTGGCTTAAAATTTGAAACATTATAAATACATTACAATTATCAATTATAATATTAAATATATTGTCTTATTTATTTCGGATTCAACTTCCATCTTCACATTACCATGTTCACAAGTTTATGCTTATTTTGATATCGTTGAGGTTGAAAAAATGAGGGAAATGTAAAATATTTGCTTTTTATTAAATCTATAAATTCTAAAAACTATCTATATCTTGCTGATTCTGATACAAAAAATGATTTTTCATCTTTCATTTGTAGGTACGCGAATGCTTGATGTGATTTGCATATGTTTGTAGCCTTGATGTGTAAAATTTTTGTATTACCTTTTAAGTTCGCTTTAATAATTCGTTATTATTTTACACAATGTCTTCCGAACATATTATTCACTTAGTTCATTTGGTTAATAATTATTCTGAATAAATATTATTCGAATCTTAAAGGTAGAGTTGTTAAAGTCATTAGTTATTAAAGTTCATTGAACTATTACGTTTCAAGCTACTTACATTAATTTACGATGTTTTCCCAGATGATAATCTATTATAGAAGGGGTTGAATATAATAGACACAAAGTAATCGATCAAGAATACAAGTATATAAAAGAAACACTGTTTTGTATTAATATGATGAACTTGAATACAAAACTCTCTCAAGAAATTCACTGTTCTTAAGAGCTACAAGGTTATGAAAGATATATCTTGAATGTTACAATTTAATGTTAACCTATGCCTGTGTTTATATAAACACGATTACAAATTTCAATTACAAAACATATAATGATAAGAATAACTTCCATAAGGTAAATTAGACTTGCATTAGAATTCTTTCTTCACTATCCAAATCAAATTCTGATTTGTCTATTTCCTTTACAAACCCTGAATTATAAACTCTGTCGGTTTGTTAATCTCTGATAGAGCATTCTCTATTAGAGTAAAATCTGATTGAGTATTCTCTGATAGAGTAAACTCTGATCGACAGCTTCCTTAAACTCTGATGACGTCATCAATCATAAACTCTATTCTGGTATTCTCTGACAGCATTAGTATTTATTTTTTAATAATTTCCCCCAATTTATGCTTTATTAAGTAAAACATAAATTTCACTTATGATGTCAGAAATATGGAGACAAATGCATCAGAGTTTGAATCTTCCTTCTTTGCTTAAATTATTCTATATGAGAAGTCTTCTTCCAGAAAATTGTTTAGTAGCTTCTTCTCAGCATTCTTTAACAACTCAACAATCTTCTCCTTCAATTCTTTCATTTGATCAGAAGAGTCATCAATTTGGAATATAGCAGCTCTTAAATTATATATTGATGATCTCTCCATCCTTTCATTTAAAGGAATGCAACATGCATTCTTTCCATCAGGATTTAAAATAAGTGTAGGAATGCCTAACACCATCTTGACCTTTGCATCTTCTTTAGTCATGGCTTTCTCAGAATCATCTTCAAGTACATACCGTGGTTTGTATTCCTCAGAGTTTATCATCAGTAGTCTCTTATTCTTCTTCTTCTTCTCATTTATCACACCTTCAAGAATTTTTAACCAAGTGACTTCATTTTCATCATTAAGAAGATAAAGAATATGTTCAAGTTCTTTGGATGCCTTGTGAATCATATCTTCTTCAGCAATTTTCAACACTCTTCCATTCTCCCAGAAATATAACAGCTTTTCCTTTTCTTGAGCACCATTAAATATATTCTTCACTATGTTCACAGATATTAACTTGTCCAGATGCTCTTGAGATAAATCTTCCTCAGGCTTGTCTTTCAATGAGAAGGGGTCTCTGAAAGTATTGGTTTCACCCCTATAGACCTTTGCTTATGAATCATCAATACCACCCTTGTTTTTACCAAGTCTAGCATTGAGAGTCAGATTTTGAGTTTTTGTCCATAGAAGATCAGGCTTTTTCTTTCTGATAAAAAATTATTGTTCCTCTTCTTCATCTTCAAAACTTGATCCACCTGGGAGAAATGTAGTTCCTGACATAGTGATAGAAGTTTTTAGTTTTGCTGGAGATTTTTGTTGGATTCTTGAAGTTGACCTTGTTTGGATTTCAGGAGTTGGATTTGTCTTTTCTTCAATAGGTTTGGGAGCTTCAGTAGGTTTGGCTTGGACAGGCTTAGATGCAATTTTCTTTTATTGAGTAGGTGCCTTCCTTTGTGTTGGAGCTTTCTTCACGTACTTTCTTTTCTTCTAGACTTGAGCATTGTCAGTACCAGATTTTTTCAATTCTTCTTCAACAACAATGGGATCCATTCCTGGATTTTCTTTTTCAAAAATTTTTCTTGCCAGTTCTACATCTTTTAGATTTTTCTCTTCAATCTTCTCAGGCTTTTTTTCTTCTTCAAGCCTTTTTGCCAATTCTAAGTCAGCATCCATCAGAGTTTGCTTTTCATATTTTATCTCAGAGTTTGATGTCATCAGAGTTTGAGAGTTTTTCCAATCAGAGTTTGTTGCATTAGAGTTTGCTTCTCATCTTTATGACTCTCTTGATCTTCATCATCATGTTTTCATCTTTTTGTACAACATCCTCCTTGCATTTGTCTGTAGACACCTTATCCCCCTTTCTGACATCATTGCCTTTTCTGACTGTGAGAATCTCAACAATTGCATGTAGCATACTCTGCATAGAGTAGACAGTAGTGGAAAGATTATCAACCTTGACTTCCAAAGCATCCTATTTTGTTGAGACATTCTTGAGCTTTAATTCCAAAGCATGTTGAGATGTTGTAACAGCAGTTTGAACAGATGCAGTGGTCTTGTTGACAGATTCTTTTAATTCACAAACTTCTTTGTGAAGTCCCTTAGACAACACAGTAGTGGCTTTTAGAACTGTTTTCATCTCTTTAGAGTTTATTTCCTTGTCAGCTTTGTTGATCAATTCATGAACATGTGGTCAAGTGATTTCTTCATTTGTGTATTTCCAAGGCATATCCCAGATGGATTGTCTATGAGAGTTGAGAAGATCTTCACTTGATGGTTCCCCTTTTGAGCTGAAATCTCTTTTGACACCTTCTTCATCCAAGGCAGCTTCAATTTCACCTTTAGGCTTTTCAACTACCATATAATCAGGATAATCCATCCTCGGTCTTTCATGTACATCAAAAGAATCAACATGCCATTTATTTGTGTTGTATCTCTGAGTATATGGAATAGAAAGATCTGTAAATTTTTCATCCAAGAATATTGGCCCATCAGAGTCTATGTCCTCCCCATCAGAGTTTATATCTTTATCAGAGATTGGATGATCAGAGTTTGTGGTGACTGATAAACTCTGAGTTCCTGCAAAAGTAATAGAACAACCTAAATCACTCTTTTCTTTTAAAGTAATCTTATTACTTCTCACATCACACAGATCATAACTTTAATAGTTAGATTTTGCTCACTAGAAGTAACTAACTTCTTTCTCAATTCTACCTCTCCTTTTGCCAAATCCAGTGCCTGCCTCTCATTATTAATTTTGTTTTTCACACATTTTATCTCAGACTCACTAGAAAAGCTCAACACACAATGTCCTACAGAAATAAGAGGTGACTGAGAAAGGAGGTCTGTAGTCACATAAATAGGGGTACCCTTTTTAGGACTATCCATGGTCATCCCAACAGTAAAAGTAGGAAATATAAATTTTGAACTTATACAATCAGGGAATGTAAATTCTGAAAAAAAGTCAGAGTTTCTACCTTGAGTATTTATTGATGTAGATGAAGTCTCCAAAGGCTGTGCAGAGAGAGGTTGCACTAAAATTGCATCAGTGATTGCCAATGGAATGGTCTAAGAGCTTGACTTCTCAGCATCAGTAACAGTAGAATCTTCATTGATTGATTGTGTGCCTGCATCCAAACTTTGATTGGATGGTTCTTGTGGGGCAGGGGCCTTAACAACTTCTTTAACCCTTTGAGTTGAAGTTCTTGTGGGTTGTACCCCTGATTACTGTTGGCTTCACTTGCTTCTTCTTCAATGGCTGCTGTTAAACTTTGATCAATAGGTTCTTGTGGGCCTGGCCTATCAATGACTGCTACCTCACTTTGAGAGGCAGGTTCTTGCGGGTCCTGGCCAAAAGAAACTTGTTTCTTCTTCTTTCTTGAAAATTGCTTTGAACTAGGAGAGGATGGAGTTGATTTTGACTTCTTTGCTTCCATCTCCTTTCTTACTTCTTCTGCCATCTCCCTTACTCTTTCATAAGAAATCTCCTTGACAGTTTGCTTGGGAGATTGAATAGGAGAATCAGATATTGTCACTTGAACAACTTCACTTGTAGCAACAGTTGCATTATCACCAGCTTAATCAGATTTTATCAACTCATAAGAGTTTATCAAGTTATTAGAGAATATAGGCTCAGAGTTTCAGACTGCATCAAAGTTTATCAAATTTTCAGAGTTTATGGCTTCATTAGTGTTTAAAGGTTGATCATAGTTTACAGCTTTAGAGATTAAAGCATTAGAGACTACAACCTTGACCAATCTTCTTTTCTTCTTTTTCATCTCAAGCAATGGGTTTATTGTGAATGGCTTCATGTATGGAGCTGGAGGAATTTCAGAAGCCTTCTTTACAACATTCTTTACTGGAAAAACTAATCCATCATCACCATCCTCAGAATCAGTTGGTTCATCAATCAATTTCCTCTTTCTTGGAGATGATTTCATTATTGATTTTCCCTTCTTTTTGATTGTGCCTTGGTGCTGAGTGGTTTGTTTTATAATTACAGTCTTTTGGGAGACTGTAGAGGTTGGTAATTGTGTTTGGTGATCAGTGTTTGGTGGGTGGCTTGGGTTAGAATCAGAGGGTGCTAAATTCTGATCCATAGCCACTGGTAGAAAATCCCTTCCATACATGATATGCATTCTCTGATTTAAGATAAGCCTGACCCATGTAGGATAAAACAAGTTGCAGAGATTATCTGCATATTCTTTCTTTCCATCCTTCCTAGCTAATTCAGAAAATATTCTTTTGTTCATACAAAAACTAGCTAGACTCTGATCATGCTCAAAAATTACATCATGCAATAAATAGCTAAAGATTAACTGTAAAAATCTAGCAGAATAAATAATATGTGCATCATCCTCTATTTTACTAGCTAATTGCCTAATTATTAAATAGAGAAAATTAAAATTAAAATTGTGGGTCAGAGAATACTCAATCTGTTGAGACAGCTGCGGAATTGCATCAAAATTGGTGCATTTTGCTGTGAAGGCCTTCGTGATGCAGTCGAAGAAAAAAATTCATTCTCTTCTTAAATGGGACCTTGTCAAACTCCTCAATTTAGATAGGCTACCTCCATAGCCTATTGCTCTGAAAAATTCTTTAATTTGATCATCATTTGTCAAATCATCATACAGAACCATTTCTAGAAGATGAAGGGCTTGTCTTACCACATCAAGTGTTATTGAATATTTCCCGTTGCATTGAAAAGTGATTATTGGTTCTTCATCATCACCAGCATTATTGAACTTGGTTGTTGACCATATTCTGATCAAAGACTGTGTAGAAAAGTTCATGGGTTCTTATAGAGCACACCTAATGTAGCTGTTCTGCAAGAAATCTTGAATAACATGATAATCTTGAGGTGCTTTAGTTTTTGATAAGAGAGAGATGTAATTTGTTGCAGCAAAAGTATAGTTTTGGAATGAAAAACCTTTAGATGTCATTGAAACAAAGATATGCAGGTTAAGAAAAATTAGGGTTTGAGAAGAAAAATGAGAGAGAAAGCAAGACGTAAATAGATGAATCAAAGTGAAAATATGAAATAAACTATTCCCTCTCAATTGCAAATAGTATTTAGTGGGACACGTGGCATGAATTTATTGGAAGAGTAATGGGTAGTGCAATTCTTAAAATACAGTAAGAGTTTGTGTATCTGCGTCTAAAAATGAATCAATTTACGTGAGATACACGCACCCTATGATTAGTCCAATCAGAGAATAATAATTATGATGTATAAAATGAAATATGATGTCATAAATAATATCTTAGAGTTTAGCATGTAATCAAAGTTTATTTAAGTCAGAGTTTAGCATGTAATCAGAGTTTATATAAGCAGAGTTTAATATTCACTGTCAGAGTTTACCACATACTCTCACAGAGTTTACCATAAACACTAATATCTTGTGATCAGAGATTAGATATTTCAATGATCAGAGTTTACTCCATTTTTTATCAGAGTTTACCACATATTCTGATAGAGTTTATCATATACTCTGATTGTGTGCTACTTGCCTTCTGGAGTTGTGCCACTTTTCACCATCCCTAATTTAGAAACCAATCTTGTAAATGTTGTTTCACACAGAGGCTTGGTGAAAATATCTTCTAATTGTTGATCTGTGGGAACAAAATGCATTTCAATTGTCCCATTCATGACATGTTCCCTTATGAAGTGATATCTGATACTGATGTGCTTTGTCAAAGAATGTTGAACTGGATTTCCTGTCATTGCAATAGCACTTTGATTATCACAACAAATAGGAATTTTTGAAAATTTCAAACCATAGTCTAATAGTTGATTTTTCATCCATAAGATTTGTGCATAGTAGCTTCATGCAACTATATATTCAGCTTCTGTTGTTGATGTTGAGATAGAATTCTGTTTCTTACTGAACCATGATACAATTCTTCCACCTAGAAATTGACAACTGTCACTTGTGCTTTTCCTATCAATTTGTATCCTATAAAGTCAGCATATGAATAACCTATTAATTTAAAGTCAGACTATATAGGGTATCATAAGCCAAGATTGATAGTGCCCTTGAGATATCTTAAAATTCTTTTAACAGCAATCAAATGAGGTTCCCTTGGATTTGCCTGAAATCTAGCACATAGACATGTGACAAACATGATGTCTGGTCTACTTGCTGTCAAATAGAGAAGTGTACAATCATTCTTCTGTATGCTGTAATATCTACAAGTTCTCTAGTGTCTTGATCAAGTTTGGTTCCAGTAGCCATTGGAGTTATTGCAGATGCAGAGTCTTGCATTTGAAACTTAGTGAGTAGATTCTTTATATATTTAGACTGATTTATGAAAATACCTTCATCAGTCTATTTCACTTATAACCCTAGAAAATAACTCAATTCTTCTATCATGCTCATTTGATACCTGGACTACATTAGTTTTGAAAATCTTTTATAGAGTTTCTCATTAGTGGAACCAAATATAATATCATCAATATATATTTGAACCAATAATAAATCCTTACCTTGAGTTCTATAAAACAAGGTTTTATCAATAGTACCTCTTATAAAACCACTTTCAAGTAGAAATTGAGCCAGAGTTTCATACCAGGCTCTTGGTGCTTGTTTGAGTCCATATAAGGCTTTATCCAGTCTGTAGACATGATTTGGATATTTT
Organism: Oenanthe sinensis; assembly: GCA_028671895.1. Lineage (NCBI taxonomy): Eukaryota > Viridiplantae > Streptophyta > Magnoliopsida > Apiales > Apiaceae > Oenanthe > Oenanthe sinensis. The sequence goes on along the minus strand of JAPMAC010000194.1, from coordinate 2,601,606 downwards.
GGATTGACAAAGCCAGGTGGTTGTTCAACATAAACTTCTTCTTCAAGTTCTCCATTTAAAAATGCACTTTTAGCATCCATTTGGTAGACTTTGAATTTCTTGTGTGCAGCATAAGCAAGAAAAATTATGATTGCTTCAAGTCTAGCTACAGGTGTAAAAGTTTCATCATAATCAATGCCTTCCTATTGAGAGTAACCTTTGGCAACTAGTCTTACTTTGTTCCTTGTAATGATTCCATCAGAGTATGTCTTGTTTCTAAACACCCACTTTGTGCCAACAACTGATCTGTTCTTTGGCCTTGGAACTAGGGTCCAAACTTCATTTCTTTCAAACTCATTTAATTCTTCCTGCATTGCAGTAACCCAATATGCTTCCTTCAAAGCATCTTCAACCTTCTTTGGTTCTATTTGAGAAAGAAAACTACGAAATAGACATTCATTCTGAGTAGCTTTCATTGTCTGTACTCCACTTTCTAGATCACCAATAATTAAATCAAGTATGTGATCTTTGGTCCATTTTCTTGGATGTGGAAAATTCCTTGAGCTAGATGCTCCCCCATGATTTGTGCCTTCATAGAATGATTCTTCTGTAAATGCTGATCCTCCCCCTGAAGTTGTGCTACCATCAGTATATGGTGACTCAGAGTTTGAATAATCAGAGTTTGAGTGATCAGTGTTTGTGGTTTCAGAGTTTGTGTTAGTTAGAGTTTGGCTAGACTTTGATATTGCAATAATTGAGGTTTTTTCTCCAATATCAGTAGGTGATTGACGTTGCTCCCCCTCAACATGTGCAGAATCTTCAATTTCTATTTCAATCATTTCTGAGTCAGAGTTTAAGGAATCAGAGTTTGGCTCAACAGTGTTTACTCATCAGAGTTTAGTTCTTCAGAGTTTGTGTTCTACAATTTATTTTCAAACCTCAGAATTTCCTGAGCATCTTCATCAAGTAACCCAGCTATTTTTCCTTCATCAAAAGAGACATTAATAGATTCCATGACTGCCATGGTCCTTAGATTAAACACTTTGAATGCCCTTGAAGAAGTTTTAAAAATTGTTACATATCCAAAAATACCTTCATCTACTTTGAGTTTAAACTTCTTTAATTGCTCAGGATGTGCTTTAAGAATAAAAAACTTGTTTCTAAAGATGTGAAAGTATTTAACATTTGGCTTTCTTCCCTTCAATGTTTCATATGGATTCATTCCATGTTTATTTATAAAAGTGCAATTCTGAGTAATGCATGTAGTATTCACAGCTTCGGCCCAAAATTAAGTAGGTAGCTTAGCTCCTTCTAACATTGCTTTGGTAGCTTCAATGAGAGTCATGTTCTTCCTTTCAACTACACCATTTTGTTGAGGTGTTCCAGGTGCTGAAAATTATTGAATAATTCCTTTTATTGAGCAGAACTCCTCCATTGTAGAATTCTTAAACTCTGTTCCATTATCACTTCTTAGATTCTTTACCTCATGTGGTGATCCATTCTCAATCATAGCAATATGATCAAAAATTATCTCATCAGTTTCATCCTTTTTATGCAAAAAGTACACCCATGTAAATCTTGTGTAATCGTCTACAATCACCAGAGTATATTTCTTATTTCTAATGGACATAATGTTGACTAGACCAAATAAATTAAGATGCAATAGATGAAAAGGTTGATCAATAGAATTTTCAGTTTTGCTCAAGAAAGATGTCTTCTTTTCTTTGGTCTTTTGACATGAATCACAGAGTCCATCAGGATAAAATTGAACTTTTGGAATATCTCTAACTAGATCCTTTTTCACTAATTCATTCATGTTTCCAAAGTTCAAGTGACACAGCTTTTTGTGCCAATTCCAGCTTTCCAAAGATGATGCCTTTCCAAGTAAATAAGTTAAGAGACCATCAGAGATTACATCCAAGCTAGCTTCAAATAATTTGTTATGTCTGTGACCAATATGAACTACTTTGCCATCCTTTTTTCTTTTCACTTCACAATGAGTTCCATGAAATTCCACAGAATAACCCATGTCTGTCATTTGACTCACACTTAACAGATTATTTTTGAGTCCTTCAACCAGAGCTACATTCTCAATGATGACATTTCCAATAACAATATTGTCATATCTCAGTATTCTTCCTATGTTGCCATCTCCATAAGATACTGTTGGGCCAGCCTTCTCCTCAAACTCTGAAAACAGGGATTTGTTTCCAATTATATGTGCAGAACATCCACTATCAATCATTAGGATGTTTTTCATGTTTCCCTGCAATCAGTTAATGCAAATTAATTAGTAGATTTTGGGATCCAAACAAGTTTGGGTCCTTTCTTTTGAAACCTGTTAACTCTTGTAGCAGAAGTATTTTTATTAGAGTTTATGTTAATAGAATTTTCATTATCAGAGTTTATACTGTCAGAGTTTACTTTTCTTTTATCAGCTTTTATCACATATGTTTGCTTGATAGTATGTTTAGGAGATTTATTATTTGAGGCAATAGTTCATAATAATTGTAATACAAACTATGATATTCTTTGCATGTGTAAATTGAATGTCATAAACTACTACAGTGAAAACAGGGATTTTGTGGTCTCTATCTAGTTTGTTTTCTAGCCTCTGAACTAGATCTCTCAGGTTCCTTCTTTTTGTTTTGTTTGTAGTCAATGGCAAGATGATTTGAATTACCACAAGTAAAACATGTTTTTCTAGGAGCATCAGGGATATACTTATAGTTATTCTCCTTAGTAATTCCTACTTTTCCATTTCTATTTCTTTTTACCTTTTTAGGTTTGTTTTTATTAATGAATGCATTTAACTTTTCTTTAAGTTGCTTCTGAGAAAGTAATACTATATTCACTTTTTTATTTTCTAACACACTATTCTTTTTACATTTGTTATTATTAGAGCATTCACCAGAGATATTCTTCTTGTCATTACTAGCTCTAACAAATTTCACAGATTCACTCAATGTTCCTTTTGTGTATGTCTTAGTGTGTGTTTTCTTGTCAGATTCATAACCTAAGGCAGAAGTCCAATTTTTGTTAGAAAACATTTGTTGGACTCTTTTACCAGAGTTCGTCCAAACTCTGAAAGTTTCCTTCTCTTTAGCTATTTCAGATTTCAAATATTCAACTTAAATTTCTAATTGAGTTTGCATATGTATGGCATTTTCATAGTCTTTCTTAGTGCTAAGTATGTGTGAATTTTCAGATTCAAGAAGGTCATTCCTTGCAGTCAGAGTTTGTATCTCAGATTTTAATCTTTCATTCTCAAGAGACTGTGACTTAAAGCTAACATGCAAGATTCTAAGAAAAGATTTTAATTCATGGATATCTTCAGTATTAAAATTGAAGACAGAGTTTGGTACCTTATCAGATTTTAAGATGGGAGCATCAATGTTTGCCATGAGAGCATAGTTGGTTTCTTCTTCAGAGTCTGAGGAATCCATCCAATCTTTCTTTGATATGATTAGTGCTTTTCCAGATTCCTTACTTCTGCATTCAGTAGCAAAGTGCCACATCTTGTTACACTTGTAACACTTGACTTTTGATTTATCAATTATTTTTTATTTTCCATCTCTATCTTCTCATTTTCTGAACCTGTCTTTCTTCTCTGATTCTCCATGCTTCTTCTAGAAGTTCCCTTGCTTTCTGTTCTTTCTATACTTCATCTTCTTGAAACCCTTGACAATTATAGCAATCATCTCCATCATGTCAGAGTCTGTGGAGTCATCATAGTTTGTTTCAAACTCTAATTCACTGTTTTCATTAACAATTACAGCCTTTTGTTTTCTTATTGAGGTTTTAGAGACTTTTTCATTTGGTTCTTCAATCTTGGCCTCAACATTCAAAGCAATGGATTTTGCCTTGTTGCTCTTCCTATTTTTTTCTTTGTTGTAACTCTAAATCATGTGTCTTCAGCCTTCCATATACTTCATCTAGAGACATCTCATCCAAATCAGCTATGTCTCTTATCAAGGATGTTTGCAAATCCCATGCTTCAGGAAGAGCCCTTAGAAACTTGGTGTTAGAATCCTCTTTGTCATACACCTTATCCGCCAAAACCAAGTTATTTAACAGAGTTAGAAATCTGTCATAGATATTTGTGAGGGACTCATTCTGTTTAGCTTCAAAATATTCATACTCTTGAATTAAAACAGATCTTCCATTCTTCTTGATTTCCTTAGTCCATTGGCATTGAACCTCTAGTGCATCCTAAATTTCTTTGGCAGTTTTGCATGCAATTACCCTGTTAGACATTACATAGTCAAGACTGTTATACAATATGTTCCTTACCTTTGCATCTTTGAGAACTTCTTGCTTTTCCTCATTAGTCCACTCTTTCTTGTACTTAAGAGTATAATGTTCAAGGACTTGTCTTTCTTCCACAATTGTAGATGGCACTAGTTTGGTTGGGAGATACTGACCTTCAATGATTCTGTCTGTATAATTAGGATTAGTTGCTTCTAAGAACATCATCATCTTCATCCTCCATGTAGGATACTCAGTTTTCTTCAAGATTGGAATTTTTATGCTTTCATACTTGTTTCCAAACATGTTTATGTGATCGTTTAGTTAAAAATAATTGTCTGCTTTGATACCAATTGTTTGCCCAGATGATAATCTATTATAGAAGGGGGGTTGAATATAATAGACATCAAGTAATTGATCAAGAATACAAGTATATAAAAGAAATACTATTTTGAATTAATATGATGAACTTGAATACAAAACTCTCTTAAGAAATTCACTGTTCTTAAGAGCTACAAGGTTATGAAAGATATATCTTGAATGTTACAATTTAATGTTAACATATGTCTGTGTTTATATAGATACAGTTACAAATTCCAATTACAAAACAGATAATGATAAGAATAGCTTACATAAGGTAAATTAGACTTGCATTTGAATTCCTTCTTTACCATCCAAATCAAATTCTGATTTGTCTGTTTCTTTTACAAACTCTGATTTGTAAACTCCATCGGTTTGTTAATTTTTGATAGAGTATTCTCTGTTAGAGTAAACTCTGATTGAGTATTCTCTGATAGAGTAAACTCTGACCGACAGTTTCTACGTCAGCAATCATAAACTCTGTTCTGGTATTCTCTGACAGCAGCAGTGTGGATATGTATGTGAAATTTTTTTATTATAATATCTTTGTTCCAACACTTGTTATTATTCAATTTTTAAATAATTATTTTCCTTGATAATTTTTTCTTTCCCATTGAAATCTTTTAAAAACTTGAAATATTTTTTTTTTATTATAAGAAGAAATATTATTAATGAAAAAACAAATTTATCAAACTAATTTAATTGAATCAACAGTGTTAATAATATAATATATTTTTTGATATATAGTTTCAATTAGAATAAAAAAATCAAAAGCCTGTGCGCGTGTAAAAAATACTAGTAATATAAAATCTTATATAAAATCTTCCTTTATAAATCAACGGTTGATTTAATAATCTCTTAATTTCCTCAATAAAAAGTGTTCCTTATATCCCTACTCATATATATTATAATATTATATATTAGGTAAGGGAATTTATATCATGTGAGCGAAATTAATGTAGCCATTTATCAATATATACCTTTTTATATCTATTTTGGGGTCGTTTGGTTCATGAATCTTAGGTATTGGGTATGGATTTTGTTCATTCTAAACTCATGGCTGGTGTTTGGTTGAAATTTTTTAATTTTAAAACTCATACCTCAAACCCATAAGGTGTTGGTTTCTCATACATTAGGGGGGGAAGTGGGTATAAAATGGGGTATGAGGAATCACATCAAAAAATTATTATTATTATCTTTGTTTATAAAATTACATGTTAATTTTTAAAATAAAAAATTTATAATGATGTTGTTTGCTATTTAATAAATAATAGTGATTTGTTTTTCACATTAACTGCATATATTTTTTTATTTATTAAAAAATATATTAAATTAACAAATTCATTCTATTACTCAACCAAATAAATGATATGAAGAATGATACTTCATCCTCATATTACTTTAACCCCATACCCGAACCCGATATCATTTCATGAACCAAACGACCCCTTATAAATATGTCATATTAACTTATTAACACACTTAAATATAAATATCAAGACTAATATACCATTAGTTTTACTTAACGTACTTTATATGACTTGTAACTAATAATTAATAAGTTGATATATAATTATTTTATTTTCACAAATCTTAATATTATAGTAATTCAATTTTTCTGAAGATGATGTTGTAATATATGTTTTTTTATTATATGGTTATTTCAATTATGATATGATATGATTAAATTCTCGAATCTTATTATATGTATATATAAAATATGGGTTGGTTAGATCTTTACACTATTTTTTTTATTTTCATGTTTATTTATGATTTTTTGTTAAATCAAAATTGTAAGGAGAAATTTTATTTTAAAATTTATATGTTTAATTTATATTAGAATTATACAATAAAATAATTTGAATATTTAAAAATATGTTTATTGATATGTTTAATTTAGATTTAGAGGATTGAATTTAAAAATATTATTTAAATATTACATTTATGTTAAATTTATTTTAAAATATCAATTATTTTAGGTTACAGAGATAAAAACGTCCTTAAGAAATTATTAAGATAAAGAAAATTGTGTATGTGACCCATTTGAAAATATAGACATTTGTAGACAACATTTAAATTTGGAATGTATCAGAAAAATACCAATGAGATTTTTCAGTAAATTATATATCAATTCCATGTAAAAAATATAAATATTAATTGATTTTATTTAATTTTTATATTTTGATTGACTCTAAAACAAATGATAGTTTATACTGTAATATGTAATGTTGTTCTAAAAATATAAAAAGCATTTATATATCATAAGTTAAGGGTAAAATATGTCATTAAACATTAAAACAGTGTAATAAATGCTATTATTAATGTGTGCATAATAAAAAAAACGGCTAATAATAAGGAAGAGAGCAACTACCTCCCAAATTATCCACCATCATTGCCACATCCATTTTGTACTAAGCACGATCAGATAACTACAAGTAATTTTGTACGCATAAAATCAGGACTGCTTTAAATTTTATAAATATATTTGATAACATTCACGTGTCCATTCAAACCCAGATTGCACCACCACATTTTTTAACATCAAATCATACCAATAACTTCTGATTTTCTGCAATTAAAAACCAATCATACCATTATTTGTTTCGTTCCCTCGCGCCTACTTGAAACACGTAATCAGAATGCTTGCATTCTGTTTTGTATTACGCTAGAGGGAGGATTGAGGAAACACGATGATCACATTTAGTACATTTTTAATGACATAAGTTCATGCTAAGAGCTCACTTAAGATCTTGATCACACTCGCAAAGCGTGTTCCATCAGATTACATGTTATATTAAGTAGGTATTTAACTTACTACCCACCTTTATTAGAATGTTATTCATGACAGCGTCATGTAGAGATTTAAACCAAAAATATATATGGAAATTATTGTATCTATTTGGCATCCTTGGAAAGCAAGTTCTTGGAATCAACTTTACGAGCATTGCAGACTTCATCACACGCGTCTCCTCTTTCAAAGACAGCAGCAGCCCCCATCCCCGTGCCTGTAAATATACACAAATCTTAAAATGACTGGAGGGAGAGAGGGAGAGAGGGAGAGAGGGAGAGAGGGAGAGAGGGAGAGAGGGAGAGAGGGAGAGAGGGAGATATATATATACATACCTATGCACATGGACACAACACCAAATCGGCAGTCCCTACCACGGCGCTTCATCTCATGTAACAATGTTGCAACACAGCGGGCTCCTGTTTACAATATGTTAGTCTCTTGGAAATAAACAAAAAAACTAAAGACTGTATAACTACCTCAGTCACATGACTATGGAATGAGATTTGCTAGAGATGTTTTGTTTTCGGCTCCAAAATCCACCAAAGAGTATGAGAATCCCATAAATTATAATGATGTCCATAGCCATCATTAATTAATCATTACGTGTATCCATACTTCTTTTAACCACTACGAACATATGCAATTATGATTCTAGTCTTCATTTGTCATAATGTCCTCAGTGTCTTGTGTCTATGGTTTTGTAGATATAACAAATATATTGGCGCAATGAACTCAACCTTAGCAGCATGAGGGGCCCGAGGGGCTATGGAATTAGAGAAGGTAAAGTCTTGGATCAAAATCATTTCATATGCCCTATAACTTCCAATTGCAAAACACGAAGAACTTGATACATCAAGGAGCATCTTCATTATGCGCAGGAAGTAAGGAAAGAGGAGATTTTTTTACTTAAATATTCTCACAAGATTTAACTACTCAATAAAAAAAAAGCACAAGATGAAGCTTTTCTAAAGAAACTCGGAAGGCACTTATCCAAAACGAATAACTAGAACTAGACCGAAATATAATCCACAGTCTACACACTCTCATTATTCTACTTGTATAATAACACAAAAGGAAAATAATAATCTATATTATCAAGAGTTAAGGATTGTAATGAAGTTTGCAACATCTTGAACATATATTTCACTGTACCCCAGGCAAGGGAAAAAATTCTCAGTTACAAACGACATAGTAAAGTAAACAAGCAAATGACAAAGATATGGCAGGTGAAGAACCTATTAAGAATTTAACAAGATATGAATCACTTGTAGAGTCATTTATTCAAACAATCAAAGAAGCTTTCCTGATAGAATATGTTCTGATAAATATAATTTTAATGTATTTTCAAAGCACATGAAGATCCTAATAAATAGAGAAAAAGGTAATACATGTCTATATACCACATACCTGTTGCTCCTAAAGGATGACCCAGAGCCATGGCACCTCCATTAACATTGATCTTTGCTGGATCTAGTTCCAGCTTCTTCTGGCAATACACGTACTGAGATCCAAAAGCCTGCAGTATGGGAGCAGGGTTGGAATTGTTGCGTAATAATAAATTTATTTTATAAGAATCATCATGCTTAATAATACCAGCTTACCTCGTTGATTTCGAAAAGATCAATATTATCAAGTTCAAGACCAGCAGATTTAACTGCAGCTGGAATTGCAACAGCTGGGCCCACTCCCATGACGGCAGGATCTACCCCGACAGCAACAAAAGTCCTACAAGGTATGACCAATAGTTTAATCAGTAGCTGAGACCCAGTTACCTCGTTCATTTTAATCACAAGGATTTACCGATGAAATTGTCATGATGAAGTGTAAAAGAGATATTGTAAACCCAATAGTTATGTAAGCTTCAAGTCATTTAAAAAACAATATATAACAAAGGTCCAAACATATGTTTCTGAAGTTACCCAATCTCGTAATCTTTGCTTGATCAGTTTACATACTTGAATCCTATGTTACTCAGACTCGGGTACGGAAAGTCGGAAAATTGGGGACACGGGGATACTGTCCTATTTTTAGACACGGGTACGGGGACACACCATGATAAATTAATAAACAAGTATGGTAAGTAAGATATCTTAACAAAAAGTTACAATAAAACTTAGATTAAACATGATTTTGTAAAGAATTTTGCAAATTAGGTGTCTTCTCTGCTTTTATCTCAATTTTGCTTCTTTTTTTCTTCTTGAATATTTATTTTGAATCGGAGGTTTTAGTCTTATTTGATCTTTAAATTGGTCAAAGTGTCCATATTTTAGTCAAAGGATCCGACACAAAATGAGTGTCGTGTCCGAGTGTCCAATTGTCCGACACGGGTATGGCGAGTAAAACAGAAGAGTCGGAGTAACATAGCTTGAATCTACAAGATTCTCTTACATTGAAGTTTCTACAGTACAGCAGTACCCATTCTAAATAAATAGCAAGTCGTAGCCTCCTAGGAGCAAAGAATACCATACCATTGCTAATAATATCAGTTATATGAAACCTAAGCATAGCCTCATCAGCCATCACAAGAATGTTGAAATTAAGATTTCATATGAAACCATATATAACTTAGTCAACTTAAATATTTAATAATACTGAAACAGGAGGGAGGAACATACCTAAATACACCAAGAATTGAAATTTAACAATTCAAACAAACTGGGATAAAGTTGTATCCTTAAAACATCTAAATTTAATTAAGGAACTTAACTAGGAAATACATACCTAAATACACCAAGAATTGGTAATCCTTTCTGCATTGCAACACTCCTCTTCATAAGAAGAACAGCTGCAGCAGCATCACTAACTTGGCTAGAATTTCCTATACATATAAATGACATTAGATTAACAGAAATAATCTTCATCAAATACAAGTCAAGTACATGATGCATTAATACCAGCAGTTGTTGTTCCGTCTTTCTTAAATGAAGGCCTCAGTTTCCCAAGATCAGCCACATTTGTGTTTGCCCGAATTCCGTCATCCGCAGAGATAGTAACAGGTGTTTCATCACCGGTTTTTGGGTCCACAATCTTTTGTAGCAGAATATTTAATCAGTGTAAAAATGTGTATACTGTAAAGTACTACGTAATTACAGAAACTGCACTTAAGAGGAGAGTCACCTTGGTGTGCACAGGTACTATCTCATCCCTGAATTTTCCTGAAGCAGCAGCAGCAGCAGCCTTCTTGTGTGAATCAACCTGATGCAGTACATGAAAGAAAGTTAAGATATAAAAGATAAAGATCAAACATTGAAACAGACACTCGAACTAACCGCAGCCTGATCCTGCTCCAACCGTGTTATGCCATAACGACTTGCAACATTTTCTGAAGTTATACCCATGGGGAGAAGACAGTTCTGGGCATTTTCTACACTCTTGACCTGGTAAAATTTAGGAAGGACATATCAGTAATTTCTGTGTTTTAAAAAGAGACAACACACAAGCGCAAACGTGCACACACACACACACAGAGAGAGAGAGAGAGAGAGAGAGAGAAGGGAAGGGGGGAAGATTATACTCTTGGATTGACTGTTCCATCCCAACCCATGGAATTTGTTGTCATAGATTCCAAACCAGCACCAATCCCTATTGAAATCGAGAAATACAATATTGAAGTATGAAGATCACATTATTGAGAGTTTCCAAGATAGATGACAAAAACATAACATAAATGTCACCATACCAATGTCATAAAATCCAGCTTTTATAGCTGCAGCAACATCAGCTACTGCTTGAAGACCTGATGAACATTGTCTATTCACAGTTCTAACTGGCACGGTTTCTGCGCAACACCGAATTATTATAATAAACAGTAAAAATTTCCAGTAAGCATAGGAACTTCTTGCTTGTGTGAGAGTAGATATGTACCGGGGAAACCAGCATAGAAAGCCGCCATCTTGCATTCAGCGGCTCTTTGGGAGCCAGGCGCCAGAACTGTGCCCACAACAATGTCCCCAATTTCACTTGGGTTTACATTTGTCTTATCTATTACCGCCTATATCATTACAAAAATATACTATTAAAAATTGTTCACTACTTAAAGACATTTTAAGCATTATTCTACACACATAACAACCTTCAGTGCTGGTGCAAGCAAATCATCAGCAAAAGTATCCTTAAATCCACCCCTCTTTGCCTTGCAAATAGCTGTTCGCTGTGCACTATATCAAACAACACAGCCCACAAAATCAGATCCATCAATCAATAGTATATAGCAAGATACATACCTCTAACACCAATAAAGACCAACTTACGCCACTATGACCACATCATCCCCGAAAACAGATGTCCTGTGGTACGCAGAACTGTCCCCAGCCAAACAAGCAGATGCCTATGTCACCAAATTTAATAAAAAAAAGACAATCAAAATCTAAATCGCAGTCGCAGTCGCGTGTATCCTTACAATGAATTAACCAATTCTATATCGAGCAAAAACACATTAAACCCCCAAAATCTCATTTCATAATACAAAAATCCCCTAAAAATAATCCAATTGAATTACCAATCAGTGACTAAACTACACCATCTACAATACCCAGGTTATAATTTTACGATTCCTATATCGATCTTCAATCATTCATTTCAACATCCTATTACCTACACAATTACAATACATGATTGACTATAAAATAACATAACATAAATTCAACATAGGCGGGCGGCATAAAAAAACAACTTAATACTCTGGATTAAAAGTAATCGAGAATCAACAGATAAGCCCTTACCGGTATATATAAATCCATACATAATACAAAATCATGATGATCAATTAAACAAATAATAATTGAAATTAAAACTAACGATCAGCAAAACAAAATAAATAAATAAAATCGAGATTTGAGATACATACAGAGAGAGAGGAGTGTAAATTTTCGAGCGAAGAAGCTGCAGAACAAGGGCGAAGGTGTTGTAACAATACTCTTTGTCTCTCTACAGCTTTCTCCATCTTGTATCTCTCTGTAAAATTGTAAGTATAGGTTTGATGATTTTATGTGTATGTGTGTAATGAATTTCAACAGACAACAACTGTGTATCAAAGTTGTCTAAACCTTGTATATATACACATGTACGTGTGTATTTATTGGGAAACGTGACAGAATGACGTAGCTTTTCTTATCCAGTACCGGATTAATTATTTATTTTTATTTTATGGTAATATTTTTATTTTTGTAATATTTCCAATATCTCCAAACAGAATAAGGTATCAAAAATTCCATTTTTTTTGAAATTTTAAACTTTTTTTTTTATAAAAACACTGTCCGCAACTAATAGTAATATATATAATTTTTTTATTAACAAATTGTAATCAAATACAACCGAATGCAATTATTTTTTAGAAAAATTGAAGTAGCTCTAGTTGCATTTGATAATGCAACTGAATGCAATTATTTTTTGAAAAATATTGAAGTCGTTCAAGTTGTATTTAAGATTAATTTTAGTTATATTAATTTGTATTGGTTGTAAAATTATATTTTTGTAATAAAAAATTGAGAGATTGAACTTTTACAAAATATTAAATAAAAAAACATATTTTTGTTAAAAAATAAAAAAAATTGACATTTTAAAAAAAAAAACAAAAAATAATCCTTATACTAATTGAATTCAATTAAATTTATTTGTAGATAAAAAAAGCGACGTCAAACGCATATCCTATCTTCTGGATTATTGGAATAACAATTTGAGGATGCATCGACATGCGTGCAAGTTATTACTACTACCAAGGGTCAAGCTATCAAAGACTTTCTTTGTGAATATTAAAAAAATAAATAAGAAATGGGTTCTCATTTCTTACCATCAAATAAATAAAACAAGTAATAATATATATTATTAAAGTTACAATTCTCGTTAATAGGATTTATTAACCATCAATCAAAAACCCCATTAATACGTCTTTAAAAAAAACCACCTCTTAATATAATTAAAATCCAAATTTCATACTATATTTAAAGAATACTATACTTAAAGTATATCGCGCATTTCAGATCTATTTTTAAAATTATTCTCCTATTATATTACGCTCATCTATTCCGTAAATTTTTATAAACACTTTTTTATTATAGTATATATATATATATAATTTTTGTTTTATATATTTAGTATTATTAGAAAATCTTTTTATATCAATATTAGGTTTTTAGTTTTATCAAGATTCTATTTTTTGAGTTCTTTTAATTTGTTATAAAGGTTGTAAATTTTACAAAATTCATTTATTTTCTTATTTTTATTGAGTTTGTTCTTGTTTTTGTAAGTGGTTCTGGATTTAAGTGTGTGTGTGTGTGTATATATATATATATATATATTGATTGATAAATTATTTAAAAATATTAGTGAATGATATTTTTGGATTAAATCAAGCCTACTACATTGTATTTACTTGTCATATTGTAACACTTTAGTACTTCTTGTATTACATAGTGACTTAGTTTCTTTAATTATGGATTTGCAGTCAGAAGCATGTTTCTACTGTAACTCCAAATGTAAATGAGTGATATCAAGAATAATTGTACTGGTAGAAGATTCAAGATTCTATGGATCATGCAGAGAATAAAGGTCACATCAAATAAGGAGTTTAGAAAAGGAATTGTTTCTAAGGAAAATGATCATTCGAGAAGTCACGTTGACAGAGAAGTCAAAGATGTGCAACTGGTAGAGAAGTTTCAAAACTCTCCATGGCTCTGTATTCGATCGAGAAGTCTGTCTGATCGAAAAGTCAAAACATTGGAGAATCAATAATCAGTTTCAACTTTCACAGCTGAGGCTGAATATATAGTTGCTGGAAGTTGTTGTGCTCAAGTGCTTTAGATAAGAAATCAGTTAAGATATTATGGACTAGTTTCGGAGAGAATTCATATCATGTGTGACAATACTAATGCTATATCCATTGTTGCAAATTCAGTGAACCATTCAAAGACAAAGCACATTGATGTAATGTACCATTTCATAAGGGAACATGCAGAAAATGGTGTGATTGAATTATTCTATGTTCCTACACAAAAACAGTTGGCTGATATATTTACTAAACCACTAGATGATGCCACCTTTAACAGGTTGGTTAGTGAAATTGGAATGCTAAACTCTTCTGATTAGTGGCTAAATAAATATATCTCACCAACTATTACAACAATTACTTCACATATATGAATTCTAAATGATTTATCTAAGTGAAGTAAACTGATGTATATTTATAAATATATCAGTCATATTTTTGTACATTGTTTTTGAAAAATCAAAATTGTAGCTTGAAACTATTTTCATGTTCTAAGTAAACCTAAAAAGAATTATTATACTTATGCATCCTTAAATAACAAGTGTGATATTTAATTCTGTAGGAATATTTAATAAATGCATTTTTAATCCCAAATTTAATTAATTTAATTTGAATTTAGTCTGGAAAATGTGTGTTTGATAAAATTTTGTTTTATTTTCCACGAAGAAATAGAGTAAACTTTCAAAACTGGAGTTTGTGATTAAGTTGTCATTTTTTTCTGACTTCTCGACTAGGTACATTTCTTGAGTTCTTGGATAATCTCAAATAGAGTTCTCGAATCATTCTTTAGTGAGTTCTTGATTAAATTAGTGTTTGAGTTCTCGACCAACTATGTTTTACAGAGTTCTCGATCTAGTATGAATGAGAGTTCTCGACCACTAAAGTTCTCGGTCAAGTTCAAACTGAGTTCTCGAATGGTTTAGTTCTCGAATGGTTTATTTCTCAAATACATAATACTGAGTTCTTGATCAAATTCTGACAGTTCTCTACTAAAGTTACTTTATTCATTTTCTGAGTTCTCGATCATTCAAATCGATTAAAATTCTAGTCGAGTTGTCTAAGTCATATAAATAGCAAAGTAGATCTAACATTTCATTTCTACACTTATCGCAAACTCACGCAAACTCAAAGAACTTTTTCTCTCAACAGTAACATTCGAACTCTCTCTCTTCTTTTCTCTAAACTCTTTCGGTTCTTCACTTCTCCTTTTTACACACTACTCTAATGGCTTCTTCTAGTTTCAACCCTGCAACTGAGGTATATGTTATTCCAGAAACAAACTTCTTGGCGATTGCTAGAGATGCAGATGCAATGCCATAATACAAGTGCTTCACCAGATTTCTCATTGATTCATACTTGAAGTAAGTATTGTTGTCCAACCCTCCACTGTACTTCGACATTTTAGAGCAGTTCTGGAACACTGCAAACTGGAAGGAGATTGCATTGGAAGATAGGAGCTTCAGGATTCAAGTCACCTACAAGATTCAAGGGGTTGACATAAGTTTCAATGAAAATTATGTAAATTCAAGTTTGTCTCTCCCAACTGAGAAACATGACAAGGTGCCAACAGAGGCTAAACTGGAGGACTTCATGGAGTTTATCAGATACTCTGATGAGATCAAGCTTGGAAAGCTTAACAAAAAGTATGTTCGAAAGGAGTGGTCATTTCTATTTGACACTCTACTGAGAGTCTTCACCTTCAGGAAGACTGGCTTTGATCAAATCAGTGTCATTGCCTTGAAGCTGGCCTACTCTTTGGCATACAACCAGAAGCTCAATATAGGTAGGCTCATTCTTGGGGAACTCATAACCAGGATTCCCAATAGAGGTAATGATATCTTCTTCCATCGTTTCATTCAATCATTTTTAAATTATAAAAATGCTAGTTTAATTAAATTGCCTGGGATGAACAAAAATAGAATTGGTTATTCTAACTTCATGTCAAAAATCATTTTTACTACATTGGACAGAAGAACCACAGTGAATGTACCTCTTCAAATCACACCTCATATGAGGAGTGTATTTGAAGAGTATCCACTTGTGCAGCCTACATATGGTTACTTGCAAGCAGTAGAGGGTCCCAAAGTGGCAGAAATACCTAATGTACCTAACCCAGAGACTCTTAACCCAACTGCAGACCTTTCTTCAAATCCCCTAGATGTTAGTGAACCAAACTCTACATCTTCTCAACGGGGGGTAGTTGAAAAGAAAAAAAGGAAGAAACCAGCTATTAAGAAGAGATTAGAAGTAGTGGTAGAAGAAACTGATGAACCTGACTCTCCTTTGTAATCTCTAAAGAGGAGTGAAAGGCTGTATGTATAGACCTATATGTAACATAGGGTTATAACTCAACACAAGAACAAGACGTGTAAATAATATGAAGTTATCACCGGAATCAGGAAGACATGAAGACTTGGTAAAGACAAAGGATAAAGAAGAAATCTACAGACTTGAAGCATTAGCTCACTGGAAGAAGTTCATTAATATGTTCATGCCTCAGTGAAGAATAAAGGTTGAAGTATTCAAGGATGTGGAAGCAGTGAAGCAGTTGTCAAAGTACCAGAAAGATTCTAGTGATCCAAATTTGCAGATCAGTCAAGCAATGAATTGCAGAGCTCAAGTACAGGAATCGAGAAGATAGAATATACGACAAATACAAAGAATCAAAATATTAGATGGAATCTTGGAGTCTACTATAGATTGTTGGAGGAAGTTCATTCATATGTTCAGACTTCAGTGAAGGATAAAGTTCGAAGATGTTCAGGGTTTCAGATATGTTTGTGGTTCAGCATAAGTGCCAGAGGATTCCAATGTACTTACAATAGAAGCACTTCTTAACAGTTAGAGAAACAGGGCCAATTGAATAGTCAAGAAGGTGTAGAGATCAAGTTCGTGTTAGTCGTTTGTGAACCAGACCAGTTGCACTAAACGTCAGCACAAAAGGAATTGAGAACTGCATCTATGTTAGAAAAGAATTGGCTGTATAACCGTTGTGTGCTAAAGCTCGGAGAAAATCAAGTTCAAGTAGTAAAGGTAAATTTATTAACTTGGTTGCAGTGAAAGAAAATATTACAGAGCTTTGAATTGTTGGAAAAATGGCTAAGGTGAACTACCGATAGTTGGTTTTGGCTATTTGACTGTTTTGTCTTATTTACCGACGGTTGGGTCTCCTGTTTGGCTATTTCGTCTTATTTACCGACGGTTAGCAAATCACTCGACGGTTACCATTTTGGATAAATTATTAATTCATTTATCTCGACGGTTATGTTTTAATAATTCATTCTGAGTCGATAGTTATGGTTTAATAATTAATCTTTGAGTCGATAGTTATTGGGTTCGACTGTTTCGTCTTAATTGACCGACGGTTACAGCATCTCGATAGTTAAGTACTCAGATAAATATCCAAATTATTTATTCCATCGACGGTTAAGTCTCGATAGTTATGGCACTTCGATAATTGAGGTTTAAGATTGTTTAATCTACAGCCAGCCACAGCATGCCACCTATCATTGATATCCTTAAGCAGAATTGTATTAAGTGATTTATTTCAGTCTCGATGGTTATCAACAGACTTACCGATGGTTATAAATCAAATGTCTCGACGGTTGTTAATTCAAGAAGTGAGAAGCAGCTCAGTTACTTGGACCACATGAAGCCACGTAGCTGTACTGAAAAAGTCTACACATAAATTGAAGCAGAGCCATTCATTTGGAGAAGTCTTCAACAACACTACAAAAATAACCAGAGAGAGAGAAGGCAAGCCGGAGAGGAGAGAACAGTCAGAAAATCTATACCTCTTCACCGGAGATGTATTAGTGGCCGGTACCTTAACGCAAAATGTTCAGAGCCACTATATATCACTCTCTACGGTCTTAGTTTCCTTTGTACTGATCTAGAAATACTTGTATAGGAAATTGAGAGTTATATTTTTGTTAAGCAGCGAAGAACTTGTTCTTCAGACCGGATTTGTTGACCGGGTGTAGCAACCTCAGGGTTTATATTTATCAAATGATATATTCCCCGAATCTTGTGTTGTTTATTTTCCTGCTGATTTTCTAGAACCGAAATGATTAATCCTAAACACAGAAAATTAGTTAACAGCTCCGTAAACACTATTCACCTCAAGAACACGAGCCCACTAACCGAACTCTAAATTATTTATCCGCAAAAGATTCGAAAGAATTTTTTGATTTAGTAAGTATCGTATTCAACCCCCCTTCTACGATACTTCCGGGGCCTAACAATTGGTATCAGAGCTGACTGATTGATATACAAATCAAGATCCATTAGCTCAGTGAAGCTCGCCAGGCGGAAGCTGTTTGGACTCAGAATGATTAGAGGCCTTGTTAAATAAGTTTATTTATAAAATTTTAATAATTTTATTCTATAAACTTTTATAAAATTTATTTTATAAACTTTTACAAATTTATATTATAAATTTTAATTAGTTTATTTTATAAACTTAATATTAAATTTATTTTATAAACTTTTATAAAATTTGTTTTATAAACTTTTATTAGTTTATATTATAAATTTTTATTAGTTTATTTTATAAATTTAATATTAAATTTATTTTATAAATTTTATGAAATTTGTTTTATAACCTTTTATTAGTTTATATTATAAATTCTAATTAGTTTATTTTATAAAATTTAATAAAGTTTTATTTTTAAAATTTAGTTAACAAATTAACGTGGTCATTTTTTTGAAAATTGTCACTCGGCCATGGTCTTTCACTTGTGTTGTCCGTGAAAAGCAAATGAAAATCAAGCATGTGAAGTTAAGTACATTGAAATTGAAAAATCAAGTACAGACTTTGACCTGCACGCGCGGCGCAACTATCATTCACAAAGCAGAAAAGCAGTTGTCCGATAGTTACTAACTATCGACACGTCCCCGATAGTTACTAACTATCGGAGCCGCATTCTGAAATTTTTATTTTTGATTTATTATGTTTTAAAAATTTTAAAATTCTTAACTTTAAATTTTTCTTAAATATTAATTTACGATTTATTTAATTTTTAAGAAAATTTGAAATTCTTGAAAATTAAATATTTCTGTAAATATTTATTTTTGATTAATTTATTTTTTAAGAAAATTAAAATTTTTGGAAATTTAATTTTTTCTTAAATATTAAATTAAGGGTGTCGAAGCTGCTTGGACGTCGTAGAGTGTTCATTTTTGAATTGCGTCTCAGAAAAAAATATTTGCCCCTGGTGTAATTTTTGTTTCCGGAATAAAAATTGACCAGTGTTTATTAAACTCTGAAACATGATCATATAGTATTTTTACTGTGTAATCATGTCTTAGGTATTAATATTGGCGAAGTTTCTTTTTGAGGAAAAATGTGAATCATTAATGTTACTCTTGGACATAAGCGCCTCAGATGCTATTTTGGCCTACTTAACGTTTTGAACCTTTAATATCTATTTTAGATTTATTTATTTTTCAAGAAAATTTAATATTCTTGTTAATTAAATTTTTCTTAAATATTAATTTACAATATTTTAATTTTTAAGAAAATTTAAAATTCTTGAAAATTAAGTTCTGTAAATTTTTATTTTTGTTTAATTTATTTTCTAAGAAAATTAAAAATTCTATAAATTTAAATTTTTCTTAAGTACTTATTCGAGGATGTTCAGAAGTTAGTAGTTGAAGATTTTTACGGGTTATTGAAGACAACGAAGATCGACTGAAGATTATCCAAAGAAGTTGATTCTGGTTATGAAAAGATTATTTGGGTACAGTTTTTAGTTGGTTTGAGTTGAATTTGAAGATGAAAAATTTTAGGGGTTTAAGTAGTGTGAAGGAGAACAGACTGGACTACCTAGCATCTCAGTACAGAAGACTTAAAGATTATACTACAAGGAGATTACAGGAAGTTCGTGCTAACACTGCAGATCATCTGGAACATAGGATTACAGCTACAAGGGATTCTAAGGATATAACCACATTATCTTTAGATGAACTATTTGTGTGCTGAAGGCCTATGAACTGGAACAAGAGCTGAAGCATATAATATTTGGTAAAACAGGTTGTTAGCATATCCACTGTATATGTGACCCAGGAACCAAATTTGATTGAAGTCAAGGTTGAAAACATCTGAACAGAAATGAAATGATCCTAGAAGCTGAATTGAAGATGTTGTAGCTCGAGGTAGTGGTCAAGGTGTTGCATGTGAATTTGACACTTTGGAATATCTTGAGAACTGGACTGTAAGTCAAGCCTGCAGGGCAACAGGAAGTTCAGTGACATCAGATTCAGACGGAATCCCAATTCTAAATTTAAGGTCGTTACCTATAGATTCCGTTAAGGAGATTTTCAAGTACAGTTCAAGAGGCGGTTGCAAGACAAGGATGGTTGATTATAGAAGACAAGATTAGGGGTTTTGCTACACAGTTTGAAGAAGCCTGTACAAGCAAAAGATGACAGACACTATGTTGGGTTGTAGCAGGATCTTAAACATTAGTGATGATGCAGCAAGGGAAAGCATTTGTTGATGAAGTTAAAGGCAAGGTTGATTCTATCAGTGACAGTGATGAACCAAATGGATATCTGGCATCAATGACCAACACTAGAGATGAATCACTAAGCACTTCACAGGTACACCTACTAACTAGTATATCTTTATCTAATTCATAATTGTATGATTATTATGTTTTGAAATGTATTAGGCTCGTGTCAGCATGTTAGCATCTTAGAACTTAAATGCTTAATTGATTGCTAAGAATAAGATTTCATGCTTAGTTATATGAGTTTAGTGAGTACATTTCATACTTGATTTTCTATGCAGTAAAATGAATATCAAGAATTAGATAGTTGCTAGACTGTTAAGTGTATCCCTAAAACATTTGTTTGAAACTTGATTTAAATCTTCTGTGATTTAATACCTCTGCTAATGTTGTGAAAATTGCTAATAGACAAACAGGTCATAAATCAGATATTTGATAATTGTTCTTATTGTGATAAATGACTTGATAAGTATATGTGGAATTTGATATTGCTTATAATGTTTTATTCAAATATTCTACATATTCTTAAATTGTTTATGTGCTTATTTTCACATGATTTGGTTGCACTCACATAGTTGCACTTAAATGTCATATTAGATCATGTATTGCTTGTTAGGGATTAGAATATAATAATAAAAGATGGTAGAATTATCTAAGTAGTCAGTAAGACTTGTTGATTCGAAGTTTAATCTAAAACTGACTTAGGTAATTAGAGATAGTTCAAAATGCTAGACAACGAGAGAAATGGATTAGACAGGATTAGTAATTAATTTGTTAAGTTCTTCTATTCCATGTGCTTTATGCATATTGAAGCTGTTATTACCTTTGATAATATCTCTAACCCATCTGGACTCAATTAAAATTGAGTACCAAGAAGCTTAATCATTTGTGATTGCAGAGTATGTAAAAAGAAGCAAAAGTTATGTGATTTCTTGACAGTTATTGTTCGAGGCATATGACTAACATTAAAGCTCTTCTATCACTGTTGGTTGAGAAGGCCTCCCCGATGGTAACCTTTGGAGATGACAGCAAAGGATGTACAAAGGATATTGTTAGGTCCAAATGTATTATAGAGGGGGGGGGGGTGAATACAACTTTTCGAATTAATGAAGCAATAAATACTATGTAATAAATGAACACAATGATTCAAGGAATATATGTCTTATATATAACTTGAAAGGTTGCTACAACATTCTTTACAAAGTACAATAGAAGTAAAGAGGGTAGTAAATGATACTAAGCTCTGTGAATACTCTCTCTCTCTTTTACAAGTGTTTATCTTGAAAATATTGCTCTCTTGAAAAATAATACACACGTACTTCTATTTATACTACTTGTAATCTATGTCTTGTAGTCTTTAAAGTTAAGATATACGTGGCCCAATGATGTCCACATAAATCTTATCTAATCTTGAAAGCTTGGAAATCTGCCAATTAGATGATGCCATGTGTCATGTTGAAACTGCCCTTCATGTAGAACATCTACTTGAGAACTTCTACTTGGCCATCTCGAATATCTATCTCGAATATTCTACATAGGAATGTTCTACTTGGCCATCTCGAACATTTAAGTCGAATATTCTACATAAGAATATTCTACTTGGCCATCTCGAACATTTAAATCGAATATTCTACATAAGAATATTCTACTTGGCCATCTCGAACATTTAAGTCGAATATTCTACATAGGAATATTCTACTTGGTCATCTCGAATATCTTGTACTTAGAAAAATTCTGGGCTTCAACTTGAAACTTCAATACAACATTTTAAACTTGTTATTTCTTTATGTTTTCCAAATTCTTCAACAAGCTCTTTGAACTTGGATCTCCATTACTGACATAAACATACTATCAATGTCCTGACACTTGATGCAATGGTATGATTCATAAGTGACTAGTCTTGATAGTGCCTCTGCTTCTTGAATAGATTACCATTTTCAATTAGTAATGTGGCTTTCCAATCATTGCTTTCCTTCTTGTTCACTTGAAATCAATTTGACTTATTGATACTGATAGTTATGATCTTGAATCTTTAAGTTACAAACCACTGAGGCATGAACAACTTTGTCTTGAACTTCTTTCAATGATTTCTTCTTTGTTTGATCATAGTTAACAAATTGAATTGTATCAATTACCTTGTCTTCATAGTTAACATTGATTTCTTTGTGACTTCATGTTCTTGATTGTCTTCTTGTTAAGTATCTTTTCTTTTAGTTGAGTTACATAAGTTACAGTGTTACAAGTTTAGACACTCTGCCTTTCAATCTCCCCCTATTTGATAGTCTAACAATGACATTCAAATTAACAAAGGGATAACTCAACTAAACAATGAGACGAGAAAGAGATAAATAACATTACTATCTTGTTTGAATTACAACTGAAATAAACTTGAAAACAATTCAAAGAACTAGAATAAATAAAACTTAAGCTAGACAGAAAATTCGAACTTCGAATTAAAGATCATTTGAGTGATTCCTATCACCTGGATTATTTCATACTTTTCAGTCAAACTTATATCACCTTATTGGATCCACTCTGATTCACGGTTACAGTATGGTAAGTTAGCCTATCTCGCATACCGTGATCAGGTGAATTTTCCTCAAGTGAGTTAAAGCAACCAAAAAGATATGAAGTTTTTCCAACTTCAAGTTCACACCACTCTGACCATTAATTCTAATTCCGTCTCTTCTTCCTAACTTCTTCAGCTTGGCGCTTCTCCTCCTTCATCCTTCTGCGCCTTTCCTTCTGTTGCTGTTCTTTCTTGTAAACTGGATCATAAAGCTGCTTCCACCTTGCATTCAACAGACTTACCGCTTCCATTTCTAGAGGATTCCTGGGCTCTGGATAAGGATGCCTGAAAAGCCTTCTGAGTTTGTCCACCTCCTGAGTAGTTCTGATCTTTGGAATGTCCTCAAAATTTTTCATTATGAGCTGTGACTTCCAATGAGACTTATAAGCCTTAAACTGACAATAGATCATTTTAGGGTAGCCCTTAACACGGTTAGTATTGTGGACACTAGCCGCATTTTGCTCCATTCGCTTCTTTTCCACCACTACTTCAGATAAGTACTTCAGGAGTCTCTGCTTCTCATCTACATTCTCATTCTCCACTTCGCCCCATTTGAATACTTCTAAAACTCTCTCCAGAAAAGTAGCATCTTGAGTCTGCAGCAGCCATTTCCTACTCATATGCAACAATGTTTGATTTTGGTCTGCGTCTATGAATGCTAAAGCATCAGCTGTGTCATTGTCATATGAGTGTATCCAGTACACACTATCTCTCCCTGGAACACCGACTGCCTCCCTTATTTCTCCTTGTTCTAGTGATCCAGAAGGAAGAGTCAGAGCTTCATCTACATTTTTAACAGCTTGTAGAATATTCCACTTTCTTTCAATTAGCTCCGGCTCAATCTTTACATTGTCTAGAGGGTTTGGAGCAATAATGTCACACTTCCAGATTTCATTGCTCATTTTGAATATGACCCTCTCAATGAACTCCACTGACTTCTCCTTAATGTCAGAAGTGAATCCCTTACTCATCATTTGCCTGCATACCGCCTTTAGGGATTCTACTGATAGAGCCATTAGGTCATTTTCCTCTAAGCACACCCTCTTCATCTTTCCATCAACAACCATCCGAACAATATCAGGATTCACTGAAAATTCTGGTCCCTTGTCCTCTGCTAACTGCATTAACTGATCCCTATACAGAATGCTAAGCTCCTCAGCTTGAGAATATTGAATTTTTGTTGCTAGCAAGAACAACTCTGACGCAGATCTTCTCGAGATGAATTGATCATCCACATACAAGAAAGATGTCGGGACTCCTTCGACTAAAGACAAGATGACCTGCCATTTCTTAACCATTGCATTATATCCAACTCTGACTTTTGAGATCAACCTTTTCAAAGCATTTATGTAGTCAACAATCAGTGGATTCTGCAAGTTCAAGTTGTAGAACAAGTCTTCTGCCTCTTTGTTATGAGTTCCTTTTGTACAAACTCCCGATAGAATCTTCCTTGCATCATCCCATTTCTATCCGATCCTTTTCTTGTCCAGATCTACTTGAGGATCAGCTAACCTTACAAGCTCATGATCATACTGTTTCTCCTTAAGCTCCGCTTTCTTTTCAAGGAAAACAGCCTCATCCTGCATCATCTTCATTTTATAGAACTGAGCTTGTTCCAAGGCCAATTGTTGGGCTTCTAGAGTTTCCTTATCAACAGGTATTTCTTCAGGCTGTCCGGAAGACATTCCAGCACCTCCACCTTGTTCCTTCAAAGATCTTCTAATGGCATGTGCTAACGGAACATCCTCCATATCAGAATCTGAATCAAGTACTTCATGTGCCTCTTCCTGATGACGACTCAAGTCAATGAATGGCTCTTCTTGTTCAGCCACCACTGCCTTACCCTTCCTCTTTCTTTGAGCCTCTTCTTCATTCACTGGCTCATTTTCTTTGACAACATCAGCAGTTTGTTCTTCAATTTCTTCAATTATTACCGACTGCTGTCTCGTCTCCTTACCACTCTCCCCCTTAGGTGAGTTATCCCCAACACCACCTTTCTCGCCAGATCCAGCAGTTGCATGAGAACCACCAAAACCAGAACCCGAGGGTACAGCTCCACCAGCCCCTCCAGCACCACCAGTACCATCATGATCAGGGGGAGGCTGAGTAAATTGTTCGTCAAAGCACTCGGGGGGAACAAAGCTTCTAACTGCATACATCATCCTGCTGATCTCTGTCGCCATGGTATGCATTATGCTCTCCATTGCTCCCATTCTCTCATTCAGAGTGCTGCCCAAGATACCACCAGCGTGGCCCAAGTCATTCACCTTATTTGTCAACTCATCCATCGCTGTTGCTTGACTGGCCATCCGTGCTGCGTAGTCATCAAGAGCTCGTTGATTGTCACCAACATTGATCCCCAACTGCCCCATCGACTGCCCGAACTGCTTGATTTCAGTTTCAATTGCTGTCATACGCTTGACTGGGTGTCCTCGCTCTAAAGATCGTTCTGTTAGTGTTTGTCGCTCGGTTTCGGGCCTTAAAAATGAAGGTCCCTCACTCCCTAAATGCTCACACACACTCCCTGTCTCACGCTCGTGTATGTCTTCAACAATAGTCCTGAAAGAGAAAGCAGTACCTGCAGAAACTGGATAAGCAAAGTAAGTAGCAGTAATGGGATCTGGTCCTGTCATGTCCTGAGGTGGAATCTCAGGCTGAGAGGCCGCAGAGTGTTCTAGTACAACATCAGAACCGATCCTCTCTGCAGCATCAGTATGTACCGGTGAAGGTACTTCGAAAGCAATGAAAGCTTGTTGCCGCTCTGAAGTAACAGGCTCTTCAGAAGGCATAGAATCCTCACCATCTTCCCTATGTGTTGAATGTGCACGGGGCGAACCACTCGCGTGAGGTGGAGTGGTTGTGATAGACACACTAGGGTGGGACTGGGCTTGAGAAGTTGCAGCATGAGAAAATTTAGGTTTCTTCCGAATAAGGGGCTGCACTTCAGGGTCACTCTCAGAACCCTCACCTAAATCTAAAGATGCCTGCCTTTTAACTCCCGTTAGCGACGGTGAAAGAGAGGAAGCAAGGGTGTCAGACTCCGAATCAGAAATATAGCTCTTGCCCGGGGATAGATCCTGCGGGCTAGCAGAATCTTGGGCCATGGAATCAGTTTTAGGGGAAGAAGTATCAGTAGTGTGAACAGAGAGTTGCTCTTGTTCAAAGAAATTACCTCCTTCATTACCTTGTCCAGCAAAGGGATCATGATTGGCATGTGGAGAAGGTTGTCTTTCCCTTTGACCGGCAGAGGTTTGACCGTGAGAGTGGCCATCATCATCTTCATCACTTTGAGGCTCGTCAGGAATCCCTTGAAATGCGTCAGCATGTGCAGATGGATTCTGAGCATGTGATGATACGTGCGAGGTCCCCGTCATTGAAGTAATACCTGCATCATACTGAAGCCACAGTTGAAGATTAACAGGAATAATCACCGCTTTACCGTGATGTTTATCCTGATTAGCAATCGTTGTGAGTGACTTGGTGCCCATGCCAAGTGATGCAGATGTTTTACTCGTTGCAAATGCCTGTCTTACAGATAAATCATTAGTCGGTACTAAATGATTAATGATCATTTGTAAGAAACGAGGATACCAGCATACAACGTTAGTAGTTGTAAGGTTTCTGTTTGCAGATGATCCCATTGTAGCCACTATTTCGGAAAGAACTATTCTTCCATAATTAATGTCCAGTTCACGGGCTAGGGAAACGGCAAAGATCTGCATGGGAATTAGAATCTGATGATAATCTTTTTCACGCGGCCGAAAACATCTCGTGATGGCCTCGAAAAAGTAATTCCATTCCACCTGGAAGTATTGTTTTTGGATGGCGCCAGCTAAGATCCGTCCAGAAGGAGGATAACATCCAATTTCCTCAAAGAATTTGAGACGTTCGGCCGTTGAAGGTTCAGGGTCATAAACATCTTTAACTGGAAATCCCAGAACCCTGTTGAACACTTCCTCTATTACTTCATATTCCTGACCCGCCAAGGTAAACCTGAAACCATAGCGGGTATTTTTGCTCCCAAAAGTAACCGCACTAGTCCATAATTGCTGTAAAGCATCATGGACTAGGATTGGTTTAGCAGTAAAAGCAACACTAGCCTTGGAGTACAAATTAAGAAATCGTATCCAAAACTTGAAGCGCGGGAGATGATCACCAATTTCCGTACTAATGTTATAAAAATTATTTTTCACAAGAAGAAATTGGTGAGCCATTTGTAAAATAATTTTTCCTTGAATTAATGTGATTTGAGAGAGGAAAAAAAATTAAGGTAAGCACTGAAGCAAGAAAAAATACGCAAATTCCTTTTAATTACGACAAGAGACACTTAAATGAAGAACAGGAATAAAACAAGTAATTGATCGGAATTAAACTACGGAATTTAAAACAATAATCACGAAATCAAAAACACAACCATGAAACTACTAAGTGAAAATCGATCCAAATAATAACGTTTGCAAAGAACAGGGCTTTTTGCGTGTTTGGAAGTGTGTGTATAGACGTGTGTATATCTCTAAGAAGGAGATGAACAGGTACGAATCTAAACACAGAAACACACAATCAAACGTGATGCAAACAAGTAATCAAGACAGAAATTGGACAGTAGTTCGGGGTATGTACGAGTATTAACACGTAATCACTGGGAGTTTTGAAATCGCTGGGAGGGAGGGTGGGGGCTGTAAAATATTAGGGTTAAAACAAATAGGTAAAAGTGAAAAAAATCACGAGTTAGAGATGTATATATATACATCAATGAGCAAAGACAAAAATACCCCTGTGAAAACAAAAAAAATGCTAAGTACGCACTGGGGAACATCAAGTCGAATACTCTCTCGAACATTTAAGTCGAAATTCGAGATGAGGTTCGAGATAGACTATCTCGAACATCAAGACGAATATTCGAGATAAAGTTCGAGATGACACTAACTCGAATAAATAATCACTTGGATAAATTAAAACAGCATAATAAACCCACAAGGGAATCCCATCTCGAATATCAAGACAAAATCCCAAAAAAAACGAGTAAAATTTCAAGTTCAATCCTGGGAACTCTAAGTCGAACATCAAGTCGAATATTCGAGATAGGACTAAAGTCGAACATCAAGTCGAATATTCGAGATAATGTTCGAGATAGGACTCAAGTCGAACATCAAGTCGAATATTCGAGATAATGTTCGAGATAGGACCCAAGTCGAACATCAAGTCAAATATTCGAGATAATGTTCGAGATAGGACTCAAGTCGAACATCAAGTCGAATATTCGAGATAATGTTCGAGATAGGACTCAAGTCGAACATCAAGTCGAATATTCGAGATAATGTTCGAGATAGAGATTAACTCGAACAATTTCCCAGACTTGGAATTTGAAACAGGCACACGGGGAACTGTAACTCAAAATTCAAGTCGAATTTCGAGATAGACCTTATCTCGAATATTCTTCCCAGACTTAGAATTTTCAAAATTTTAATTTTGAAGATAGTCATAATAATTTGGCAATTTTTGCAATAAAAACAACAATTAAATTTTACCAAATTAAGATAAATATAAATTCAAGAATTTTTATCAAAGCAAATAATAAAAACATTCCTTGACAATTCTAAGGCCTCTAATTTAAACAAAATTACATGAAAAACACAGGTAAATTCATCTAAAAATCATGAAAATTTTAGAATAATATGAATTTAACTCCCCCTATGATCATGCAATCATACCAGCATAAATTCAAAGATTTAACCAATAATTACACATAAAGCACAATGAATTCATGTAAAATAACACAACATGCATCCTAAAATACTCATTAATTAACCATTTTAAAGTCTAAGTCCATAATGATTAATTAGCATGCAGAAGTGATATTTTGAGCAATTGTAGAGATTATTTACATATGTTTTCAACTATGTATCAATAAAATAGGCAATTGACAAGACTAAAAACATATGTTCATGATTAAAACTGGAGTTTTACAGATATGAGAAATCACTAACTTGTGTTAAGCATCCCCAATTCACCAACCAACCTAGTGAATGTTACTTCATCAAGAGGTTTAGTGAATATATCTGCAATTTGTTGCATTGTGGGTACAAAATGTAACTCCACAGTCCCCTCCTCGACATGTTCTCTAATGAAGTGATACCTGATGTCTATATGCTTGGTTCTTGAGTGTTCTACAGGATTGTTGGTCATGGCAATGGCACTTGTGTTGTCACACATGATTGAAATCTTTTTGTGCTCCATGCCATAATCTTTCAATTGGTTCCTCATCCACAGTATTTGAGCTACACAACTTCCAGCAGCAATGTACTCAGCTTCAGCAGTAGAAGTAGATACTGTGTGTTGCTTTTTGCTTTGCCAGGACACCAATCTTCTGCCAAGAAATTGACATGCACCAGATGTGTTTTTTTCTATCAATCCTGCAACCTGCATAGTCTGAATCCGAATAGCCAATTAGATTAAAACCTGTATCTCTTGGATACCAAATCCCTAGATTTGATGTGCCCTTGAGATACCTAAAGATTCGTTTGACGACTATGAGATGTGATTCTCTAGGATCCACTTGGAACCTTGCACATAAACAAGTTGCGAACATGATATCGGGTCTACTTGCAGTTAAATAGAGTAGTGAGCCAATCATACCTCGATAACTTGTGATATCAACTGGTTTACCTGATTTGTCTTCATCAAGTTTCGTGGCTGTTGCCATAGGAGTTTTAGCTGTTGATGCATCTTCTAGATTATACTTTTTGAGTAAATCTTTGATGTACTTGGACTGACAGATAAAGATTCCATCTTTTCTTTGACTAATCTGTAATCCAAGGAAGAAGGACAGCTCTCCCATCATGCTCATCTCATACTTATCCTGCATTAACTTGGCAAATTTCTCACACAAGCGTTCATTAGATGACCCAAAAATAATATCGTCCACATAGACTTGAACAAGTATTAATTCACCTTTTACATTTTTATAGAACAATGTTTTATCAATTACTCCCATAATAAATCCACTTGCAATTAAGAATAAGGATAGGGTTTCATACCATCGTCTTGGGGATTGCTTGAGGCCATAGACAGCTTTGAAGAGAAAGTACACAAAATCTACAAGTTCTGGATTAACAAAGCCAGGAGGCTGTTCCAGATATACTTCTTCTCCTAGTTCTCCATTCAGGAAGGCACTTTTCACATCCATCTGAAAAACCTTGAAGTTCTTGTGTGCTACAAAGGCCAAGAACACCCTGACTGCTTCAAGTCGTGCAACTAGAGCGTAGGTCTCATCATAATCAATAACTTCTTTTTGAGAATAACCCTTCGCTACCAAACGAGCCTTGTTTCGTGTTACAAGTCCGTCTTCATCCAGTTTATTTCTGAATACCCACTTAGTTCCAATTACTGATCTGTTCTTCGGTCGGGGTACCAGCTTCCAAACTTTCTACCTTTCAAACTGATTGAGCTCTTCTTGCATTGGAATTACCCAATCAGAATCACCAAGTGCTTCTTCTATTTCTTTAGGTTCAAGCTTGGATAAAAACCCAGAATATAAGCAAATATTAGCTATGTCAGGTCTTGCAGATCTTCTAGTAGACACACCAGCATCTGGATCACCAATAATTAATTCAAACGGATGGTCTCTACTCCATACCCGTTCTCTTGGAAATTGTCTTGATGATTCAGCTTGAAATTCTGAATTGTTGTGTTGACTACTTGTGTTATTTCCACTAACTCCCCCTGAGTTAGTGCCAGCTCCTACAGAACTAGTGTCATCTCTTCTTGAGCCTTGAACCCTTGTCCTTGAGCTGCTATTTACTCCCCCTGAGTTGTTGCCGGACTGTGCTGAGGAAGTTTCTTCTGATTTTGCATTAGACTCAGGTGTTTCTTCTCGAACACTTGGCATATTTGAAGTAACAACCAACTCAGGTTCATCTTCAATTTCATCTAAGTCCAGATTTTGAAACATTAGGGACTCAGGTTCACTATTATCTTTAGAAATTGATGGGAGTTTAGTATCGTCAAATCTGACATTGTAGCTTTCAATCACTTTCCGATCATTCACTAAGAATACCCGATAAGCTGCCACCACATCTGTAGAATAACCCACAAATATCCCTTCACGTGCTTTAGCTTCAAACTTGCCTAAATTCTCATCGTCTATAAGTACGTAGCATTTAGCTCCAAAGACATGAAAGTATTTGATTGTTGGTCTTCTGTTATTCATTAGTTCACATGGTGTCTTTTCTTTATCTTTTATGATTAGGGTTCTATTCTAAGTGTAACACACTGTACTCACTCCTTCGGCCCAAAAGTATAGAGGAAGTTTTGAATCATACAACAATGTTCTTGCTGCTTCAGCCAGTGTTCTGTTCTTCCTTTCAACTACTCCATTTTGCTGTGGAGTTCTCGGGGCTGAGTACTGACGACGTATTCCCTTAGATACACAGAAGTCATTCAACATTGCGTTTTTAAATTCAGTGCCATTGTCTGTTCTAATCGTCTTTACAGTAAGTGTAGAAACATTCTCAATTTGAGTGATGTGATCAATGATTAGGAAATGTACTTCATCTTTTGTCATAACAAACAATACCCATGTATATTTAGAGAAGTCATCCACGATTACCAACGCATATCTTTTCCTTGATAACGATAGCACGTTCACTGGGCCGAATAAATCCATATGAAGAAGTTGCAGAGGCTCAATGATACTAGAAATTTCTTTACTTTTATGCGATGCTCGCTTTGACTTTCCCATTTCGCATGCTTCGCAGAGTCCTTTAGGAGCAAACTCCATTTGAGGTAGATCTTTCACCAATTCTCGCCTTGCAAGAGCATTCATCGTTTTGAAGTTTAGGTGAGATAGCTTTTTGTGCCATAACCAGCTTTCATCATCTGAAGCTTTACTGTAGAAACAAGTGACTTCATTCTGGTTTGCCGAATCCATATCAGCAACAAAAAGATCTGCCTTCCGAACTCCTCTTAAAGCTAACAAACCTTCCTTGATGTGAGTTATTGATACACCTTTCTTGTTGAAGACAATTTCATAACCTTTGTCACAGAATTGACTTATACTCAACAGATTGTGCTTCAATCCCTCAACATAGGAGATATCTTCAATGATGACATTGCCAGTCTTCAGTTTGCCATATCCCTTTGTCACTCCTTTGCTGTCATCTCCAAAGGTAACATAAGGGCCAACCTTCATAACCAACTCTGTAAGCAGGGACTTATTTCCTGTCATATGCCTTGATGCTCCACTATCTAGCACCCATATAACTTTATTTCTGTTTCGCTTAATGCCCTGCAATGTCAGATTGATTAGACATTCTTCGGAACCCAAGATTGATTGGGCCCGGCTTTTCTATAAGATCGAGAATTATCAGTTTTAACAACAGGAGATGCACTTTCTTTAACATTCTTAGAGCTTTCGACTTTGTCTTTTCCCTTGTCAGACTTAACAGATTTGTTAGTCTTAGGAGAAGGCTTGTCACACCTAACTTTAGGAGGACTGGCAGTCTTAGCTCTTACATGCTTCTTCTTGACATTAGAACTAGTAGCAGTATTTAGACATGTTTGACTAGTTGCATTCATCAAGTTCACGAAGGTTTGCATGACATTAAAAGTGCATGGCATACAGTTAGGTTGACCACATTGTACATGATTTTGATGCATGTTAATCATTGTGTGTGGTACAGGCATGACATGTGCAACAGGAATATTCATGTTAGATTTACATGCATAAGAAAGATGCTCAGTGGATTTACAGTGATAACATGCTTTCTTTATTCTTTCTACCTTAACCTCTTTTTCAACCTTTTCTTTCTTAACCTGTTGTTTAACAGCCTTGGCTCCTAATCCTGGTCTAGATTCTTCTCTAGGGGATTTGATTTTAACTGATTTAGTAGGAGTTACAGGTTGTTCTTTCTTCCGATCTTCCATCTCGATTTCATATCTAACTAATAAATCAGTCTCTTCTTCTTCTCGAGGAGCAAAGTGTTTGAATATTGGTTTAATAGCAGATTTGAGAATTGTAGGTACTTCTTTTTTAATCTCACTGGGACTGGTGTCTACAGGCCTTTTCCCTTCTTTCTTAGATAAGTTAGAATAGTCAAGTCCTACACCAACACCAGTTATCTTCTTAAATGTGCTACTATCAACATTCACTTTACTAGCTGCTAGTTTATAAGCTTTGCATTTTGTTTCTAACTCAGCTAGTTTATTCCTAAGACATGCTTCTATTTCATCTTTAAGGTTGAGCTTGTGTTCCAAAGTTTTAATAGAGTCTCTTAGGGAAGTATTTATAGTGCAAACGGCCTCTAATTCTTCCACTTTTGCCTCAAGCATTCTGCATTTGGCAACAAGTGTTTTCTGTTCTTTTTGAGAAGTATTTAGGCTTTTGCACAGCATATAGATCTCTTCGCTAAGAGCCCCGTTCTGCACCTTATAATCATCTATAGACATTTCTTCCTTAAGGGTTAGAACTGGTACCTCTGGTTCATCTGATGTCTCAGCCATGAGGGCAAAGTTTGCTGTATGAGTAACTTCTTCCTCATCTGAATCATCCCACGCTCTGCCTTCTGTGACAACTAAAGCTCTTTTTCCATGTCTTTCCTTCACCAGGGCCTCATATTTGCTTTTGAGGGCTTCATAAGTTTCTTTTGGATATGTCTGTTTAGGCTTCTTGCAATCTGTAGCAAAATGTCCAGCTTCACCACAGGTATAACATTTGAACTTCATTTTGAAATCCAAAGGAGCTTTGTAGCTGGTACTCTTGCCTTTCCCTTTGTAGCCTTGTGAACTACCACCACCCCTAGTAACCCGATAGTAAGATGAAGATTTACTTTGCGGTCGGTTACTCTTTCTGAATCTGATATTGCTGAATTTCCTTGCCATGTATGCCACGACACTGTCATCCATGTTGTCCAGCTCTTCTTGGGTGAAGTAGTCGTCATCACTATTTGATGTGCACTCATCATCATTTTCAACTTGATGTGATGCAGTTGATGACCTAGGCTTTTCTGTAACCATTGCCTTTTTAGACTCTACCTCATCAGCAACTAACCCTGATGCAGCTTCTTTTCCTCTTGAATCATTATCCCATGCTTGATCTTGAAGTGTTTCCAGCTCATAGGTCTTTAGAATTCCATAATATTCTTCCAGAGTAGTTGTGTGCAAATCTCTGGTTTCTCTAACAGCATAGACTCTATGTTCAATGCTTTTTGGCTGGTTCCTTAGATATCTCGTGTTGACTTCAATCACGGGGAGAGTTACACCTCTCAGATTCAAATCCAAAACCAACTGACTGAATCTTAGATAGACATCGGTTATACTTTCACCTTTTCTTATCCTGAAGGTGTCATACTCCATCTTGAGTATAAGTGTTTTGTTGTTTCTAACCTCAGAGGTACCTTCCATGACGACCTCTAGCTTATCCCAAATCTTCTTTGCTGTAGTTAGTCCTTTAACTATGTTAAACATCTCATGATCCAGGGATTCCATCAGTGTTTGTCGAACGGATGTGTCGAAGGATATCTGCTCCTTATCAGCATCTGAAAAGTCTACTGCCTTCTTAGGCTCAGACCGTTGTGGTACTACCACATCTCCTTCCATATGCTCAGGAACAATAACCATTGGTACAAATTTACCTTTATCGAGGACTTCCAGATATTCAGGATTGATGGACTCAAGGTAAAGTTTCATTCTCAACACCCATTCTTCATAATGATCTCGGTCGAACATTGGAATCTTGAAATTGTTTTTAGGTGCCATCTTAATGCGGATTTAAAGTAAAGATAATAAATTTTTCTTATTACTTGAGTAGTAATTAAAAGAAAATTAAATTATCTTAAAATAAATCAAGGTTCAAATTCTGGACCAAAAAAATTTTCTAAGTACCCAAGACTAGGCTAAGTAGAATATCTATGTAGAACTGCCCAAGTCGAATTTCTCTAAGTAGAACTTCTGTCCAAGAAGAATATTCCAAGTAGAATATTCAAGTAGAATATTCCAAGTAGAATATTCAAGTAGAATATTCCAAGTAGAACTTTTGTCCTTGGAAGAAATTTACTGAAGGTCACTTTTAATATTGAATAAACAATATTACTTTTCACACTTTTTGACTTTTGTGGTTTTTCTCACCTAACTCACCTAACCCACGTGCTAGGTACTGAATATCTTCTGTAACATTTTTTTTGTTGTGAGATATATGTCAAATCAAAAGCCAATAACACCTTTTTAACTTTATGTCTCTTGAAAAGGTAATCAAAAGTTGCTGGGTTTATCTTCTTTATCAAGAACAGTGATGACTCCTTGAAGAACACCAAAAATCAAAGTACCCAGAATAATTCACAAAAATTATCTAAAGTCCTCCCAAGCTAAATAATCACACCCGGAGTATTTAAATAATTTTTAGAGTGAGTTTTCTCTGACAAACAAATTTGAGCACTCTTTTCGAGAAGAACTTGAAAAGTAGATCTGTAGATGAAAACTCACTAATCTTCTACCAAACACAAGGATCTATGTTTTGTATATTAAACATGAAGCTCTGATACCAATTGTTAGGTCCAAATGTGTTGTAGAGGGGGGGGGGTGAATACAACTTTTCGAATTAATGAAGCAATAAATACTATGTAATAAATGAACACAATGATTCAAGGAATATATGTCTTATATATAACTTGAAAGGTTGCTACAACATTCTTTACAAAGTACAATAGAAGTAAAGATGGTAGTAAATGATACTAAGCTCTGTGAATACTCTCTCTCTCTTTTACAAGTGTTTATCTTGAAAATATTGCTCTCTTGAAAAATAATACCCACGTACTTCTATTTATACTACTTGTAATCTATGTCTTGTAGTCTTCAAAGTTAAGATATACGTGGCCCAATGATGTCCACATAAATCTTATCTAATCTTGAAAGCTTGGAAATCTGCCAATTAGATGATGCCATGTGTCATGTTGAAACTGCCCCTCATGTAGAACATCTACTTGAGAACTTCTACTTGGCCATCTCGAATATTCTACATAGAAATGTTCTACTTGGCCATCTCAAATATCTATCTCGAATATTCTACATAGGAATGTTCTACTTGGCCATCTCGAACATTTAAGTCGAATATTCTACATAGGAATATTCTACTTAGCCATCTCGAATATCTTGTACTTAGAAAAATTCTGGGCTTCAACTTGAAACTTCAATACAACATTTTGAACTTGTGATTTCTTTATGTTTTCCAAATTCTTCAACAAGCTCTTTGAACTTGGATCTCCATTACTGACATAAACATACTATCAATGTCCTGACACTTGATGCAATGGTCTGATTCATAAGTGACTAGTCTTGATAGTGCCTCTGCTTCTTGAATAGATTACCATTTTCAATTAGTAATGTGGCTTTCCAATCATTGCTTTCCTTCTTGTTCACTTGAAATCAATTTGACTTATTGATACTGATAGTTATGATCTTGAATCTTTAAGTTACAAACCACTGAGGCATGAACAACTTTGTCTTGAACTTCTTTCAATGATTTCTTCTTTGTTTGATCATAGTTAACAAATTGAATTGTATCAATTACCTTGTCTTCATAGTTAACATTGATTTCTTTGTGACTTCATGTTCTTGATTGTCTTCTTGTTAAGTATCTTTTCTTTTAGTTGAGTTACATAAGTTATAGTGTTACAAGTTTAGACACTCTGCCTTTCAGATATGACTATCATGATTTAAGAACTGTCATCAGTGGAAGCATCTTTCTTATAAACGGAATTAAACACTATCTACAGGGCACTAGGGAATTCTTTGTCAAGGGTTTTCTAGAAAAGCAAAAAAGGAAAAGTGTTTGATCTCAAGCAAGAAAGATAGAAGCTTACTCTAATCTGAGTTAGAAATTTGTTCGTAGCTAACATGGATTCTATATTCAAAGGTGAAGTGAGTTTCTTAGTAAAGCTTCATCAGTAAAGAGTTGGTTATGGCATAAGAAGCTCTCACACTTGTTGATCAAGACAATGGATTCTCTGATAAAGATGAAATTGGTGAGAGGACTGCTTCATTTGGAATTCTATCCAGAAGGACATTTTGAAGTACGTCACATAGGGAAGTCAATAAAAACATCACACTGAAGCAAATTATGTCATGGAAGAAATATGCTTTGTGGTGATTGATGTTGACAACCCTAATTACAAATTGGTGATGTTCGTGCATTCAACAAACAAAATGTCACAGATGGTAATTGATCATTAGGTAGATCAAGTTGGAAGCAAAGTAAGCTGTGAGAACTTTGAAGTCAGATAATGGAACTGAATTTCGCAAATGAAGTTCTAAATGAATTCTGCACTGAAAAGGGTACTTTGAAGCTGAAGCAATTAACACAGCACGCTACTGTATTCAACAAAGATCGTGACAAGACTTAGTCGAAAGCTATCAAGGCATTTATGATTAAAAACTAGAAGATGATTGAAAGTCTGAATGTATCGACCTACTACACCAAGCTCCCAAGCATTCAAATGAATGACTATTCTGAATATTTGAAGTATGACATTCCGTCAGAGTCAAATTCAGATACTGATGATGAAACTGAGGTTGCAGAAGGAATCAGTGATAATGATGTTGATTCAGAACTTATTAATGGAAATGGTAGTGAAATTACACAACTCGTGAACTTTAACAGAATCCACTGGAAAAGGTGAAGGATCTTCAATACATCCTAGCAGCAACTCAGAGGGAGCAAAATAAAAGAAGGATCTACTAGTCGTACTCAACACAATGAAGATCAAATGAATACATTAAGAACATATCTGCCAAGACAAAGGGTTTGAAGTCAAAGTCATTCCTAGAGTCTAGTTCTTAGTGATCCCGATTTTGGAGTAAAGGCTATAAGTGCTATGCAAAGTAAATGGTTATTCTTCGGGAAGAATATTTGTATCCCAAAGAATAGTGAAGATGCACTTATTGATCCAGATTGGGTGATTGCAAATGCAAGGTGATCTCAATCAGTTCGAAGGCAGAAACTACTGAAGCTGGAACCCAGACCACTAAAGTCGAAGCTGAAATTGGTACAGTAAGGGTTCACAGAAACTGGATAATAATTGGCATTGTTATGAGGGACAAAGCCAAACTGGTAGTTACATGTTAATATCATGTAGAAGGTATCGATGATGATGGAAACAAAATCTTCGGGACTTTCAAGATCTAACAGCAAGTACCAGTGACGAGACTTGATTCTTTTAGGGCCTAACAAGATGAGGACCTAACAAGATATCCCTAGCACATGTGGAGCATTCAAGCATGAAGATCTATCAGATGAATGTGAACAAGTGCACTCCTGAATGGTGAGTTAGAAGTTGAAGTTGATGTACAACATTTCCTGGACTTTGAAGTAGCAGATCATTGGAATTTGTATATCATTCTCTTCACAAGCTCTCTATGAATAGAGTTAGGGATTGAAGCAAATCGTCAAGGACATGGTATGACACTCTAACAGTTAATTACTTAAAAATGATTTTATATTAGAGCTGTTATACACATATATCTCTCTAGAATGCAAGGCACACATAATGTCATATATATGTGCAAGTATACCTTGAGTATATTATATGTGGGTCTACTAATGAAAACTTGTGCAAGAGACATTTTGCTAAGTTAATGCAGAGTAGGTACAAAATGAACATGTTGGAAGAGTTACAATTCTTTTTGGATTATAAGTAATTCAAAAGAATGATGGCAATTAAAGTAAGTCAAAGATCTTTTGAAGATGCGCAATTTAGAAGATTCTAGACCTGCCAAGACTTCTTGCCAACAAACCACTAAGCTTGATCAGGGCAAATCAGGTATATGAACTGAAGTGACAAGCTATAGAGGTATGATCAGCTCATTACTTATTCAAGTGCTTAAAGACCATATATATTATTCTCGATATGCCTATGTGCAAGTTTCCAAGTGGATACTAGAGAATCTTATCTTATAGCTAAGTTATGAATTGTTAGATATCTTAGTGGATCACCAATTCTTGGAATCTGGGACCCTGAAGATAATACGTTTAACCTAATTGGCTATATAGATATAGATAATGCAGGTTGTAAGAAAGACAGGGAAGTAATTCCTAGAAGCTGTCATTATTTCCAGCAACTCTGTTGATCTCTTTACACCATGTATGGAACAAGCGCATGGACACCAGGTATCATTTCTTTTGAGATTGTCCTTAGTAGAATAAATTGCAGATATTTGTTAAACAACTTGATGAATTCATTTTTTCTAAGTTGGTTAGTGAATTTGGGATATTATTTATTTGCATATTTGTTGGAAATCCCATCTGCAAGAAATTCTCAAATGAGTTCACAAATATTAAATTTTCAATATTTAAAGGACTTGTGAATTTATTTTAAATCCAGTACCTCATGCTTATTGCTACTAATTTAATTATCATGCTTATAATGCAATATATATAAGTGGTAGTTAAATTATTTAACATAAGTTAAAAGCATAATTATTTGTATGTTAAATATTTGATGAGTATTAGTCATTGATATCTTGCTTAATTGCTCTGATATTTTGCTCTGATATTTTTAAATATTTTATTACAAATAATTGTGATACTTTTGATATTAGTGACAGTATTTAGAATTTATGTTCTAAATAAATAATGCATATTTCAAAACTCACTAATATTGGAAGACGAAGTATTTTCTAAGTTATGTGTATAAAATTCTCAATGTTTTATATACTTAGAAAATATTTCTAAAATTTGAGTTTATTTGCGAGAAGTTGTAATTAGGATCACAAGTATTAAATGTCAATATTTAAAGGACTTGTGAATTTCTATTCAACTAATTCTCGAGCTTACATATATCATTAATAATTGTTATCAGCATGCTTACAATGTGCTTAAGTGACAATTATTAAATATAGTGTAGGAAGTTAGATGCTAATATTCAATTTAATGAATATTTTAATATTTAGCGAAATTATTTTATCATATTAAAATTATGGATTAAAGCAATACAATGATTATCAGTTTCATAATTTTGATTTGATAAAATATAAGAAGCACAATTTCTTGCATCTTGAAATTATTGATAAATATCAAATAATTGGTATCAGCGTGCAATTAATTGTGATATTTTTAATATTAGTGGTAACACAAGTTGCTTATCTGAAATCACTAATAATAAAAATATGTCTTAATGCTTATTGTTCTACTGAATGATTGCCATGTTTAGTTAATATATATATGCATGTGATTGACAATTACTTAGTGCAGCATAAGTATTTAATTTATTTTGATTTGTTTAAATCATGATGATATAAAACAATTCAGTAATATATTAGTTCCATGATTTAAGTATATTAAAATAAATTCAAAGCATAATTATTTGTAGTATAATTATTATCTTTTATTACTTTGTGATAATTGAATAATATTTTATTACAAAATAATTTTGATATATTGATACTAATGGATTTGCTTAGTTTTTATTCTAAGTAAATATTGGTTTTTGAAAAAGCCGTTAGTATTAGTATATTTAGTTTTCTTTCTTTGACTGATTCCTGAATGTATTTAAAAGAAATTTTTGTCTATTTCTTTTTCAAAATGTTTTATGCAAAGATACATTCACTTTTTATCAGCTTAGATAAGAAAACTTCAGAATTCTTTTTCAAAACTTCTCTTTTGAAAATCATTTGATTTACAACCCTACTTTGATTTCTAAATCTTAGGGTGTGAATCAAACTTTTCTTGAGGATAATCTTTCTTTAAATCTCAAAATCTTTTATCCTCTCTCCAAAGCTGGTTTTAAATGCTATATTTTCAAAACCGTTTTCTCTCTTAATTTTTCTTTTTAAAGTGGCAGAAACTTTGTGACTGCTATTTTATTTGGAGAAATTGTTTTTAACTTCGAGGTACCAATCACTTGTAAAATGATTTGTTTTTTCAAACACTAGTTTCAATGTATGTTTCACATTGATTCATAGTACCGAAACAGTGGTTGTTGCTTTGAAGACCTAGTACTGTTTTGTTAAGCATACATTCAACCCCAATTGTCATGTTTTTATTTTAAGTCGAGGATACTATCAGGTGGATGAAAATGATGTAAATCATAATTGCATTATGAGTCGGAAAATCATAGTCCTATATCTGATAAGGATGTTTTGCAAAATTGTTTTTAAAACTTACAGTACTTAGGTTTTAAAGGAAAAGAGTCATTTTATTGAGATAGAATTTGGTAGAAGAGTTGAATTTCTTCTTTGGTATAAATTCCCGCGTTTTATTATGGGAAGTTTGCCTTATAAGAAATTCATAAGAGATAGAATTTTTCTCTGATACACTTTCTCGCGTTTTATTATGGGATAAATATCTTAAAGAAAATTTCTATTGGTATCATGTTCTTAAATGATAAATCTTTAGAACCGACAAAACTCTTTTACTAAAAGTGCTTTAATGCAATCCAATACCATTCCTTCTTATATCTTTCCTTCTCTTTGAGATGAAAAATATATTTTGGAATGTTAAGGTGATTATCTTTTAATCTTGATTGATTCTTTTCGATTAGCCCCCAGTGGCTACAGAAGCTGGCCAGGAGGTTGAAAACCCATCAATCTCTTACCCAGGCCTTAATACCAAACACTGATTCATCTACTTCCATATATTAACCCTTGGAGATATAAGGAACTTATGTAAATTAGAGGTTGATAAGGGAGAAACTGCACTTGATGCAGCAAATAAGGATGAAGTCGGAAGTGCACCCACAGCTCTACCTCCAGAGAAGTAAAGTAGTATATAACTGAGGTAACTGTAAGCTCATCTACATCTTCTCAAAAGGATGCAAAGCTGAAAAGGCAATAAAACTGTCTCTGGAATCATTCTCTCAACAGGGTGAGTCCATTGAAATTCGCTCGTCAGCCAGAGCAACTTTTAATGAGTCAAGCACACCACCGACACTCACGTTGATGGTAAACCTAAACAGATAAATTCTATGAACACATTGCAAAACGTGCACAGTGAGAGGTATAGGCATGTTAACAAATTACCCGTCATTGGGTTACGAGGGAAACGTAGACTCTAATTTGCCATTCATTACATTGTCTACTACGTCGCCCCTCCTGGAAGGAACATTTCCAGATCCTGAAAAGGAATGTCCACCTCCCGTTTATGGAAAAGGTGTGAGGCAACTCCTTGATAGAACAAGGCAGGATTCCCTAACAGATTTTAAA
Organism: Oenanthe sinensis; assembly: GCA_028671895.1. Classification (NCBI taxonomy): domain Eukaryota; kingdom Viridiplantae; phylum Streptophyta; class Magnoliopsida; order Apiales; family Apiaceae; genus Oenanthe; species Oenanthe sinensis. The sequence goes on along the minus strand of JAPMAC010000194.1, from coordinate 2,559,196 downwards.
ATCTTGGGATAACCCATCTCAAAGAGGTGAGGTTCCACTAGACAGTGATTTAGCAAAAGCTATTGAGTCTGGTGCTGAGACAGTGCTTATGCATGATAGATCAAGAACACCTCAACGAGGCAATTCTCCACTTGATAGTGATTTAGTTCATTCTGATGAATCAGGTGTTGGGAATATATGAATTGACGGATTTCACTTGCAGGTATAGAAGGTTATATTTGGAATACAGAGTGAAAGTAAGGGAGTGAAACACTTAAGTGAAAGTGAGGGAGAGATACACTTGAGTGAGAGATAGGGAGAGAAATAGTGAAACACTTAAAATGCTCGATACTAAAGTGTAAACACCAACAGAACGTAGTAGAAGTGAGGAAACCATAAGCCAAACACTTACCCTTGCTACTTGCTACTTCTGAAAGAAAAGTAACTATATTTTTCCCGCTCAACGACAGACGAGAACCTTCTTTGGAAGACAAACCATTCAAAAGTGGGCCATTGGAGGATTCCTCAACTAAGGGGGAGAATTTATAGGGAGAAAAAGGAGAAGTTAATAAAGTCTTATCTTCATACTTGGGAAAAGTTAATATCCTAAAGGGGTTCGTATCCTGGATCCTTAAGGGAAGATCCTTAGAAAAAGGGGGTTCGTATCCTTGGGAGACATTAATATCCTTAGGGGGAGATTTTAGACAAGAAAAATAAGAAGAAAATCTTATCTTCTGATCCTGAAGGGAAATAACAGAAATATGGGAGAATCAAGAAACTGTATCCTATACTTGAAAGGAATTGTCAGAAGAGGATTCCTCATCCAAGTGGGATGTACAGAAAAGAATTGACATTTCCATTGATTATCTAAAGGGAGAAGAAGAAAAAGAAGAAGAATCACATTCTCAGGGGGAGAACATTATTTGAGCAATGTTCTATATTTTATTGAAGATTTCCCCAGGAATTTTGATTCTTATGAAGCTCAGTTTATGATAAGTTCTTTATAGGTCAAGTTATGAAGGATTTTGAAGCAGAGAAAAGCTCAAACACAGAGGAATGAAGATGATATCTATTGAAGATGCGTTCAGTGCTAAAGGAACACTGATTTTCTATTTCTCTTTACTTTATAGAAATCTGGAAATGTATTGTATGATCCAGAACCCAAGTAGTATTATTTACAAGTCTAGAGCATTAATATTTTCTTGTAGTTAGTTGAGTTATCCTCTAGGGATTTGCTTGTTAATCTCTACCAAACAAATTGGGGGAGATTGAAAGGCTGTATGTATAGACCTATATGTAACATAGGGTTATAACTCAACACAAGAACAAGACGTGTTAATAATATGAAGTTATCACCGGAATCAGGAAGACATGAAGACTTGGTAAAGACAAAGGATAAAGAAGAAATCTACAGACTTGAAGCATTAGCTCACTGGAAGAAGTTCATTAATATGTTCATGCCTCAGTGAAGAATAAAGGTTGAAGTATTCAAGGATGTGGAAGCAGTGAAGCAGTTGTCAAAGTACCAGAAAGATTCTAGTGATCCAAATTTGCAGATCAATCAAGCAATGAATTGCAGAGCTCAAGTACAGGAATCGAGAAGATAGAATATACGACAAATACAAAGAATCAAAATATTAGATGGAATCTTGGAGTCTACTATAGATTGCTGGAGGAAGTTCATTCATATGTTCAGACTTCAGTGAAGGATAAAGTTCGAAGATGTTCAGGGTTTCAGATATGTTTGTGGTTCAGCATAAGTGCCAGAGGATTCCAATGTACTTACAATAGAAGCACTTCTTAACAGCTAGAGAAACAGGGCCAATTGAATAGTCAAGAAGGTGTAGAGAACAAGTTCGTGTTAGTCGTTTGTGAACCAGACCAGTTGCACTAAACGTCAGCACAAAAGGAATTGAGAACTGCATCTATGTTAGAAAAGAATTGGCTGTATAACCGTTGTGTGCTAAAGCTCGGAGAAAATCAAGTTCAAGTAGTAAAGGTAAATTTATTAACTTGGTTGCAGTGAAAGAAAATATTACAGAGCTTTGAATCGTTGGAAAAATGGCTAAGGTGAACTACCGATAGTTGGTTTTGGCTGTTTGACTGTTTTGTCTTATTTACCGACGGTTGGGTCTCCTGTTTGGCTATTTCGTTTTATTTACCGACGATTAGCAAATCACTCGACGGTTACCATTTTGGATAAATTATTAATTCATTTATCTCGACGGTTATGTTTTAATAATTCATTCTGAGTCGATAGTTATGGTTTAATAATTAATCTTTGAGTCGATAGTTATTGGGTTCGACTGTTTCGTCTTAATTGACCGACGGTTATAGCATCTCGATAGTTAAGTACTCAGATAAATATCCAAATTATTTATTCCATCGATGGTTAAGTCTCGATAGTTATGGCACTTCGATAATTGAGGTTTAAGATTGTTTAATCTACAGCCAGCCACAGCATGCCACCTATCATTGATATCCTTGAGCAGAATTGTATTAAGTGATTTATTTCAGTCTCGATGGTTATCAACAGACTCACCGATGGTTATAAATCAAATGTCTCAACGGTTGTTAATTCAAGAAGTGAGAAGCAGCTCAGTTACTTGGACCACATGAAGCCACGTAGCTGTACTGAAAAAGTCTACACATAAATTGAAGCAGAGCCATTCATTTGGAGAAGTCTTCAACAACACTACAAAAATAACCAGAGAGAGAGAAGGCAAGCCGGAGAGGAGAGAACAGTCAGAAAATCTATACCTCTTCACCGGAGATGTATTAGTGGCCGGTACCTTAACGCAAAATGTTCAGAGCCACTATATATCACTCTCTACGGTCTTAGTTTCCTTTGTACTGATCTAGAAATACTTGTATAGGAAATTGAGAGTTATATTTTTGTTAAGCAGCGAAGAACTTGTTCTTCGGACCGGATTTGTTGACCGGGTGTAGCAACCTCAGGGTTTATATTTATCAAATGATATATTCCCCGAATCTTGTGTTGTTTATTTTCCTGCTGATTTTCTAGAACCGAAATGATTAATCCTAAACACAGAAAATTAGTTAACAGCTCCGTAAACACTATTCACCTCAAGAACACGAGCCCACTAACCGAACTCTAAATTATTTATCCGCAAAAGATTCGAAAGAATTTTTTGATTTAGTAAGTATCGTATTCAACCCCCCCCCTTCTACGATACTTCCGGGGCCTAACAAGGAGGAAAAAGAGTAAAGAGACCACACAAAGCCACTCTACATCCTCCCAACATGGTGTAGAGGTATCAAAGGAATTAAACATGTTACTAGATGCACTCTATTGAAAATGAGAGTCAGTTCACTCCATTTTGTAAAGAGTCTACACCATCATAGGAACTCATTCATGTTGATAATAGAAGTGTAGTTGAAAAGGAGACACATGAGCATATAACAATTTCTATTAAAACTTCCATATTTTTTCAGGGAGATTTACCAACACTCATTTCTTCTCAAAACATTTCTTTCACTTTTCAAATTTCTTCTCAACCAATTATGTCTAGCCAAACACAAAAGGTTGTTGATCACTAGGAATCTAATTCTCCTGGTGAGCCAATTTCAAGTGACTTGGTGCATGACACCTTGCTCACCACCCAGGATATACATCAAGATGGTGTGGGAATACAAGCTGGGGTATATCCTGATGACACCATAAAAATCACAGAGGTTCCAAGAGTTTTTACTTCAGACTCTATGGGGGCTAGAGTAACATCACCCATTAGTCTCATTAATGAGCCATTGGATACTCTATCTTCACAGACATTAGAAAATTTGGGGGACCTCCACACCATGCAAATGGTATCCCCTGGACACTCCTCATTCATTCAAAGACTGTCCTCTAGGAGAAATATTCATATCCATCTAGAATCTATTCATGATTCATCTGAAAAATTGGATGAGGAGATAGATACTGAAGGATTCACGTAACAAGTGGTCCGTGCAACATGATAGTGTTTCAGAACCATCCACGGATGGGTTACTATCTAAAGAAAAATTAAAAGAGTTATATAGAGATCAGATGGATGGCTTCTATCATATTGCACAACAACTTCTGACTACTCATCTGCCAAACAAGGACTATGCTGCTAATATTCTTGAATATGCAAAATATCATGAGGAAATCAAAGCAGGAGAAGCCAATGTTGATGTCTGGCTGAACAAGAAACGGACTGTGAGCATGGAGGAGATGCTACAGTGGATGAGGGAGAAATATTTAACTTCTCTTAGTTCTTGTGCCAAAGACTTCACTCCTTCTGCAATTTATGATGCAATTCATAAGGCTGCCAAGGTGCAACTACAAGAAAATCACTACCTTGTAAGGGGTTTCTAGTCTGAAATTAAAAATCATAGATACAAGATGGAGAGTAGGATGAACTCTATTAATGAGAAGTTTATGCTTGGTGTGCATGCTCCTAGATCAGAGTCATCTCTGGCAAGACTTCAAGTGAAAGAGATGAATGAGAAGATGGAGAAGATGGAGAGAGCATTTAAGGAAATGGTTGAAAGAAATGCTTCTCTGCAACAGAATCAAACAAAAATCAACAATATGGTGGAGGTGTTGTATAAAAACAGGCATGCTGATAGATTACTAGAAGATGTGCCACTCCATGACTTTTATCATTTTCAAGTGGACATCTACTATCATTAAATAAATATTTTCATACTTTTTAACCTCTCATTAAATAATATTTAATTAATTAAATAATGTTAAATTAATTAAATAATTAATTAAACTCTAAAGATTTGATGAACGTTTAACAAAATATTTATTTAATATTTGAGAAAATTATTTGAGTTATCCCAAATGGATATAAAATATTCTAACAATGATTTAGTTATCCAATAATCATTCTGAGAACTTTGATGATTTTAAAACAACTCCCTGGTCGTGTGATTTTGAAAACTTCTTGTGTGAGAAATATTTGAGCAAAAAAAAGAGCTTATTTGACTATAAGTCAACATGTGCATATAAGATTACTTCCTCATAATTCTGAGAGTTAATCAATCCTCTGGTGTTGAAATCTGAGAAGAAAATGAGATGTGATTTTGGACTGAATTTAATTTCCTTCAAAATAAATTATTTAATTGGACTGGAGTACTAGAGAAAGTCGACATGCTTGCACAGAGCATTATGTGTACAAAGTGGAAGAGCTGTCAGACGGGTATGCCATCAAGTATACTATTGCCCGAATGCGGTCAGGGTGACATCAGAGAAAAGGCGGATCATCCACTACTAATAGAAGAGTAGAAAAACAGAGATGTCCCTCGGAGAGGCAATTGTGGGCGACTGATCACCGACCTACATTGTCGCTATAAATTACTCTAATAAAAGTCCATTCTTCCCAATTGGGATTCAACATTAACACTGTATTAAAAGCCTAGGTGCTGAGTTACTGATAGTGTTGATGAGAGTTGAGAAATCGTGTTGAGCATTCTATAGTGTTGATGAGAGTTGAGAAATCGTGTTGAGCATTCTATATTGTTGTTGAGAGTTGAGAAATTTTGTTGTGCATTCCATAAGTGTTTTGAGATGGTTATTTATTTAAATATATGGTGTATGGTAAATTTCTGATTTATATACTGTCTTTTATATTGAGATAAATTACAGGTTATTATTGTTAAACTGCTATGGTGTTTTAAATTATTGATGGGCTATAGTAGCTCACTCTTGCATTATTTTAAATTTCCAAACACAACAGATAGGTGTGATGGCTCGTATATTTCGGACTGCCCACCAAAGCACAAGGGCAAGGGGCCCCTATGAGAGAGGGATGTTTAGTATTCCAGAGTTAGACATGATCAGCTTGATAGGATTTCAGCTTTTGATTGTCAGAATTATGTTATAAGTACCACCTATGTTAAGACTTGTAAATTAAGTGACTTTTGAGCTTCCAATACAGTTTCAAGTAGAAACTGCTATATGGGAATAAACTGATGTGGGATATTCTGGGAATGTAAATAATTAGTACTTATCAGCTGTTAATGTATATGTTTCATTTTCTGAAACTATGGCTCGAGTAAGTGTTGTGTTTAATGGGGTCACTATAGTTAATAATTTTATTATGGATTAGAGATATATGTGTTTATGAACAGGGATTAGACTGTGACGGCCTAGATCTCCGACACCGGGTCTAGGGGTGACACAAAGATGGTATCAGAGCCTAAGTTATAGTACTCAGAAACGAGAGAGTTAGGAGGATAACTATAAATGAGATAATAAAGAACCCTCATCGAGTTCTAAGTCAGACTGCCGGATGTAGTTTTGACAAGTGATAATAAAATTGTTAAAACCCTCAAGAGAATTATAAGAGTATACTGATATGAGTTCTTGTCTATATTGAGGCATCAGTGTTTGAGGATTTTGAGGCACGACCTGACCAGGAGATGTTAGAGAAAGAGAGTGAGAGCCCCAGTTGAGGATGAGATTGCTCACGTAGCACTAATTTATAGAGTAATATTAAACTACTTATGTAAGAATAGTTATGACTAGTTAATAAAGGATCTTTAATGAGAATGAAAGGCAGAGTGTCTAAACTTGTAACACTATAACTTATGTAACTCAACTAAAAGAAAAGATACTTAACCAGAAGACAATCAAGAACATGAAGTCACAAAGAAATCAATGTTAACTATGAAGACAAGGTAATTGATACAATTCAATTTGTTAACTATGATCAAACAAAGAAGAAATCATTGAAAGAAGTTCAAGACAAAGTTGTTCATGCCTCAGTGGTTTGTAACTTAAAGACTCAAGATCATAACTATCAGTATCAATAAGACTAATTGATTTCAAGTGAACAAGAAAGAAAGCAATATTTGGAAAGCCACATTACTAATTGAATATGGTAATCTATTCAAGAAGCAGAAACACTATCAAGACTAGTCACTTATGAATCAGACCATTGCATCAAGTGTCAGGACATTGATAGTATGTTTTTGTCAGTAATAGAGATCCAAGTTCAAAGAGCTTGTTGAAGAATTTGAAAAACATAAAGAAATCACAAGTTCAAAATGCTGTATTGAAGTTTCAAGTTGAAGCCCAGAATTTTTCTAAGTACAAGATATTCGAGATGGCTAAGTAGAATATTCCTATGTAGAATATTCGACTTAAATGTTCGAGATGGCCAAGTAGAACATTCCTATGTAGAATATTCGAGATAGATATTCGAGATGGCCAAGTAGAACATTTCTATGTAGAATATTCGAGATGGCCAAGTAGAAGTTCTCAAGTAGATGTTCTACATGAAGGGCAGTTTCAACATGACACATGGCATCATCTAATTGGCAGATTTCCAAGCTTTCAAGATTAGATAAGATTTATGTGGACATCATTGGGCCACGTATATCTTAATCTTTGAAGACTACAAGACATAGATTACAAGTAGTATAAATAGAAGTACGTGTGTATTATTTTTCAAGAGAGCAATATTTTCAAGATAAACACTTGTAAAAGAGAGAGAGTATATTCACAGAGCTTAGTATCATTTACTAACCTCTTTACTTCTAGTGTACTTTGTAAAGAATGTTGTAGCAACCCTTTCAAGTTATATATAAGACATATATTCCTTGAATCATTGTGTTCATTTATTACATAGTATTTATTGCTTCATTAATTCGAAAAGTTGTATTCACCCCCCCCCCCCCTCTACAACACATTTGGACCTAACAGAGAAGTTATCGGATACTAGCTTGAGGAGACGCATGCAGGCGGGAGGAGTTATAATTCAGACTGTGAGGTCAAATGGAGAATTTTGGAGCCCATTTGAGGAGTCGAGAAGTACGACCATTGTAGTACTAAATATGCTAGCAATCCCAGAGATATAGGAAGCGTTATTGAGCGGAGATGGCCACATCGTTCTTCACATGATAGCCAGGTTATCCAAGTTAAAGCCAACGGCGCGTAAAAGCCTAACTTCACACGATAAAGCCAACACAAATTTCGACCGAGATCATTATGAAGAATGGGTGTTGAGAATGAAACTTTACCTTGAGTCCGTCAATCCTGAATATCTGAAAGTCCTCGATAAAGGTAAATTTGTACCAATGGTTGTTGTTCCTGAGCATATGGAAGGAGATGTGGTAGTACCACAACGGTCTGAGCCTAAGAAGGCAGTAGACTTTTCAGATGCTGATAAGGAGCAGATATCCTTCGACATATCCGTTCGACAAACACTGATGGAATCCCTGGATCATGAGATGTTTAACGTAGTTAAAGGACTAACTACAGCAAAGAAGATTTGGGACAAGCTAGAGGTCGTCATGGAAGGTACCTCTGAGGTCAGAAGCAACAAAACACTTATACTCAAGATGGAGTATGACACCTTCAGAATAAGAAAAGGTGAAAGTATAACCGATGTCTATATAAGATTCAGTCAGTTGGTTTTGGATTTGAATCTGAGAGGTATAACTCTCCCCATGATTGAAGTCAACACGAGATATCTGAAGAACCAGCTAAAAAGCATTGAACATAGAGTCTATGCTGTTAGAGAAACCAGAGATTTGCACACAACTACTCTGGAAGAATATTATGGAATTCTAAAGACCTATGAGCTGGAAACACTTCAAGATCAAGCATGGGATAATGATTCAAGAGGAAAAGAAGCTGCATCAGGGTTAGTTGCTGATGAGGTAGAGTCTAAAAAGGCAATGGTTGCAGAAAAGCCTAGGACATCAACTGCATCACATCAAGTTGAAAATGATGATGAGTGCACATCAAATAGTGATGACGACTACTTCACCCAAGAAGAGCTGGACAACATGGATGACAGTGTCGTGGCATACATGGCAAGGAAGTTCAGCAATATCAGATTCAGAAAGAGTAACCGACCGCAAAGTAAATCTTCATCTTACTATCGGGTTACTAGGGGTGGTGGTAGTTCACAAGGCTACAAAGGGAAAGGCAAGAGTACCAGCTACAAATCTCCTTTGGATTTCAAAATGAAGTTCAAATGTTATAACTGTGGTGAAGCTGGACATTTTGCTACAGATTGCAAGAAGCCTAAACAGACATATCCAAAAGAAACTTATGAAGCCCTCAAAAGCAAATATGAGGCCCTGGTGAAGGAAAGACATGGAAAAAGAGCTTTAGTTGTCACAGAAGGCAGAGCATGGGATGATTCAGATGAGGAAGAAGTTACTCATACAGCAAACTTTGCCCTCATGGCTGAGACATCAGATGAACCAGAGGTACCAGTTCTAACCCTTAAGGAAGAAATGTCTATAGATGATTATAAGGTGCAGAACGGGGCTCTTAGCGAAGAGATCTATATGCTGTGCAAAAGCCTAAATACTTCTCAAAAAGAACAGAAAACACTTGTTGCCAAATGCAGAATGCCCGAGGCAAAAGTGGAAGAATTAGAGGCTGTTTGCACTATAGATACTTCCCTAAGAGAATCTATTAAAACTTTGGAACACAAGCTCAACCTTAAAGATGAAATAGAAGCATGTCTTAGGAATAAACTAGCTGAGTTAGAAACAAAATGCGAAGCTTATAAACTAGCAGCTAGTAAAGTGAATGTTGATAGTAGCACATTTAAGAAGATAACTGGTGTTGGTGTAGGACTTGACTATTCTAACTTATCTAAGAAAGAAGGGAAAAGGCCTGTAGACACCAGTCCCAGTGAGATTAAAAAGGAAGTACCTACAATTCTCAAATCTGCTATTAAACCAATATTCAAACACTTTGCTCCTCGAGAAGAAGAAGAGACTGATTTATTAGTTAGATATGAAATCGAGATGGAAGATCGGAAGAAAGAACAACCTGAAACTCCTACTAAATCAGTTAAAATCAAATCCCCTAGAGAAGAATCTAGACCAGGATTAGGAGCCAAGGCTGTTAAACAACAGGTTAAGAAAGAAAAGGTTGAAAAAGAGGTTAAGGTAGAAAGAATAAAGAAAGCATGTTATCACTGTAAATCCACTGAGCATCTTTCTTATGCATGTAAATCTAACATGAATATTCATGTTGCACATGCCATGCCTGTACCACACACAATGATTAACATGCATCAAAATCATGTACAATGTGGTCAACCTAACTGTATGCCATGCACTTTTAATGTCATGCAAACCTTCGTGAACTTGATGAATGCAACTAGTCAAACATGTCTAAATACTGCTACTAGTTCTAATGTCAAGAAGAAGCATGTAAGAGCTAAGACTGCCAGTCCTCCTAAAGTTAGGTGTGACAAGCCTTCTCCTAAGACTAACAAATCTGTTAAGTCTGACAAGGGAAAAGACAAAGTCGAAAGCTCTAAGAATGTTAAAGAAAGTGCATCTCCTGTTGTTAAAACTGATAATTCTCGATCTTATAGAAAAGCCGGGCCCAATCAATCTTGGGTTCCGAAGAATGTCTAATCAATCTGACATTGCAGGGCATTAAGCGAAACAGAAATAAAGTTATATGGGTGCTAGATAGTGGAGCATCAAGGCATATGACAGGAAACAAGTCCCTGCTTACAGAGTTGGTTATGAAGGCTGGCCCTTATGTTACCTTTGGAGATGACAGCAAAGGAGTGACAAAGGGATATGGCAAACTGAAGACTGACAATGTCATCATTGAAGATATCTCCTATGTTGAGGGATTGAAGCACAATCTGTTGAGTATAAGTCAATTCTGTGACAAAGGTTATGAAATTGTCTTCAACAAGAAAGGTGTATCAATAACTCACATCAAAGAAGGTTCGTTAGCTTTAAGAGGAGTTCGGAAGGCAGATCTTTTTGTTGCTGATATGGATTCGGCAAACCAGAATGAAGTCACTTGTTTCTACAGTAAAGCTTCAGATGATGAAAGCTGGTTAAGGCACAAAAAGCTATCTCACATAAACTTCAAAACGATGAATGCTCTCGCAAGGCGAGAATTGGTGAAAGATCTACCTCAAATGGAGTTTGCTCCTAAAGGACTCTGCGAAGCATGCGAAATGGGAAAGTCAAAGCGAGCATCGCATAAAAGTAAAGAAATTTCTAGTATCATTGAGCCTCTGCAACTTCTTCATATGGATTTATTTGGCCCAGTGAACGTGCTATCGTTATCAAGGAAAAGATATGCGTTGGTAATCGTGGATGACTTCTCTAAATATACATGGGTATTGTTTGTTATGACAAAAGATGAAGTACCTTTCCTAATCATTGATCACATCACTCAAATTGAGAATGTTTCTACACTTACTGTAAAGACGATTAGAACAGACAATGGCACTGAATTTAAAAACGCAGTGTTGAATGACTTCTGTGTATCTAAGGGAATACGTCGTCAGTACTCAGTCCCGAGAACTCCACAGCAAAATGGAGTAGTTGAAAGGAAGAACAGAACACTGGTTGAAGCAGCAAGAACATTGTTGTATGATTCAAAACTTCCTCTATACTTTTGGGCCGAAGTAGTGAGTACAGTGTGTTACACTCAGAATAGAACCCTGATCATAAAAGATAAAGAAAAGACACCATGTGAACTAATGAATAACAGAAGACCAACAATCAAATACTTTCATGTCTTTGGAGCCAAATGCTACGTACTTATAGACGATGAGAATTTAGGCAAGTTTGAAGCTAAAGCACGTGAAGGGATATTTGTGGGTTATTCTACAGATGTGGTGGCAGCTTATCAGGTATTCTTAGTGAATGATCGGAAAGTGATTGAAAGCTACAATGTCAGATTCGAAGATACTAAACTCCCATCAATTTCTAAAGATAATAGTGAACATGAGTCCCTATTGTTTCAAAATCTGGACTTAGATGAAATTGAAGATGAACCTGAGTTGGTTGTTACTTCAAATACGCCATGTGTTCGAAAAGAAATAACTGAGTCTAATGCAAGATCAGAAGAAACTTCCTCAGCACAGTCCGGCAACAACTCAGGGGGAGTAAATAGCAGCTCAAGGACAAGTGTTCAAGGCTCAAGAAGAGATGACACTAGTTCTGTAGGAGCTAACACTAACTCAGGGGGAGTTAGTGGAAATAACACAAGTAGTCAACACAACAATTCAGAATTTCAAGCTGAATCATCAAGACAATTTCCAAGAGAACGGGTATGGAGTAGAGACCATCCGTTTGAATTAATTATTGGTGATCCAGATGCTGGTGTGTCTACTAGAAGGTCTGCAAGAGCTGACATAGCTAATATTTGCTTATATTCTGGGTTCTTATCCAAGCTTGAACCTAAAGAAATAGAAGAAGCTCTTGGTGATGCTGATTGGGTAATTGCAATGCAAGAAGAGCTCAATCAGTTTGAAAGGCAGAAAGTTTGGAAGCTGGTACCCCCGACCGAAGTACAGATCAGTAATTGGAACTAAGTGGGTATTCAGAAATAAACTGGATGAAGACGGACTTGTAACACGAAACAAGGCTCGTTTGGTAGCGAAGGGTTATTCTAAAAAAGAAGGTATTGATTATGATGAGACCTACGTTCCAGTTGCATGACTTGAAGCAGTCAGGATGTTCTTGGCCTTTGCAGCACACAAAAACTTCAAAGTTTTTCAGATGGATGTGAAAAGTGCCTTCCTGAATGGAGAACTAGAAGAAGAAGTATTTCTGGAACAGCCACCTGGCTTTGTTGATCCAGAACTTGTAGATTTTGTGTACTTTCTCTTCAAAGCTGTCTATGGCCTCAAACAATCCCCAAGACGATGGTATGAAACCCTATCCTTGTTCTTAATTGCAAGTGGTTTTACTAGGGGAGTAATTGATAAAACATTGTTCTACAAAAATGTAAGAGGTGAATTAATACTTGTTCAAGTCTATGTGGACGATATTATTTTTTGGTCATCTAATGAGTGCTTGTGTGAGAAATTTGCCAAGTTAATGCAGGATAAGTATGAGATGAGCATGATGGGAGAGCTGTCCTTCTTCCTTGGATTACAGATTAGTCAAAGAAAAGATGGAATCTTTATCTGTCAGTCCAAGTACATCAAAGATTTACTCAAAAAGTATAATCTAGAAGATGCATCAATAGCTAAAACTCCTATGGCAACAGCCACGAAACTCGATGAAGACAAATCAGGTAAACCGGTTGATATCATAAGTTATCGAGGTATGATTGGCTCACTACTCTATTTAACTGCGAGTAGACCCGATATCATGTTCGCAACTTGTTTATGTGCAAGGTTCCAAGTGGATCCTAGATAATCACATCTCATAGCCGTCAAACGAATCTTTAGGTATCTCAAGGGCACATCAAATCTAGGGATTTGGTACCCAATAGATACAAGTTTTAATCTTATTGGCTATTCGGATTCAGACTATGCAGGTTGCAGGATTGATAGGAAAAGCACATCTGGTGCATGTCAATTTCTTGGCAGAAGATTGGTGTCCTGGCAAAGTAAAAAGCAGCACACAGTATCTACTTCTACTGCTGAAGCTGAGTACATTGCTGCTGGAAGCTGTGTAACTCAAATACTGTGGATGAGGAACCAATTGAAAGATTATGGCATGAAACACAAAAAGATTCCAATCATGTGTGACAACACAAGTGTCATTGCCATGACCAACAATCCTGTAGACCACTCAAGAACCAAGCATATAGATATCAGATATCATTTCATTAGAGAACATGTTAAGGAGGGGACTGTGGAGCTACATTTTGTGCCCACAATGCAACAAATTGCAGATATATTCACTAAACCTCTTGATGAAGTAACATTCAATAGGTTGGTTGGTGAATTGGGAATGCTTAACACAAGTTAGTGATTTCTCCTATCTGTAAAATTCCAGTTTTAATAATGTACATATGTTTTTAGTCCTGATAATTGCTTCTTTTGTACATGCATGGTTGAAAACATATGTAAATAATCTCTACAATTGCTAAAAATATCACTTCTGTATGCTAAATTAATCATTAAGGGCTTAGACTTTAATATGATTAATTAATGAGTATTTTAGGATACATATTGTGTTATTCTTACATAAATTCATTGTGCTTTCTATGTAATTATTGATGAAATCTTTGAATTTATGTTAGTTAGATTGCATGATCACAGGGGGAGTTAAATTCATAATTTTCTTGATTTTTCATATTTACCTGTGTTTTTCATGTATTTAGAGGCCTTAGAATTGTCAAGGAATGGTTTTTAATTATTTATTTTGCTAAAACTCCTTGAATTGATATTTAGATTAATTTGACAAAATTTATTTGTTATTTCGATTACAAATATTGCCAAAGTATTCTAACTATCTTCAAAATTCCCAAAATTTTGAAAATTCTAAGTCTGGGAAGAATACTCTAGTTACTGTCTAATTAGAAATTCATCTCGAAATTCGACTTGAAACTCGAGTTATAGTTCCTAGTATGCCTGCTTAAAATTCCAAGTCTAGGATATCATCCGAGTTCATCTATCTCGAATATTCGACTTGATGTTCGAGATAGACCCTATCTCGAACACTATCTCGAATATTCGACTTGATGTTCGAGATAGACCTATCTCGAACACTATCTCGAATATTTGACTTGATGTTCGAGATAGACCTTATCTCGAATATTCGACTTGATGTTCGAGATAGACCTATCTCGAACACTATCTCGAATATTCGACTTGATGTTCGAGATAGACCCTATCTCGAACACTATCTCGAATATTCAACTTGATGTTCGAGATAGACCCTATCTCGAACACTATCTCGAATATTCGACTTGATGTTCGAGATAGACCTATCTCGAACACTATCTCGAATATTCGACTTAATATTCGAATTAGACCTAAAATTCAATTTTATCTCAAACCTTATTCTTGGAATTTCGAGTTGGGACTCCCAGGTGGGTTTTAATGCTGTTTTTAATTGTTCAAGTGATTAAATGTTCGAGATAGACCCTATCTCGAACACTATCTCGCATATTCGACTTGATGTTCGAGATAGTGTTCGACTTGATGTTCCCCTGTATGTACTTCACATTTTCTTCTTATATTTTCAGGGGTATTCTTGTCTTTGCTCATATATGCCTATATATACATCTCTAACCCGTCTTTCTTTTCACTTTTACCTAATTATTTTCACCCTAAATTTTTACAGCCCCCACCCTCCCACCCTGCGATTTCAAACTTTCATCCCCTGTTCATTCGATTTGTGTTAAAACTCTTACATATCTCGAACTGCTGCCCGTTTTAAGTTTACTATTCTATATTTGCGTTCATTATTGCTATACACGGATATACACACAACTATCACGGTAAACTGGTCACATAGTTTAGTATTCATATCACTTATTTGGGTTGCAGTAATTACTGGATTGGGTTACGATTGTTTCGATTTTGGTCATATTTGATTCCGTAGTTTAGTATAATCGACTGTTCATCTTCTCGATTCACTAAAAGGAATTAATTTGATTACGTTTTTTTCTTTTCCTTGCTTAAGTGTTTACCTTAATTGTTTTTTTCGAAAATCACATTAATTCAAGGAAAAATTATTTTAACAAATGGTTCACCAATTTATTCTTGCCAAAAATAATTTTTACAACATTAGTACGGAAATTGGTGATCAAATCCCGCGCTTCAAGTTTTGGGTACGATTTCTTAATTTGTATTCCAAGGCTAGTGTTGCGTTTACTGCTAAACCAACACTAGTCCATGATGCTTTACAGCAATTATGGACTAGTGCTGTTACTTTCGGGAGTAAATCTACCCCCTATGGTTTCAGGTTTACATTGGCGGGTCATGAATTTCAAGTCACAGAGGACGTGTTCAACCGGGTTCTGGGGTTCCCAGTCAGAGATGTTTATGACCCCGAACCTCACACAGATGAGCGTATTAAATTCTTCGAAGAAATTGGATGCTACCCTCCCTCTGGACGGATCTCAACTGGCGCCATCCAGAAACAATACTTCCATGTGGAATGGAACTACTTTTTCGAGGCCATTACCAGATGTTTTCGGGCACGCGAAAAAGATTTTCATCAAATTCCAATTCCCATGCAGGTGTTTGCAGTTTCCCTTGCTCGTGAATTAAATATTAATTATGGCAGGATCATTCTTTCCGAGATCGTGACTGCTATGGGAACTCCTGCAAGTCGAGACCTGGCATCTACTAACGTTGTCTGTTGGTATCCTCGATTCCTACAAATGCTTATTAATCACTTAGTACCTATTGATGCTTTATCTGTGAGACAGACATTTGCCACAAGTGCGACATCTGCATCCTTGGGCATGGGCACCAAGTCACTCACGATGATTGCTAATCAAGATAAGCATCATGGTAAGCCGATGTCTATTCCTGATAACATTCAAGTATGGGTTAAGTTTGATGCAGGTATCACTTCCATGGCGGGGACCTCCCACATTTCATCACATGCTCAGAATCCCTCTGCCCATGCTGACGCATTCCAGGGGATTCCGGACGAGAGTATTGGTGATGAAGATGATGATGACGACGATGATGGGCACTCTCACGCACAATCAACTGCCGGCCAGAGGACCAGACAATCTACTCCACCTGCCGGACAAGGTAATGAAGAAGGTACTTTCTTTGAACAAGAGCAACTCTCTGTTCACACTACTGATACTTCTTCCCCTAAATCTGATTCCATGGCCCAAGATTCTGCTAGCCCGCAGGATCTATCCCCGGGCAAGAGCTATATTTCTGATTCGGAGTCTGACACATTTGCTTCCTCTCTTTCACCCTCTCTAACGGGAGTTAAAAGGCAGGCAGCTTTAGATTTAGGTGAGGGTTCTGAGAGTGACCCTGAAGTGCAGCCCCTTATTCGGAAGAAACCTAAATTTTCTCATGCTGCAACTTCTCAAGCCATGTCCCACCCTAGTGTGTCTATCACAACCACTCCACCTCACGCGAGTGGTTCGCCCTGTGCACATTCAACACATAGGGAAGATGGTGAGGATTCTATGCCTTCTGAAGAGCCTGTTACTTCAGAGCAGCAACAAGCTTTCATTGCTTTCGAAGTACCTTCACCGGTACATACTGATGCTGCAGAGAGGATCGGTTCTGATGTTGTACTAGAACACTCTGCGGCCTCTCAGCCTGAGATTCCACCTCAGGACATGACAGGAACAGATCCCATTACTGCTACTTACTTTGCTTATCCAATTTCTGCAGGTACTGCTTTCTCTTTCAGGACTATTGTTGAAGACATACACGAGCGTGAGACAGGGAGTGTGTCTGAGCGTTTAGGGAGTGAGGGACCTTCATTTTTAAGGCCCGAAACCGAGCGACAAACACTAACAGAACGATTATTAGAGCGAGGACACCCAGACCAAACACCGTCCCTTCATCTTGAAAATCTTGACACGCGTATGACAGCAATTGAAACTGAAATCAAGCAGTTCAGGCAGTCGATGGGGCAGTTGGGGATCAATGTTGGTGACAATCAACGAGCTCTTGATGACTACGCAGCAAGGATGGCCAGTCAAGCAACAACGATGGATGAGTTGACTAATAAGGTGAATGACTTGGGCCATGCTGGTGGTATCTTGGGTAGCACTCTGAATGAGAGAATGAGAGCAGTGGAAAGCATAATGCATACCATGGCGACAGAGATCAACAGGATGATGTATGCAGTTCGAAGCTTTGTCCCCCCCCGAGTGCTTTGACGAACAATTTAATCAGCCTCCCCCTGATACTGATGATACTGGTGGTGCTGGAGGTGCTGGTGGAGCTGGACCCTCGGGTTATGGTGTTGGTGGTTCTCATGCAACTGCTGGATCTGGCAAGAAAGGTGGTGTTGGGGATAACTCACCTAAGGGGGAGAGTGGTAAGGAGACGAGACAGCAGTCGGTAATAATTGAAGAAATTGAAGAACAAACTGCTGATGTTGTCAAAGAAAATGAGCCAGTGAATGAAGAAGAGGCTCAAAGAAAGAGGAAGGGTAAGGCAGTGGTGGCTGAACAAGAAGAGCCATTCATTGACTTGAGTCGTCATCAGGAAGAGGCACATGAAGTACATGATTCAGATTCTGATATGGAGGATGTTCCGTTAGCACATGCTATTAGAAGATCTTTGAAGGAACAAGGTGGAGGTGATGGAATGTCTTCCGGACAGCCTGAAGAAATACCTGTTGATAAGGAAACTCTAGAAGCCCAACAGTTGGCCTTGGAACAAGCTCAGTTCTATAAAATGAAGATGATGCAGGATGAGGCTGTTTTCCATGAAAAGAAAGCGGAGCTTAAGGAGAAGCAGTATGATCATGAGCTTGCAAGGTTAGCTGATCCTCAAGTAGATCTGGACAAGAGAAGGATCGGACAGAAATGGGATGATGCAAGGAAGATTCTATCGGGAGTTTATACAAAAGGAACTCATAACAAAGAGGCGGAAGACTTGTTCTACAACTTGAACTTGCAGAATCCACTGATTATTGACTACATAAATGCTTTGAAAAGGTTCATCTCAAAAGTCAGAGTTGGATATAATGCAATGGTTAAGGAATGGCAGGTCATCTTGTCTTTAGTCGAAGGAGTCCTGACATCTTTCTTATATGTGGATGATCAATTCATTTCGAGAAGATCTGCGTCAGAGTTGTTCTTGCTAGCAACAAAAATTCAATATTCTCAAGCTGAGGAGCTTAGCATTCTGTATAGGGATCAGTTAATGCAGCTAGCAGAGGACAAGGGACCAGAATTCTCAGCGAATCATTGATATTGTTCGGATGGTTGTTGATGGAAAGATGAAGAGGGTGAGCTTAGAGGCAAATGACCTAATGGCTCTATCAGTAGAATCCCTAAAGGCGGTATGCAGGCAAATGATGAGTAAGGGATTCACTTCTGACATTAAGGAGAAGTCAGTGGAGTTCATTGAGAGGGTCATATTCAAAATGAGCAATGAAATCTGGAAGTGTGACATTATTGCTCCAAACCCTCTAGACAATGTAAAGATTGAGCCGGAGCTAATTGAAAGAAAGTGGAATATTCTACAAGCTGTTAAAAATGTAGATGTAGATCACTGGAACAAGGAGAAATAAGGGAGGCAGTCGGTGTTCCAGGGAGAGATAGTGTGTACTGGATACACTTATATGACAATGACACAGCTGACGCTTTAGCATTCATAAACGCAGACCAAAATCAAACATTGTTGCATATGAGTAGGAAATGGCTGCTGCAGACTCAAGATGCTGCTTCTCTGGAGAGAGTTTTAGAAGTATTCAAATGGGGCGAAGTGGAGAATGAGAATGTAGATGAGAAGCAGAGACTCCTGAAGTATTTATCTGAAGTAGTGGTGGAAAAGAAGCGAATGGAGCGAGATGCGGCTAGTGTCCACAATACTAACCGTGTTAAAGGCTACCCTAAAATGATCTATTGTCAGTTTAAGGCTGATAAGTCTCATTGGAAGTCACAGCTCATAATGAAAAATTTTGAGGACATTCCAAAGATCAGAACTACTCAGGAGGTGGACAAACTCAGAAGGCTTTTCAGGCATCCTTATCCAGAGCCCAGGAATCCTCTAGAAATGGAAGCGGTAAGTCTGTTGAATGCAAGGTGGAAGCAACTTCATGATCCAGTTTACAAGAAAGAACAACAACAGAAGGAAAGGCGCAGAAGGTTGAAGGAGGAGAAGCGCCAAGCTGAAGAAGTTAGGAAGAAGAGACGGAATTAGAATTAACGGTCAGAGTGGTGTGAACTTGAAGTTGGAAAAACTTCATATCTTTTTGGTTGCTTTAACTCACTTGAGGAAAATTCACCTGATCACGGTATGCGAGATAGGCTAACGTACCATACTGTAACCGTGAATCAGAGTGGATCCAATAAGGTGATATAAGTTTGACTGAAAGGTATGAAGTAATCCAGGTGATAGGAATCACTCAAATGATCTTTAATTCGAAGTTCGAATTTTCTGTCTAGCTTAAGTTTTATTTATTCTAGTTCCTTGAATTGTTTTCAAGTTTATTTCAGTTGTAATTCAAACAAGACAGTAATGTTATTTATCTTTTTTTCGTCTCATTGTTTAGTTGAGTTATCCCTTTGTTAATTTGAATGTCATTGTTAGACTATCAAATAGGGGGAGATTGAAAGGCAGAGTGTCTAAACTTGTAACACTATAACTTATGTAACTCAACTAAAAGAAAAGATACTTAACCAGAAGACAATCAAGAACATGAAGTCACAAAGAAATCAATGTTAACTATGAAGACAAGGTAATTGATACAATTCAATTTGTTAACTATGATCAAACAAAGAAGAAATCATTGAAAGAAGTTCAAGACAAAGTTGTTCATGCCTCAGTGGTTTGTAACTTAAAGACTCAAGATCATAACTATCAGTATCAATAAGACTAATTGATTTCAAGTGAACAAGAAGGAAAACAATATTTGGAAAGCCACATTACTAATTGAATATGGTAATCTATTCAAGAAGCAGAAACACTATCAAGACTAGTCACTTATGAATCAGACCATTGCATCAAGTGTCAGGACATTGATAGTATGTTTGTGTCAGTAATAGAGATCCAAGTTCAAAGAGCTTGTTGAAGAATTTGGAAAACATAAAGAAATCACAAGTTCAAAATGCTGTATTGAAGTTTCAAGTTGAAGCCCAGAATTTTTCTAAGTACAAGATATTCGAGATGGCTAAGTAGAATATTCCTATGTAGAATATTCGACTTAAATGTTCGAGATGGCCAAGTAGAACATTCCTATGTAGAATATTCGAGATAGATATTCGAGATGGCCAAGTAGAACATTCCTATGTAGAATATTCGAGATGGCCAAGTAGAAGTTCTCAAGTAGATGTTCTACATGAAGGGCAGTTTCAACATGACACATGGCATCATCTAATTGGCAGATTTCCAAGCTTTCAAGATTAGATAAGATTTATGTGGACATCATTGGGCCACGTATATCTTAATCTTTGAAGACTACAAGACATAGATTACAAGTAGTATAAATAGAAGTACATGTGTTTTTTTTTAAGTGAGCAATATTTTTGAGATAAACACTTGTAAAAGAGAGAGAGTATATTCACAGAGCTTAGTATCATTTACTACCCTCTTTACTTCTAGTGTACTTTGTAAAGAATGTTGTAGCAACCCTTTCAAGTTATATATAAGACATATATTCCTTGAATCATTGTGTTCATTTATTACATAGTATTTATTGCTTCATTAATTCGAAAAGTTGTATTCACCCCTCCCTCTACAACACATTTGGACCTAACAGAGAAGTTATCGGATACTAGCTTGAGGAGACGCATGCAGGCAGGAGGAGTTATAATTCAGAATTTGAGGTCAAATGGAGAATTTTGGAGCCCATTTGAGGAGTCGAGAAGTACGACCATTGTAGTACTAAATATGCTAGCAATCCCAGAGATAGGGGAAGCGTTATTGAGCGGAGATGGCCACATCGTTCTTCACACGATAGCCAGGTTAGCCAAGTTAAAGCCAATGGCGCGTAAAAGCCTAACTAAACTTTCATTATTTAGCAACAAGCCGAAGAGATAGTGTGCATTGCACCAGACCTTATTAATGTTATGGAGCGAATGAGATTGATGGTCCAAGGAAATGACCGTCGATATTGTAGTTGATTAACTTTGTGCATTGATTGTGAAGGTTGTGGGATTGTAATTGAGGTTTTTTTTTCACCGGGTATAATCCATTTTATGAATAGGTCATGCCCAATTTTCGGTGGAAAATACATCCGCTTGAGTTCGTTCAATAAACGTTTAGAATCAACGAGACTTATAAACAAAATGTCTAAAGGTAAGATAGAGTAGCATGGCCTAAAGGATATGGTCATTTATATATGAGTAATAATGGGGGAATTAGATGGATTAAAATCTGTAATAAAGTGGACATGCATGTGGACTTAAGAAATATGGGAGTCCATAATGAAATAATATCGAGGAACAATTGTAATGAGATGTTATGAGTTTCCCAATGGGGATTAGTTTGGTTGGGTATGATATAGGGTTTTAATAACCAAATGTGTAGTCAAAGTGTGTCTGATTGATTTATGAGATTGAGCTAATATATATTTTGTTCAGTTAGAACGTTACCGAGTTAGAGTAATATAAATTTTAAAGAAATTTTATTTCATACGTACAGTAGTGTTATCCAAAATTTATGGATAATCATAGAAAGATAAAGTTTTTGGGCCTAGACAAGAGAAAGGCGAAAAGCCAGAAAAGAATGCAGGGAATGTGAGTGTTCCTAGCAAAATTAATAAGGAACCAGAGCTCTATTTCAGTGAAAAATAAATGGATTAAGAACCCAAACTGAGATTGTAGTTAAGTGTGCCCATAACATGAAACTTAGATACTAGAGTACCGATCTTACGAAGATCTAATTCCTTTTCAGTTAAGAAATTTAGTTATTTTATTGAGAATATATTAATTGATGAGTTGTGACGCTTATATTGATAGTGAGAGTAAGTATGTGAAGTTAAGCAAGCCCAATGAGAATCAGAATGTGTTTGAAGGAAGACAAAGAATAAGAAGTTTTGACCAAGGTTAAGACAAAGAGATTGTTGCAACGAGAGGTGAGGCTTACTTATCCTATGAGGTTGATATGGAAAAAGGAGATAACCTAGTAAATAGGAGATTCTCATAGTTAATGAAAGAGATTATTTCTTAATGTTAGTTTTAGATAAATGAAGTTAAAATTTAAAACATGTTATATATGCAGAGAAGGGAGTACCCAACTTAAGGGACATCCCAGTAGTGAATGAAATTGAGGATGTGTTTCCAAGAGACCTTTTGAGATTACCACCCGACCGAGACATAGAATTTGCTATAGACTTAGCACCAGGGACCTCACCAGTTTCAAAGACTCCCTACCGGCTAACTCCTATCGAGATGAAGGAATTGGTCATTCAGTTAAAAGAGTTATTAGAAAAGGGAATGATGAGACCGAGTGTGTCACCTTGGGGTAAACCAGTGTTATTTTTTTAGAAGAAAGAGGGCTGTATGAGATGATGTATTGATTACCGAGAGCTTTTAAGTTGACTATTAAGAACAAATACCCACTGCTAAGGATAAATGATTTTTTTTTCTTTTCAAACTGAAAGGTGTAGTCTACTTTTCAAAGATTGACCTGAAAATCGTATATCGCCAAATAAATATTAAACCAGAAGATGTGCCGAAGACGACCTTCCACACAAGATATGGACATTATGAGTTCTTAGTGATGTCATTCGGATTAACCAATGCGTCAGCCGCTTTTATGGATTTAATGAACCAAGTTTTCAAAAAAGTATTTGGATGAGTATGTCAAGAGAAAGTAATAGAGGAACAAGGAGAGGAAATAGTTGGAAATAACCAAAGGTGTGAGCAAGACGAAAAGGGGATCCTGAGATTTATTAATAGAATATGGATTCCAAATGTCCCAGAGCTGAAATATGAGATTTTACACGAGGCACACAATTCGATATTTTTCCATCCACCCTGGAAGCACCAAAATATATAGAGACCTGAAAAAGTATTATTGGTGGCCAAACATGAGAAGAGACGTTGCAGAGTGGGTAAGTAAATGTTTAACTTTCCAAAGAGTGAAAGCGGAACACCAGAGACCGAACGGGCTTTCACAACCCTTAAAGATTTCTGAATGGAAATGAGAGCATATTGTGATGGATTTCATAGTAGTGCTATCGAAAACTAAAACAAACCACAATGCTACAGGGGTTATAATAGACCGGTTAACTAAGTCAGCGCACTTTCTACCTATCAACG
Organism: Oenanthe sinensis; assembly: GCA_028671895.1. Taxonomy (NCBI): domain Eukaryota; kingdom Viridiplantae; phylum Streptophyta; class Magnoliopsida; order Apiales; family Apiaceae; genus Oenanthe; species Oenanthe sinensis. The sequence goes on along the minus strand of JAPMAC010000194.1, from coordinate 2,535,603 downwards.
AGGGGTACACCATTAATTGACTAGTCGAGATGTACCAAAAAGAGATTATGGTGAGACATGGAGTTCCAATGACCATTGTGTCAGATAGAGATCCGAGATTTAATTCTAGATTCTGGAGAAGCTTTCAAGACTGTCTAGGGACTAAGTTGAACATAAGTACCACTTACATCCCCAAACAGACGGTCAAAGTGAAATGACTATTCAAACCATAGAAGATATGTTGAGGGTTTGTGAAATAGATTTTAAGGGAAATTGGGATGATCATTTACCACTAATTGAGTTTTTCCACAATTACAGTTACCACGCGAGTATAGGAATGTCTCTTTATGAAGCCTTATATGGAAGAAAATGTCGATCTCCCCTATGTTGGGAAGAGATTGACGAGTGAAAAATTTTGGGACCCGAGTTGGTTCAGCGAACCTATGAAACAATTGACCTAATAAGGAAGCAATTAGTGGCAGCCCAAGACAGGAAACGCAAGTATGTTGACCAGTCTAGAAAAGACAGAGAATATGAAGTTGGAGACTCAGTGTTACTTAAAGTGTCCCCATGGAAGGGATTGATGAGGTTCGGTAAAAAGGGAAAGTTAAGTCCCAGATTTATTGGACCATTTGAGATCTTGAAGCGTGTTGGGAAAGTAACTTATGAGTTAGCTTTGCCTCCAAACCTTTAACAAGTGCATAATATATTCCATGTGTCTGTGTTACGGTAATATAATGTGGACGCTAGACATGTGATATAGTATGAGTATATAGAGATCCAACCTGACCTATCCTATGTGGAGCAGCCGATAGAGATTCTGGATCAGAAAGAACAGGTTCTGAGAAATAAAGTTGTCAAACTAGTAAGAGTGTTGTAGAGAAACCAGAAAGTCGAAGAGTCCACCTGGGAGTTAGAGAGTGAAATGCTAGAAAAATATCCTCACTTGTTTTAAATGAGATTTCGGGACGGAATCCATTTAAGGAGGAGAGACTGTAATATCCTGAAATTTTAAGAGTTTTGAAAAAAAAATTCTGGTGAATAGCGAATAGTGTTTTCTTTAAGTTTTCGGTGAATAGTGAATAATGTTTTTGTAAATGTCGAAACTTAAAAGATTTCGAAGCCGTATTATTATTATATGGAAGAAATAAGTGAATGTAATTCATATTGTTTTTTGAAAAATTTCAATTCTGCTACTAGTTTTGTACAGAATGAGATATTGGAGCGTACGCGCCTTCTGTTAGATTTTAGAGGCGTATGACTTGAGGATATTTGTAGTATGTGTAATTAAGTCAACATATATAATAAATATGAGACTTCTTATTAAATTAGTTCCATAAAATATATTTAAAGTCCTTTCGGAAGCCAGAACAGAGTTTGAGAAACGGAGAAGTAAATAATGTTTCTGCGGGAAAATAGTTTCGTAAATTCTCGGAACAATTAAAGAGTATTAATTTAATCATTCTAGAATATATTAGGATCATAAAATGAGATTTTAAGTTTTAAAACTTAGGTGGGACGAAAGAATAAAGTATGAGAACGAGAGATTAAAACATCATCGGAAAATTATGCGATTACCCCGAACCCCTTAAAATCCTAGCTTCCACCACACACCACAAAAATCACAAAAGGGAAAAGGGGATTCAGCCCCTTTGCTCCAGATTTGGGCAGATGGTAAAAAGGAGGAAGGAAATAAAGTTTACAACTTGCTCATTTCTTGCTTGATCGTTGAGTTTAGTAGCTTAAATCGAAGGTATAACACTCATCTTGCTTCCTCTTGATTCCTACCATCATCTATCCATGAAATATTTACTTATGATCCAAAGAGATGAACGTGAACAGTGGTTTCAAGAAAATAAATTTTTTCTTTCTTTGATTCTAGGATTCCTTTGGCTTGTTTGGTGTTTGTTATAGCTTGTACAAGTAATGGGTAGTGTAGAACAAGCTTGGTGACTATGGAAACACCTAGTTATTTACTTGATTTCTAATTCTTAATTATTGAGCTAAACTGATTATTATGGCTTAAAGTTGTAGTATGTTGATTGTTGATATTGTTTGAGGAATTGAGATTGCTTGTTGGTTGAATTGGAGTAGGGTAGAAATGGAAAATGTTGTGAACACAAATGTCGTAATGCCCGATTTTCAGAAGCTGTCAACTGTTGTCCAAAACCCGAAGGGGATTTTTCTTGTTCTCGATTATTGATTTACTTGGTTGTGTAGAGGATAGTCTCTAGATCGTTTGCGCGCTAATTTTGCGTCATTTGGAGCAAAAGTTATGACCGATTTACTAAATGTATCGCATAACTTAGAAATCATGTTAATAACCAACTTTGAGGCTATCATCAAAGTAGCTAGGATGCTTACTTACATGTAAAACTTTTATCTAAGATACTAGAGATGTCAAGGATGACTCCAGAGAAAGATTCAAGTTAATCGGATTAAAACTCAATTTACTAAAAATGCTAGAAGTTGGGTGTTTAAAGTGAGAATTACTAAAAAGTGATTAAGTGCTTATTGTCACTATAAAACGTAGACGTAAGTTGAACTTTAAGACTAAATTCCTACACGATTATATATTAAAGTTGTAAAGGGATAACATGAGAACGTGATGAGCTAAAGAAGTAGTTTAAAACTTGTTGTTACAAGGTACTTATGAAGTCACGAAAGTGAGTATAAGTCAATAAAGAGTATAGAATTCTAAGTACTAATTTGAGATTTTGTGCTTAATTCTTAGAGTATCGTCGAGGAACGGAAATCAACCAACCCTGTAAGAACTCCAGGCAAGTTTTCAAAACTTTTTACCTTTGGACTATAACTGTTCATAAAGAGGTTCTGTTGTGTTATGGAATTAAACTTTCTTACAAATGTATATATATGCTTGTATTGTTTACTATTCATTAATTGTTCTTACTTATCAACTCTGAATCTTATAAAGTCAGAGTGTGCATAAGTAGAGAATGAGAAGAGTTCTAAGAGTCGAATTTCAAAGCTTGTGATTGAGATTTTGACCGGGAGTTAGGGTGTGAGTTTCTGACAGTTTGTCAAACAGAGTTTGAGAACTTTTCTTCGGAAATGCTTTGAGACATTATCAAATATTAAATAAATATTTTGTTAAACGTTCATCAAATCTTTAGAGTTTAATTAATTATTTAATTAATTTAACATTATTTTATTAATTAAATATTATTTAATGAGAGGTTAAAAAGTATGAAAATATTTATTTAACCTTTGAGAAAATTATTTGAGTTATCCAAAATGGATATAAAATATTCTAACAATGATTTAGTTATCCAATAATCATTCTGAGAACTTTGATGATTTTAAAACAACTCCCTGGTCGTATGATTTTGAAAACTTCTTGTGTGAGAAATTTTTGAGCAAAAAATGATATTATTTGACTATAAGTCAACATGTGCATGTATGATTACTTCCTCATAATTCTGTGTTGGTGTAGGTGCCCTAGAGGCAATACAATGTTTATTTTGATAAACCTTTATGTCAATTGATTATTCAATAAACGTATTTATTATGACTTTAATTACTGCGATATATTTGTTAGCATAATAAATGTCCTTAGAATCATGATACACATTGTATAGTTTAGTACATGACTTGAACTTGAGATTATATAATATATCATATTCTTAAATGTCCCTAGTCGAGTATTATTATTATAGGACAATAATAATACATAGATAGACTAGTATGTTGTTTGACAGATAACCACATCTCATTGGTTATAAGTATGGGGATACTAAAGTCAACACATAGGTACATGCAGGAGTACATGGTACTGGACAGACCCACAGTGAGATTCTTCATGTTTAATAAAGTCATAAGAAAGACTCACAGTGATAATGGTGTAATGATCCTCTGACTTGAGATCATTATATTTCTATACGAGGATTAATATACTTTGACAACATTAAAAGTTACCTTTGACCGGGTAATGATAAAAGTGGACATTGGGTATATCATGAGTCGCATGAGAAATATGAATGATAGATAAAGGATTTAACCCTCCTATAATTAGGAGAGATATTATTGGCCTCTTGATTGAGTGAGACTATAAAATGCATGGCCGTGCTCAAATAATGATTTGTTTTCATAGTCTACTCATGGATCAAGTAAACCTGGATTAAATGTTGAAGAGGATGACTAAATACATGCCTCGAGTTTAATCTATAATATATATGGTTAAAGGGATTATATTACACGGAAACATTAATTACGAAAGGTTTTATCGAATCACGATTTAATTATTATTTAATTGGGTAGCAATGATGTATTACTAGATGCCGCTCATTGTTTATAATTTTATTGGAGAATAAAATTATTGCTAATTAAATAATAGCCTATAGGGTCACACACATAGAGCACTTAGAGGAATAATTAATTTAAATTATAGATTTAAATTAATTGATGATTATTTGAATTTTATTATATTAATTAAGTGAGACTTAATTAATTAAAATAATATAAATTCGAATTTGAAGAGGATTTCTGCCCATAATAATTAAGTATGACTTAGTTATTAATTAAATAATAGAAAAACGTTTTTATTATTTAATCCTATACCTACATGGGTTAGATTTTGCTGCTTAGGCCCATTTAACCAGTCATTATAAATAGATAATGATAGGTTAAAAGAGACACACGTTTTATATGATAAAACCCTAGAGGCAGAGCAAGAGAGGCAGCAAAGACAGTCATTCGAAATCATCAAAGGAGGCTAGTACATCCATCCCGTAATCAAGATCGTGAGACGCTCTTGAAGGTGCTCGTGTGGATACCATAGAGGTGCTTTCGAGAGGAAGACACAAATCGTGATAGCAAGGATCTCCGTTGAGTTCGTTACATTCAAGATCTTAATAGGTATGATTCATTTATCACCATAATCCGTCAATTCTTATACATATCACAGCTTCGCCGTGACCTATGGTGTTTTTTGGCCATTTGACATCGTTAAGGGCCTCAAAAATGCGATTTTCTGTTTATAAATCATGATTTTAAATTTTATGAAATTTTGTGATCATGGTATATGTGATGTATGCTGATATGATTAAGTGTTCTGAGTTATCAGTAATTGTTATGTGAGCATGGTGCTGGTTATGGCCTTCAGACCCCTAGATTAATGGTTTTGGTTTTGGTTTTATAAATACGACTTGCATGTCGTTTTCTTCGTTCTTGTAATCGTTTAACCTCGAATGTAACTCGAGCCTTCTTATGTAAGTACATTAGATTAGGTTTTCTTGTAATGTACTTGAAGACTGAAGAATGATGCAGGAAGAGGAGAAGGCACCAGTGGATACAAGAAGAATGAAGACATGTAATTGTATTTATGTTTTACCACCACCATAGACTGACTTTGATCCTTTCATTAACTCGAAAGGATCACATAGGAAAAGGGCCATAACCAAGCACGTTTACATACTGCACTTTACATATTGATGTATGAATGATGCATGCTTTAATTAGATTAATCATGTATGTATGTATGTATTAGATACGTCACCCATGCCATGATTGTCATGCTAAACAAGATAAAATCTGTAACGATTTAAGATTTTAAAATCAACAAACGATCATGAGATTCTTGTGTTTATGAAATATGGATTTTAAAACACGGAATTGAATATGAATTTTTGATATCTAGAATTGGGATTTTCTGACAAAAGCGGATATGCGTATTCGTAAGGCTGATGGGTTTTAAGTGTGACCACTGGTATCCTCCATCTACCTGGGAAATGAACAATTTAAGATGTCAATTTGAAGTATTCGATTCAAGAAAAAATTGAGGATCTCTTCATGATGTGATCATGATCGTCGTAAATTTTCTAAACCCCTTAACAAAATATTAAGTTTTAATCGGATGCTTTCCAATGAATGAACACTCATCGAATCCTAGATCGGTTAGGGGAAAGACTGTCAGTGGCAGGGGACTCCTATCTATTATGGTGAGATGCGACGAATATAAACGGTTATATTCGGCCGTTGTATCATTGGGTCTAACTTAACTGAGTCGTCATGATAAGGTGAAGATAAACGGTTATATTCAACTATTATGAACTTAGAAGCATGGAGTTTGGTTAAAAGTCTATTAGATAGATAAGATCAATCGTTGTTCACCAAACTATCCAAGAATTATATATGATATAATTGACAATTGTTGTCTACCTAAATAATCATTCTTAAGGACTTCCAGTGGTTGACTTAAGACATGACGAAATATGGATCTTGGCTCACTAGAAAGAATTATGGGATATACTTTCCAAATTAATAGTAAGGGCTATTGATTTGATATAAATAGTGGGAGATATATTATGAATGTATCATGATCATTTGAACATAATAAATAACTCAGACAATCTAATGTTTAATTTTGTGCTTTTATCATTGTAGATACCAAATAATGACAAACAACACAAACACACTATCCGTACGATCTGTCCTTGAGAAGGATAAGCTGACAGGAGGAAACAACTTCCTAGACTGGCAGAGGAATTTGAGGATTGTCCTCAGGCAGGAGCGCAAGCTTCATGTCATTGATATTCCTCCGGCAGGTCCCCTTCCTGAGGGTGCTACTGTTGAGGAACGAGCGGCCCACACAAAGGATGAGAATGATGCAACTGACGTTGCATGTCTTATGTTGGCAACTATGAGTGCTGAGCTTCAAAGACAGCATGTGCATATGGATGCATATACTATTAATGAGCACTTGCAAAGCATGTTTGCAAGCCAAACTCGTCAAGAAAGGTTCAACACGAGCAAGTCACTCTTTAATTGCAAACAAGGGGCAAGTGAACCAGTTGGCCCACATGTTCTGAAGATGATTGCTTACATTGAGTATCTTGATACTTTGGGTTTCCCGATTGGTCCGGAAACTGGTATTGACCTAATCTTGAATTCTTTGAACAACAAATTCACTCAGTTTGTTATGAACTACAATATGAATGAATTTGACAAAACACCTACTGAATTGTTGGCTATGTTGAGAACATATGAGACCAACATGAAGACGGCTGAACCTGCTCCCATACTGATGGTGGGCAATAAAGGTAAGGCCAAAGGGAAAGGCAAGTGGAAGGGTAAGAAGAAGACAGGTTCTGATTCTACACCCAAGCCAAAGTCAGGTCCTAAACAGGCTTTAAAGCCTAAAGGTGGGGTCGCTAAAGGTGAATGTCACTACTGTAAGAAAACTGGTCACTGGAAGAGAAACTGTTCAGTTTACTTGGAGGATCTGAAGAAGAAGAGAGCTGAGCAAGCTTCTGATTCAGGTATATATGTTATAGAAGTCAATCTGTCTATTTCTACATCTTGGGTATTGGATACTGGATGTGCTGCTCACATTTGTATAAATGTGCAGGAAATGCAGAGAAGTAGGACATTGGCTAAAGGAGAAATGGACCTACGAGTTGGCAATGGAGCAAGAGTTGCTGCTTTAGCTGTAGGAACTTATTATTTATCTTTGCCCTCTGGGCTTGTTTTAGAACTGGAAAATTGTTATTACGTGCCTGCGATTCGCAGAAACATTATTTCTGTTTCTTGTTTGGACAAGAAAGGTTTTTCGTTTACTATAAGGAACAACAGTTGCTCTTTTGCTTTGAATGATTTAACCTATGGTGTTGCGCGTTTGTTTAATGGTTTATATGTTCTTGACCTAGATACTCCTGTCTGTAATATAGAAAACAAACGACTTAAAGTTAATGACTCAAATCAAACATACCTCTGGCATTGTCGTCTAGGCCATATAAACGAGAAACGCATATCCAAATTACATAAGGATGGATACTTGGATAAGTTTGATTTTGAATCATACCAAGAATGCGAATCTTGTTTGCTTGGTAAAATGACTAAAGCCCCTTTCACTGGTAAGGGTAAAAGGGCCACTGAACGACTTGAGCTAATACATAGTGATGTATGTGGCCCAATGCGTGTGATGGCGAGAGGAGGCTACTACTACTTCATAACATTTACTGATGATTTCAGTAGATATGGATATGTATATCTTATGAAGAATAAATCTGATTCTTTTGAAAAGTTCAAAGAATACAAGGCTGAAGTAGAGAAGCAAATTGGCGGAGGCGCAAGTATTAAAGTCTTACGATCTGATCGTGGAGGAGAATACTTGAGCACATAATTTAAAGATTATTTAAAGGAGTGTGGTATTGTATCACAGCTCACTCCACCAGGTACACCTCAATGGAATGGAGTTTCAGAGAGGAGAAATCGCACCTTGTTGGACATGGTGCGATCGATGATGAGTCATGCAGATCTTCCAATTAGTTTCTGGGGTTACGCTCTAGAAACAGCAGCTTTCACACTTAACCGTGTTCCTACTAAGAAGGTTCAAAAGACTCCATATGAGATATGGGAGGAGAAACGGTCAGGCATGAGCTTTATGAAAGTTTGGGGATGCAAGGCGTTTGTGAAACGTCAAGTATCTGACAAGCTTGGACCTAAATCTGAAGAGTGCAATTTTGTGGGATACCCTAAGGAAACAAAGGCGTACTATTTCTATAGTCCTACTGAGCAGAAAGTGTTCATTGCTCGAGATGCTGTTTTCATGGAAAGAGATTTTGTTTCCAAAAGAAATAGTGGGAGAACTATAGACCTCGATGAAGATCGAGAACCACAAAATAGCATTGAACCTGAAGTGGAACAAGAGCAGGATAATGATAATGCTCAACAAACACAGGTTGTTCGTAGAACTGGTAGAATTCGCCATGAGCCAGAGAGATATGGATTTCTCTTGACTCAATGTGGTGATTTGATGCTCATAGACGAAGATGAGCCTCTCACATACCAAGATGCTACGAACAGTCCAGACTCTAAGAGATGGCTAGAAGCCATGAAATCCGAGATGGATTCCATGTATGAAAACCGAGTATGGACCTTGGTTGATCCACCTGAAGGGGTAAAACCCATAGGGTGCAAATGGGTTTTCAAGAAGAAAACTGACATGGATGGAAATGTTCAGACCTATAAAGCAAGGCTGGTTGCAAAAGGTTTCAGACAAATTCATGGTATTGACTATGATGAAACCTTCTCACCAGTGGCTATGGTCAAGTCCATAAGGATTTTGCTTGCTATTGCAGCATTCCATGATTATGAAATCTGGCAAATGGATGTCAAAACAGCCTTCCTTAACGGAATCCTTGAAGAGGATGTGGATGTGTACATGACACAACCTGAAGGTTTTGTCGATCCAAGGAATGTTAGCAAGGTATGTAAATTACGTCGATCCATTTATGGATTGAAGCAAGCCTCTAGGAGATGGAATATCCGTTTTGATGAAACAGTCAAGGAGTATGGCTTTATTCAAAACGAAGATGAACCTTGTGTTTACAAAAAGGTTAGTGGGAGCCATGTGGCATTCATAGTACTATATGTTGATGATATACTACTAATGGGGAATGACATACCTTCTCTCAAGGCTGTTAAGATTTGGTTAGGGAGCAACTTCTCTATGAAAGACTTAGGTGAAGCATCCTACATTCTAGGAATGAGGATCTATAGGGATAGATCTAGAAGGATGATCGGTCTAAGTCAGAGTACATACATCGATAAGGTTTTGCATCGTTTTGGTATGCAAAATGCAAAAAGGGGATATGTCCCCGTGTCTCAAGGGATAACGATCTCTAAAGATCAGTGTCCGAAATCATTGGATGACAAGGACCGCATGAGTAAGGTTCCATATGCCTCAGCAATTGGATCCATCATGTATGCAATGGTATGTACTCGCCCAGATGTTTCGTATGCTTTAAGCATGACGAGCAGATACCAATCTAATCCAGGTGAAGGTCACTGGACGGCTGTCAAGAATATTCTAAAGTACTTGAAAAGGACTAAAGATTCATTCTTGGTGTATGGAGGAGAGGAAAAACTGGTTGTAAAAGGTTACACCGATGCAAGTTTCCAAACAGACAGGGATGATACAGTATCACAGTCTGGTTTTGTGTTTTGTCTAAACGGAGGTGCTGTAAGTTGGAAGAGTTCAAAACAAGAAACAGTAGCTGATTCTACAATGGAGGCTGAGTACATTGCAGCTTGTGAAGCGGCTAAGGAAGCTGTTTGGATTCGAAAATTCATTACTGATTTGGGAGTGGTTCCATCGATCGCAGATCCCATTGATCTATACTGCGATAATAATGGAGCCATTGCACAGGCTAAAGAACCTAGAGCTCACTCCCGAACCAAACACATACTCAGGAGATATCACCTCATTCGAGAGATTAATGAAAGGGGTGACATACACATATGTAAAGTGCACACAAATGATAACATTGCAGACCCACTGACCAAAGGCTTGTCGCAGAAGAAGCACGACGGTCACACTAGTTCCATGGGTATTAGATACATGGGTGATTGGCTCTAGTGCAAGTGGGAGATTGTTGGTGTAGGTGCCCTAGAGGCAATACAATGTTTATTTTGATAAACCTTTATGTCAATTGATTATTCAATAAACGTATTTATTATGACTTTAATTACTGCGATATATTTGTTAGCATAATAAATGTCCTTAGAATCATGATACACATTGTATAGTTTAGTACATGACTTGAACTTGAGATTATATAATATATCATATTCTTAAATGTCCCTAGTCGAGTATTATTATTATAGGACAATAATAATACATAGATAGACTAGTATGTTGTTTGACAGATAACCACATCTCATTGGTTATAAGTATGGGGATACTAAAGTCAACACATAGGTACATGCAGGAGTACATGGTACTGGACAGACCCACAGTGAGATTCTTCATGTTTAATAAAGTCATAAGAAAGACTCACAGTGATAATGGTGTAATGATCCTCTGACTTGAGATCATTATATTTCTATACGAGGATTAATATACTTTGACAACATTAAAAGTTACCTTTGACCGGGTAATGATAAAAGTGGACATCGGGTATATCATGAGTCGTATGAGAAATATGAATGATAGATAAAGGATTTAACCCTCCTATAATTAGGAGAGATATTATTGGCCTCTTGATTGAGTGAGACTATAAAATGCATGGTCGTGCTCAAATAATGATTTGTTTTCATAGTCTACTCATGGATCAAGTAAACCTGGATTAAATGTTGAAGAGGATGACTAAATACATGCCTCGAGTTTAATCTATAATATATATGGTTAAAGGGATTATATTACACGGAAACATTAATTACGAAAGGTTTTATCGAATCACGATTTAATTATTATTTAATTGGGTAGCAATGATGTATTACTAGATGCCGCTCATTGTTTATAATTTTATTGGAGAATAAAATTATTGCTAATTAAATAATAGCCTATAGGGTCACACACATAGAGCACTTAGAGGAATAATTAATTTAAATTATAGATTTAAATTAATTGATGATTATTTGAATTTTATTATATTAATTAAGTGAGACTTAATTAATTAAAATAATATAAATTCGAATTTGAAGAGGATTTCTGCCCATAATAATTAAGTATGACTTAGTTATTAATTAAATAATAGAAAAACGTTTTTATTATTTAATCCTATACCTACATGGGTTAGGTTTTGCTGCTTAGGCCCATTTAACCAGTCATTATAAATAGATAATGATAGGTTAAAAGAGACACACGTTTTATATGATAAAACCCTAGAGGCAGAGCAAGAGAGGCAGCAAAGACAGTCATTCGAAATCATCAAAGGAGGCTAGTACATCCATCCCGTAATCAAGATCGTGAGACGCTCTTGAAGGTGCTCGTGTGGATACCATAGAGGTGCTTTCGAGAGGAAGACACAAATCGTGATAGCAAGGATCTCCGTTGAGTTCGTTACATTCAAGATCTTAATAGGTATGATTCGTTTATCACCATAATCCGTCAATTCTTATACATGATCCTGCGTAAGGGTTCCGAAATTTTTCGTTGTATTTACGTTTATCCACTGCGTTTTATGCCTCGGAACCCTTCATTCTGGGAGTTAATCAATCCTCTGATGTTGAAATCTGAGAAGAGAATAAGATGTGATTTTGGACTGAATTTAATTTCCTTCCAAAAAAATTATTCAATTGGACTGGAGTACTAGAGAAAGTCGACGTGCTTGCACAGCACATTATGTGTACAAAGTGTAAGAGCTGCCAGACAGGTATGCCATCAAGTATACTATGGCCCGAATGCGGTCAGGGTGACTTCAGAGAAAAGGCGGATCATCCACTACTAGTAGAAGAGTAGAAAAACAGAGATGTCCCTCGGAGAGGCAATTGTGGGCGACTGATCACCGACCTACATTGTCGCTATAAATTACTCCAATAAAAGTCCATTCTTCCCAATTGGGATTCAACATTAACACTGTAATAAAAGCCTAGGTGCTGAGTTACCGATAGTGTTGATGAGAGTTGAGAAATCGTGTTGAGCATTCTATAGTGTTGATGAGAGTTGAGAAATCGTGTTGAGCATTCTATAGTATTGTTGAGAGTTGAAAAATTTTGTTGTGCATTCCATAAGTGTTTTGAGATGGTTATTTATTTAAACATATGGTGTATGGTAAATTTCAGATTTATATACCGTGTTTTATATTGAGATAAATTGCAGGTTATTATAATTAAACTGCTATGGTGTTTTAATTTATTGATGGGTGACAGGTCCATAATTAATACATCTTTAATACCTATTTTATGTTTATTTTCGTAATTTTTTTAGTTAATTAATTATTTTTATTTTGTTTTGTAGGAAATTAATTAAAATTAGAATTGTAGCAGAAAAAGGAGAATACAAGGAAGGAGGTGGAATTACTTGTAAGCAAAGAAAAGGGAGATAAAATCGAATGCTTGTTGGAGAAGAAAAAGAAATAGAAGGAAATATTTAGAATTCAATTTATAATCGATATAGAAAACCTACATTATTTCTCCTATATATATGGGTCTCCTCTCTTGAAGACCCTGGACCTTGTACCTTAACTTTAATTTTAGTTTTCAATAATTAAGAGTAGGAGTAGAGTACTTTTATTTTCTTTCTCTTTCAATACACTTTGTCCATTATTTACATGTCTTATATTAGTTGATTTGTTTTGTTCTTCAATCATGTCTAGCTAATTCTCTTGCCATAGGATGAAGGTAAAGTTAGTTGATTATTTTTAGTATTTACTTGTTTTTATTGATTGATTCTCATAATTTTTCTTGGTGCTTAATTGTTCAATTAACAAAGTGATTTTGATATATTATTGTTACCGAATTTATTTTTCATAGCCTATGCTTGCTCCATGAAGTTTTGATGGGTTATTGTTAGATAATATGTTTCATAGTATATGCTTGTCTCGTTAATTGATATTTATTTGTTGAAGAAAGATAATTGATTTTTAGGGCAATTTGGATATTAATTGTAATTAATTGATGGATTCAGATTCCTAGATTTTCTATATTAATTTGATCATATTTGCTTATTAGGTTAAAACTTTTCTCTCACAACATTATTTGTCTAATCTGCCTGATTTATTTATTAGGGTTTGGAAATTTCATAGTCTCTGAGGATCGATCTGTGATTGCTACAATTAAACACCGTGCGCTTGTAGTATTTTTACACATCAAGTTTTTGGCGCCGCTGCCGGGGACTATTGGTAATTTTTACTCCTTAATATTTAATTCTTCGGATTAGTTTCTTATTTTTCTTTGTATTTTTTTTAGGGATTTGTGAAGCGGAGAAAAGTTTGGACAAGAAGATCATTAGAAGGCATCGTTGTCTCCTTAGAAATTTTTGGAAAGCACTTTTCGGTATTCCGTATTACCTCTCTAAATTTTGTTTTCTCATAAATATTAAAAAAATCCAAAAAAAATAAATATTAAAAAAAATCAGAAAAATTAGTTAGTTATTTGTCTTGTTAAAAACCAATTTGTTGCATCATTCACATCTCACATAGGAGCACATCATCTAGTTTTTCTTTATGGTATTTTATTTCTTTCTATCTTATAATTGTGGTGATTGATGAAGGAAAGAGGTACGTACAACTTAGATTATTAATTCACGTAGTGTAGTGCATCCATAGTTGTTTATTTCCTCGTTTTTTTTGTGTGTTGCATTCATTTAATCAATCTTAAGGGTGCCACCCAATACAAGATAAGGTAAGGGATTTCATCACCCTTTCCTTGGCCCACAAATCACTAATACGTTCATCTTGCATTCCCCTTACCTTAATAAAATCAAGTAGACATTGGCCCCTAGAATTTTGCGTTCACATAGGAAGAGAACCTAAGAAGAAACAAATCTTTACCTATTCTTACTTTTGGTGTCTAGGAAAGCGAGAGCTTACCTGGCCAATTTGGATTGGTGTCTAGAAAGGTGGTTAGCCTCTTGGCAATGCTTCCATCTGCCTGGCCAATCAGTTTAAATATTTTTAGATTTGTGACTTTTAGTATTATCTTAAAGGTAGGAGCAGGTCTAGATTTTCTATAGGTTAACATAGAAATAGGATTTTTCTTCTGCATTTTTTTGTGTGTTTATTTCTATCTCTTATCTGCTACGTGCTTACTTGCTTACTTGTAAGCCATGTCTATTCTACTTAGAGACCGTTGTTATCCCACTCGTTCCGCCCAACCATCATGCATAGTCCTACCAACGGTAAATGGTAATAATTTTCAAATCAAATCTCACCACATTAGCATGTTACCTAGGTTTACTGGGGTAGAGGGAGAGGATCCATATCTTTTCATACGAGAGTTTGAGGAAGTTTGTGCCCTACAGAAAATTCAACAATTGACTGATGACTCCATTAAATTGAGACTTATCAACTTTGCTCTTAAAGAAAATGCTAAAAAATGATTATATAGTCTACCCATTAATTCTATTTCAACTTGGGATGGATTTGTAAGCATATTTCTAAAAACATATTTTCCAAACCATAAGGCCAACAAACTTAGGAATGAAATCAACCAATTTCAACAAAAATAAAATTTGTCTTTTAGGAAATATTTTGATAGATTTAAAAATCTGTTGTCCCAATGTCCTCAACATGGTATAGAACAATGGAGACTTTGTAAAATTCTTTATGAAGCCTTAGATAGCCCAACCACTTCTTTGTTAGAGTCAATGTGTCAAGGTAAGTTCATAGATAAAAATGAAGAAGAAGCTTGACAATTTTTTGAAGAGTTAGCTGAAAAAACAATGTTGTGGGAGTCAACTAGGGAACCAAGTCAAGAAATCGAAAAACCTAGCTCATCTAAGGGCATACATGTAATTGGTAATTCTATTGCAACTAAAGCTAAATTAGCTAAACTCACAAGAAGATTAGAAGCCTTAGAAACCAACAACCTGTCTTCACAAGTGTCTGTCTATGCAAACTGTAACTCATCTAATCATATGATAGAAAATTGAACTGAAATTCAACAAGCTAATGTCATGTTTCAAGCGAGAGTTATGAATGATCCCTTTTCACCCACATACAACCCTGGTTGGAAAAATTACCCAAATTTCTCATGGAACCAAGGTCAATACAATCAGTATAACCAACCATCTCAACCTGCTTTTCAAAATTCCAATCATGGTCCATTTCCAATTCAAAATCCCAACTCATTTCCTGCTCAAAACTTTGGCCCATATCCAACTTCTGTTTCAGTCCCTTTGAATCCTCTTGGTTTTAATGAAACTGATAAGAAAATGAATTTCTTGGAAAAGAGTATTGAGGCGTTATTGAAATCCCAAGATAATATAATTCAATCTCAACAGGCTTTCATGCAAACTATGACCCAAGATAGGAAGTTACTAAATTCCAATACTCAAGCCATATCTAAACTAGAGGTTCAAATCAGTCAGTTAGCCAACACAATCGGTAAGAGAGAGAGAAACCGATTTCCTAGTCAACCTGAGGTTAATCCTAAATTTCATCCAAACCAAAAATCTCATAAAAATGTGAATTCTGTTATATCTCTTAGGTCTGGTAATTAATTCAACAATCATGCTGGTCTCAATACTCAAGAGGAAGAAAAACTCACTTCTGAACCAAATCCTTTACTCTTAAATCCTAGTCCTGACCAATCCTTATTTCCTAAGAATTCTGAAGTAGTAGTGAAATCTAGTGAACCTTTCAAATCTGATGAACCACCTTCAAAACCCATCTCTGAAAAAGTCTTCAAGCCAAAAGCCCCATTTCCTCAAAGGCTTACTTCAAACAAACAATCTGCTTAATTGGATAAGATTTTGGAAGTCTTTAAACAAGTCGAGATCAACATTCCTCTTTTAGATGCAATTCAACAAATTCCCTCTTATGCGAAGTGTCTAAAAGATTTGTGTACTCATAAAAAAACCACTCATGTTCCTAAGAAAGCTCTCCTAACGTCTCATATTAGTTCTATCATATCGCATCAAATCCCTGTGAAGTATAAAGATCCTGGTTGTCCTACAATCTCATGTGTCATAGGTGATACTTTCATTGACAAAGCTTTACTTGATCTAGGAGCTAGTGTGAACCTTCTTCCATTATCTGTCTATCAAACTTTGGGTTTAGGTGAGCTTAAAAAGACTAATGTCACTCTTCAGTTAGCTGATCGTTCTATCAAAACTCCTAAGGGCATAGTGGAGGATGTGTTAATTAAGGTTGGTGATTTTGTCTTTCCCATGGATTTTGTTGTTCTCGAGACTGAACCTGTCAAAAATTTCAAAAATCAAATTCCTATAATTTTAAGAAGACCTTTTCTTGCTACTTCCAATGCTTTGATTAACTGTAGGAATGGTTCGATGAAACTAACTTTTGGAAACATGACTCTAGATCTTAATATTTTTAATGTGGGAAGTCAATCCAATGATCTTTATGACCAACCTGTAGGAGTTAATTTCATTGCTGACATTGTGTCTTGGTCGAATCTTGAGGATAGATTGATTGAGTCTTTTCTTGAACCATGATGTTATGTTAGAGTATGAGAGTAATAAAGAACTTCATGAGTTGTACCAAAATTTCACTTCTGATGAGATGTTAGATGAATTGAATATCATTTGTTCTAAACATGAAACCCAATTGAAGGATATTGCATTTGAGCCTAGGTCCATTGTTAAGTCTTCTGTAGGTGAGCCACCCCCACTTGATTCAAAACCATTTATATCCATTTTTGGTCAGTCCTTTGTAGGTTTCACTGAAACTCATCATGCTTTTATTTCTAATGACTTAGTTCATGATCACAAATATCAAGTAATTAATCTGCTTAAACAATTTAAAGAAGCGTCTAATTGGTTTATGGATTATGTTAGTGATATGAGTTTTATCTTATTGCGAGATCGTATATTTCTAGTGGATATTGTTGTTCTTGAGAATGTGTTTCAACAGTGTGCTTACTCTACGATGAAAGAAGTTTTTCCTCGATGTCGTGTTGGTTAGTATGTTATTCTTGATTGTCTCCCATAGTCCTGTATAGGTATGGGGGAGTAACTATGTGTGTGTGTTGTATAATAGTTCCTTTTCCTTCCTCCATCATGCTTTTATCAAGTATTCTCGTCCTTTTACTTTGTCATATCTCTCTTTGCATACATCGAGGACAATGCATGATTTAGGTATGGGGGAGGGAATTAGTAGTATTATAAAAAATTTAAAAATCCAAAAAAATTAAAAAATTAGAAAATCCAAAAATAGAGATGTTTTAGCTAAGTTTTCCACCCTTGTACTTTGATGCTAGTTGGTGTTATCAATTTTTTTTTATAAAATTATATATATGTAATGCCTTGAGATAATTCGAACGTAATTGAGTAAGGTTTTCTTCATGAAACTTGTGTCGAACAAATTTTTGCTTAAAAGTCCAATATGGCACTTATTGCACAAGTTCTTTGTTGGAAAGATTGTCTAAGGAAGTTTTCGATACCTAAGAGAAAACCCACATGTTAAAACAATTTCGAATCAAATATTTGTGGAAAAAAAAATAAAAGCATCAAGTACTCCTTTGAGATCAATGGGTGGCAAATACAATGTTATATGAAAGGGACGATCCATGTACATGTGCTGGTATTAAGTGCGATTGTATGAGAAATAATTTTTTCTTGGTGACTTTTCACTGCCCTTGGTTACTGGAGAATTACTTCATGAGCTAAGATAAAAGTAGTAATTGACTAGTCTTGTTTTGTGGCCTTTGTTACTCGAGTAATTAAGTCCGTAGGGGTATTTTGAAACCTAGTGCCCTAAGACCAACTGGTTTGGGAGTCATTGACCCAAAGCTCGCTACATGGGAAACCAAGAAAGCCTAAGAAAACGGACATTGCACAGTCAATTGGAAAAAAATAGTGAAATTTGGCTAGATACTTGTTTTGATAGAGATTGGGTTAGTTCAATATTGGTTGAAAAAGAGGAAATGTACTTATTCAATTGATTCTTCATAGACTTATTTTCACGACACACCTTGGGAGTTTTTGCAAACTTTTGCATCGATATGAGTGGATTTTAGATAACTACATCTTATCTATTATTAGAAGAGTCTTTAAGGCATGTATTTTCTTAAAAATCTTCTTTTATTGACAGCGATGAACGTTATTGATAAAGTTGGATGCTTGCTAAAATATTTCACGGATTTTATGGGTATATCTTCCGTAAACCCTTAGGAGACAGCACTCCTCTGGTAGAGATCGTCTACGAGTTTAACGGGTTGGTAAGCCTAAAATTACCCGTCACGCCTACGAAAAGGAGCATAGGACTTTTATAATATTTTTTTTCTTTTGATTTTTCTAGAGGACGAGCAAAAGATAGGTATGGGGGAATTTGATAGGTCCATAATTAATACATCTTTAATACCTATTTTATGTTTATTTTCGTAATTTTTTTAGTTAATTAATTATTTTTATTTTGTTTTATAGGAAATTAATTAAAATCAGAATTGTAGCAGAAAAAGGAGAATACAAGGAAGGAGGTGGAATTACTTGGAAGCAAAGAAAAGGGAGATAAAATCGAATGCTTGTTGGAGAAGAAAAAGAAATAGAAGGAAATATTTAGAATTCAATTTATAATCGATATAGAAAACCTACTTTATTTCCCCTATATATATGGGTCTCCTCTCTTGAAGACCCTGGACCTTGTACCTTAACTTTAATTTTAGTTTTCAATAATTAGGAGTAGGAGTAAAGTACTTTTATTTTCTTTCTCTTTCAATACACTTTGTCCATTATTTACATGTCTTATATTAGTTACTTTGTTTTGTTCTTCAATCACGTCTAGCTAATTCTCTTACCATATGATGAAGGTGAAGTTAGTTGATTATTTTTAGTATTTACTTGTTTTTATTGATTGATTCTCATAATTTTTCTTGGTGCTTAATTGTTTAATTAACAAAGTGATTTTGATATATTATTGTTACCGAATTTATTTTTCATAGCCTATACTTGCTCCATGAAGTTTTGATGGGTTATTGTTAGATAATAAGTTTCATAGTATATGCTTGTCTCGTTAATTGATATTTATTTGTTGAAGAAAGAGAATTGATTTTTAGGGCAATTTGGATATTAATTGTAATTAATTGATGGATTCGGATTCCTAGATTTTCCATATTAATTTGATCATATTTGCTTATTAGGTTAAAACGTTTCTCTCACAACATTATTTGTCTAATCTGCCTGATTTATTTATTAGGGTTTGGAAATTTCATAGTCTCTGAGGATCGATCTGTGATTGCTACAATTAAACACTGTGCGCTTGTAGTATTTTTACACATCACTGGGCTATAGTAGCTCACTCTTGCATTGTTTTAAATTTCCAAACACAACAGATAGGTGTGATGGCTCGGATATTTCGGATTGCCCACCAAAGCACAAGGGCAAGGGGCCCCTATGAGAGAGGGATGTCTAGTATTCCAGAGTTAGACATGATCAGCTTGATAGGATTTCAGCTTTTGATTGTCAGAATTATTTTATAAGTACCACCTATGTTAAGACTTATAAATTAAGTGACTTTTGAGCTTCCAATACAGTTTCAAGTAGAAACTGCTATAGGGGTATAAACTGATGTGGGATATTCTGAGAATGTAAATAACTAGTACTTATCAGTTGTTAATGTATATGTTTTATTTTCTGAGACTATGGCTCGAGTAAGTGTTGTGTTTAACGGTGTCACTATAGTTGATAATTTTATTATGGATCAGAGATATATATGTTTATGAACAGGGATTAGACTATGACAGCCTAGATCTCCGACCTCGGGTCTGGGGGTGTCACAAAAATGAGCTTCTCAGAGATAGACTCGGAGACTTTTCAAGAGCTATTAGTCCTCAAATCACATATGATCCTTATGAAGTAAGATTTTACACTAACAAGTTTTATTAGATCATGAAATTAGATGAGGAATCTTTGGAGGACTATACAGTCAAATATATTATTAAAGTTGAGAAGATGCTCATGTCTAAAGGGTTTAGATCCCAAGCAAAACTAGATGCTGCACAGAAAATAAGAAGTTACTGCTTATCCAAAAAGATTCTATCATACATCAGGCAAATTAAGAAGATAGATTCATCTCAGCCATTTGATGTGGAAGAAGAAGCAGTAGATCCTATTAAGCAGGAAGTAATGTTTCAGTTAGCAAAGGTTGAACAAAGAAGGTTGCATGGAGAATCCACTACAACAGAATAATCATTAACTGAAGAAGTACCAAGAACAACAGTGCATAAAGGTTCAAGCCTAGAAGAAGGTGAAGTTGATACGTCTGAAGACTTAGATAGGTTAAGATAGAAACTATGTAATACTTGTTCAGTACTAGAGGAACGTCTATCTTATATTTATCTTTCAAAACATGATTCTGGAAAATTGTTAAATATAATACCAAAACTTTTTATTATTTACAGTTTTTACATGTGGCATTACTTTCTTAGTTATTAGTTGAGTTATCCTCTAGAAATTTGTGTGTTAAATGTTTAACAACAAATAGGGGGAGATTGAAAGGAATATGACTAGGCATATTTGTAATAATTAGATGATAACTCAACTCAGATAAGAAACAATAGTAATTAATAAATACAAAACAGGAATCAAGACGAAGAAAGTAAACTAGACACGAAGAATCAGATTATTAGAAGACTTTTAATGTGATTGCTACTCAACACTGGAAGAAGTTCATTATTTTGTTCAAGCGTCAGTGAAAAATAAAGGAGTAGTGTTTCAGAAGAATTCAGAAGATACAGAAGATTAAAAGTGTCTACTACACGAAGATTCCAGAAGAAGAAAAACACTAAGAGGAAAGACAGTAAAGCTAAAGAAGGACAGAAGACCACAACTTAAAGTTAAAAGGTGGAGAATATTTATTATAGTATGGCATAAATGAACCACACAGTACATTTGTATGTCAACTAAAATAATAAATATTCATCATCTAGCTCAAGTGGTTTATGAAAGAAGACACAACGAAGACGAGAAGATTTCAGAACTGACAGCACGGTTATGCAAGTAAAGATATTATTTTAATTCTACTATTAAAAGTTATTTTATTATTTAATTTATCTAATTAAATTAATTCAAGTTGAATTTAATTTAATTTAATTTATAAATTATTCAATTAAGTTAAGTAGAATTAATTTATTATAAAAGATATGACTTTAAATATAATTCAAATGGCTTAATAAAAAGTCATACCGAATTATAAGAAAAGGTTATACCGAATTTTCTGAAGAAAAATTCATACCAAATTTTCTTTAAAAAGGTCATACAGAATTCTTTTGTTAAAAACTCATTCCAAGTTATTTTTTATTATATTAAAAAGTCATACCTATTTTTTAATTAATAAAGAAAAAGGTCATACTGATTTTCTGATAAACAAAAGGACATACCGAGTTTTTTTTATTATATTAAAAAGTCATACCAATTTTTTAATTAATAAAAAAGGTCATACCGAATTTTAGAAGTCATACCCAGCCTTTTGGAAAGTCAAACGAGTGTTAAAAAATATCATACGGACTTAAATAAAGTCTGTAAAATATCATGTACTAGAAAGTCATACAAGCTTTTCTACCTTTATAAATATGAGGAGTTCACTTCTCATTTCAGAATAGATTGAAAAACATTCAAATTTCAGAAATTTGTATGCATTGTAATATTCACAGATTTCTGTGCAAGTTTGGAATATAATTGTTAAACTCAAACACGTTATGTCAAATTTGTTCTAGATCATTTTATCAATTATATACACTTTTCATCAGATTAAGTTTGTAATACCTTTCAAATTAAAATTATATCTTCTACTTGAACCGTATTTCATTAAAATTAATATTTCATGTTTAATTAAAATAATATAATTAAATCTGAAATTCTGCGATAATTTTAGATATTGTATTCAACCCCCCCTACAATATCAGGGACCAACAAATACCATTAACCAACTGCTCTCAACGAGAATTATCAGGGTTGACTACATGAAGTCAAATGATAATGTTATGGATCCACTAACCATATGGTTAAAATGAGAGATATTTGTAAAATCATCAAGAAGGATGGGCCTTAGCCTATTGTTTAATGGCGTCATTGTGGACACCCAACCTTGCTGACTAGAGGTCCCAAGAACTAGGTTCAATGGGCCAGGCCTATTCTTATGATGAGGAAACAGTGAGATCCATATGGTACGATGATAAGCTTTATGCTTTTAATGATCTTTCGGTGAATACATGGAGTTCAAGTTTGAACGCATGGAATTCAGTTGAGTAAATACGGGTTACTCTATAAAATAAAGATTACCTATATGGGAGAGAAATGGGGCCGCTTCAAAGGATAATTGAGAGGCACAATTCTTTAGAAACTCCTACAGAACCAGGACGATGTTCCATGGCCAAAATGGACATAATCATGAGAACTGAACGAGTCAGGAAAGCTATAGTGATAAGCATATCATCGTTTACACAAACGGTCGAACAGTTCAAGGACAATCGCGTCTACTATCTACCAGTAAAGTCGGTATTCTTACTTGAGCGGAGGTTCAAGGAGCATTCTCTACCTACCATATGTTATATCTAACCGTGGAAACGATCACCAAGTCAAGCTCCGTGTCTGTCTGTTTATATGGTACGTGCTACTGGACCATCAATCCCATTTGTGGGGGATTGTTGGAAAAACGTAGTATTTTAGACTAAATTTTGAACCATTTTGAGACTCAATTTGAGTGGTAAATACTATATATTAGTGTTGTGTATTGGTTGGATCGTATTCTACTATGTGAGTGAATTCCAATACATATTTACACACTCAAAATGGATAAAGGGTGAATGAGAATTGATGCATCAAAGTATAACCCTTTAAAGTGGTATTTGAGAAGTGTACCACATCGAGAGTACTACAAACCTATTCCTTGATTTTTCTTATAAATACCTTGTACCACATTGAAAAGAAAAATAAGCACATTCAAGTCTCTCCTTTTAAATAGAGTCTTAGGGTTTCAGTTTTATTAAGTTTAGAAAATTATAGCCCTCTTTATAATTTTAAACTATTCAGTTTTAAAGTTTAAAATATTTCGATAATAGTTTCTAACTCAGCTCAAGTTCGCTGAAAGTATCATCAATTTATCGGTGGTACTGTATCTCGTTTTATCCTGGGAGGCAGGTCGTTATGCACAGATGGTGAGGGGCGAAACTGCTTTAAGGAGACAGATTTTTTGGAATCGAGATTAAATCCAATCTCTGTTTATTTTCTCAAATCATTCTCCTTATATTATAGTTAATTCTCTAATTGCATGATTGTATTGTTATGCTTTGTTATATGGATTAACTATTATATACATGAATTGTGATCTTCCATATTTTTTTCTTATATGACTACGGTAATTATATATGATTATGTTTATAGTGTACAAGATTGACAACATGAATTTTCAGTGATCTACCATGTAGTTTTAACTTAAAATGGATTCTTTTCTTTGATAACTACATGAAATGGTTTGATAATTTGATGAAGCAAATTGATATTAGGATATTTAAAATGAGAGGAGGAACTGGCATACGAAAGCAAATATAGTACAACCCAACATGCTAGTCGCAAGGCACAACACACATAAACAGTTATACCAGTCAGCTAAATAAACTACGAATATGTACCAAAAACAAAAATACAGTTAATCGAAAAGATCTGAACAGTTTACCCAAACAAAAAGAAAAAGGGAAGTGAGATCTGAACTGACCTGATGAACATTAGTGGCACCAGTGATAACTAATGATACATTAGTATTTGCAGGCTTGTAGCACACCAAGCAACTACAAGCTGAGCTAATGGGACTCCTAAATCCTTAGCAATTGGCTCTAATCCTTTTACTTTTTTGAGGACATCATCCAACAATGTTCTATTTGCAAGATTCTGCAACGAGGTACAACATAATTAGTTAATTCTCCTAGAAAGAAAATGTTATTATCACAGCCCTGATATATATTCTTTTAAGTTGATAAAATGAAAGTATGTAGACAATTATTTAAAGTGAATATAATTACACACATTATATTAACTTCACCATTCTATATTTGCACAATGCGCAAAGTTTATTACAGTAGAAAAAGTTTCTACTTCTGTTGCATCTTAAAAATAGGGAATTCCAGTGCAGTGGCTACACCACATGTATAAATAGGCGTATATATGATAGAAAATTATAGAATTGAGGACATGGAGTTATTTGACCTAAGTTGCTTAACATCTGAGCATAATTTCTCTGTGCAGGATTCAGATTACAGATTTCACTAGTTAGTTAATTATACTTGTTTGTTAAGATAATTATATCTTGTCCCTGTATCAGTGTCCAAAGATTGGACTATGTCCACATATCTCCGATTTTTAAAATTTTCAAGTCCAACACTCGGATTGTGTCGTGTCTGATACTCCGTACCTGAGTCACATTAACATATGTGAAAGGCCATTTCACCTAAGGAGAAGAGGTATACTCGATGAAGGTCGTATTTGTATATGCCTGTAAGGTGTTCTCCATTTCATGTAAATACAACATTTATTTCCTTTTTAACGCTTTTAAAATGAGAAAGGCTGAAATAGTGATTGGTGGAAGAAGTGGTGTGAGCTTGAGGGGCACTTGATAAAAGCGATTTTAAAACATAATGCTATGTTTCCAACTTTAGCCGCTGCATTGAAGCAGGAAAAAGGTCAAGTAAACAGTGTATATATCAGCTATTTATTTCCAGATGCCTTCTCTAATGATCCATGTTGTTTTTCACTCGGAGCCTTAGTTTAATTATGATATATTTAACATTTAAAACATGTATGCAGAAACAGGTGTCTGAAGTCTGGCACACTGCAATAAAAAATGGTGAGATTGTCTCCAGGAGATGCTCTTCCTTTTTGTTGGAATTAATGAATTATCATTACCAAAGGCTTCTGAGAGATTCATTCTACTAATTGTCTGCGGAACTTCTGTACGATCAAACAGGCTGTGGAACTCCAAAATCAAATGGAACAAGATTACAATATTTGGTATGTGTTGATTTTAGATGGAAGTTTTCTCTGGCTAAATCCTGTTGGTAAAATGTGTACAACCTAATAACCTATTTCCATGATGCTTTCAAATCATATTTTAGCAAAACTTGTTCCAGAAAGCATGTTTTATGATCTACATATGTGTATTTATAACAAGGAAGGATAGAGAGGACCTATAAGCTGTAGAATGAAAAAACCAAGAAGACTAAAGAAAATGCAGTGGGTAGAAAAATTCCGTACAAAATGGAGAGCTGTGTATTTAAGATTTAAGTTATGTTCCAAGTGGTTGTAATGTTGAGCATTACGACGAAACCACATTATCCTAACAAACCGGGTTTATTCAGGGGGAGTAAATTGCATGATATCATGAGACATCAGTTATTGAGCAATTCCATGACGTGCAACTAATTTATTATAACCTCTATAGAAACTACTATATATGATTCTGTCTAAACATGTTAGAAATGCAAACACTGATGCTGTCAGAGAATATCACACACAGAGTTTAGTAAGGAACAGAGTTTATGCTGACGTCATCAGAGTTTAAGAAGTTGTTGACAGAGTTTACTCTAACAGAGAATACTCAATCAGAGTTTACTCTAACAGAGAATACTCAAATAGAGTTTACTCTAACAGATAATACTCAATCTGAGTTTACTCTAATAGAGAATACTCAATCAGAGATTGTTAACCGACAGAGTTTCTGATCAAAGTTTGTCAAAGAAGGAAACAGACAAATCAAAATTTGATTTGGATAGTGAAGAAGGAATTCAAATACAATTATATTACCTTATGGAAACTATTCTTATCATTATCTGTTTTGTAATTGGATTTGTAACTGTGTCTATATAAACACAGAAGTAGGTTAACATTAAAGAAACACATATAATTATCTTCTCATGACCTAGCAGCTCTTAAGAACTTTGTTATTTACCCTTGAGTACAAGAAGTTTGGAGAATGAGGGGTTGAATACAAACTTAAGAATTAATTCTAATTCTTGTAGATTTAAGTTTGTTCAAGATTTTAGTGTGTTTTAAAGTGTATGGTTAGGACAGAACTAAATGAACTCTGAGTGAAATACTTATGATATTGAAAATAAGACAAACAATATAAAAATTACTAGTGGATTGATTTTTCCACTAGTATGTTTTTGCTTTCAAATAATCTTGGTAGAATTACCAAGCTACTTACAAAGTGTTGTTCTTGAACTACAATGCTTACAATCACTCACACTTTGTTATAATAGACTACTACTTACTATAAAGTAGTTTTCTTCTACTTCTATTTCCTATCGACAAATAAAATTATAAAATACACTTTACAATGTTTACATGAAAATAGAAATTAGCTACTTTCACAGTCTTCATTAGACTTGGTCAAGTCCTGGAAATATCTTTGTCTTGATCCATTCCTTGAAGACTGTCTTACCTTGAAAGTCTTCACAATCCTAACATGACTGTCTTCCATTGATTCAGTTTCTACAAAGTTCTCATTCCTTTTGTCTTTAACTAAATTGGAAAACCTTAATCAATTGATAAATGCTATTAAGATTATCTGTTGATTCTCCTTTGCTCATCCATCGATGGATAGGAGATCCATTGATCAATTGATGTATCGATGGCTAAATGAGTTATCCATCGACTCATTATCCATTGATGGTCCTTTATCTGTTGATTGTCTTTATCCGTTGATAGCTTTTATCCGTTGAGTAGTGTCTTTATCCATCGACTCCAATATTTATTGACTACTTCATTTGTGAGAATTCTGACTTAGAATATTTACAATTGATCAGTCATTCTTCACATCCATTGAGAAGCTATAAATTGAAGTCAATAACATTAGTAGACTACTTCACAGCATCCATCGAGGCAATACAATCAATTGATAATGAAACATGAATCAAATGTTACAATCCAATTTATCAGTTGATTAACAAGCTTTAACTGATAACTAGTTTCCTAGTCAATGGATATTTATAAGTCATATATCCATCGACTAGTTACAATGAATTTTAAATCCTTATTGTAATTCTAAGAACTTTGTTATCATCAAATCTCATAATTCCTAACAAACTTTGTTTTTCTTGAGATATTTTTGTATTCAGTTCATTCAAGTTAATACAAGACAATTCATCTTTTATATACTTGTGTTATTAATCGATTATTTGATACTGTTATATTCAACCCCCTTTCTATAACAGTTAATTATCTGGGCAACAATCGGTATCAGAGAAGGCAGTTAATTGCAACTTAAAGGTTATATAAACATGTCTAGAAACAAGTATGGAAGTATCAGAATCCCAATCTTGAAGAAGGCTGAAGATGATGATGTTCTTGGAAGCAACTAATCCTGATTATTTAGACAGAATCAATGAAGGTCAGTATCTCCCAACCAAACTAGTGCCATCAACAATAGTGGAAGGAAGACAAGTCCCTGAATACTATACTCTATAGGACAAGAAAGAGTGGACTAATGAAGAAAAACAAGAAGTCCTCAAAGACGCAAAGGTAAGAAACATACTGCATAATAGTTTAGACTCTGTGATATCAAATAGAGTAATTGTCTGCAAAACTGCAAAAGAAATATGGGATGCACTAGAGGTTCAATGTCAAGGAACCAAAGAAATCAAGAAGAATAGAAGACCAGTTCTTATTCAAGAGTATGAATACTTTAAGGAAGAACAGAATGAGTCTCTCACTGATATCTATGACATATTTTTTACTCTATTGAATAGCTTGGCCTTGGTGGATAAGGTGTATGATAATGAGGATTCAAACACCAAGTTTCTAAGGGCTCTTCCTAAAGAATGGGATCTACAAACATCCTTAATAAGAGATAGGGTTGATTTGGATGAGATGTCTCTAGATGAAGTCTATGGAAGACTGAAGACTCGTGACTTGGAATTACAGCAAAGGAAGAATAGGAAAAGTAGCAAGGCAAAAACTGTTGCCTTGAATGTTGAGACTAAAATTGAAAAACCAAGAGAAAAAGTCTTAAAAGGCTCAACAAGAAAAGGAAAAGTTGTAATGATCAAGGAAAGCAAAGAATTAGAGTCTGAGACAAACTCTAATGCAAACTCTGATGATTCCACAAACTCTGATTGCTATAATTGTCAAAGGCTTCAAAAAGATGAAGTACAGGAAGTATAGAAAGCAAGGGAACTTCCAAAAGAAGCTTGGGGAATCAGATAATAA
This sequence comes from Oenanthe sinensis, assembly GCA_028671895.1. Taxonomy (NCBI): domain Eukaryota; kingdom Viridiplantae; phylum Streptophyta; class Magnoliopsida; order Apiales; family Apiaceae; genus Oenanthe; species Oenanthe sinensis. The sequence goes on along the minus strand of JAPMAC010000194.1, from coordinate 2,507,066 downwards.
AGATAGATTCAGAAGAAGAGAAGATAGATATGGCAAATCAAAAACTCTTGGCAAATCAAAGGTCAAGTGTTAAAAGTGTAATAAGATGGGGCACTTTGCTATTGAGTGCAGAAGCAAAGAATATGGGAAAGCACTCATCATATCAAAGAAATATTGGATGGATTCCTCAGACTATGAAGAGGAAACCAATTATGCTCTCATGGAAAATATTGAAGCTCACATCTTAAACTCTGATAAGGTACCAGACTCTATCTTTAACATTGATATTAAAAATATCTGTGAATTAAAGTATTTCCTTAGATCCTTGCATGTTAGCTTTAAATCACAATCTCTTGAGAATGAAAGATTAAAATCTGAAATACAAACTCTGACTGCTAGGAATGACTTTCTTGAATCTGAAAATTCACACATGCTTAGCACTAAGAAACACAGTGAAAATGTTATACACATGCAAACTCAGTTAGAAATACAAGTTGAATACTTAAAATCTAAGATAGCTAAAGAAAAGGAGACTTTCAGAGTTTGGACAAACTCTGGTAAAAGAGTCCAATAAATGCTTTCTAACAAGAATTGGACTTCTGCCTTAGGTAATGAATCTGACAAAGAAACACACACTAAAACACACACAAAAGGAACTTTGAGTGAACCTGTGAAATTTGTTAGAGCTAGTAATGACAAGAAGAATATCTCTGGTGAATGCTCTAATAATAACAAAGGTAAAGAAAATAGTGTGTCAGAGAATAAAACAGTGAATATAGGATTACTCTCATAGAAGCAACTTAAGAAAAAGTTGATGTTAGTTCCTAAATCATCATAGAAGGGGGGGTTGAATATGATATTGGTAGATTTACGTTTAATTGCGGATTATGTGTTTGTGTTCTTGAGATATAAAAATGGTAGAAAATGAAACACAACGATTCGGGGAAATAAAGATATATTATTAAATCCCTGAGGTGCAACACTTCTAATCAAAAGATTAGCTTCTGTTGGTTCAATCAATATTATAACAACAATACAGGTGTGTATTTAATGCTTGGCTTTAATGGAGCTCCCGTAAGTTTGTTGAGTTTACTGAAGAAGATGCACACTGATGCTTTCGAATTAAACCCATATATATTTGGGTAGACTTTTGGAAATAAAATGAATTGATTTTCCAACAATTGCTCATGTCCCGTCCTTTATTGCACCTTATAGAGTGATAATGGTGTGTAGGCGTCACGAAATGCTTTTGTTGCGCCTTGGAACTTTGTTTCGCCAAGGGAGTTTGTTTTGTTGCGCCTATACACTTGTTCCCCTGTATAGACGCCATAAATGCCTTAGAAACTAAGACAAATGTTTCATTGCGCCTTTACTCAGTTTTGTTGCACCTGCACTCACATTGCCTTGTGTAGGCGCCACTAAGTACTTGGAAATTTGGTTGTGCCTTAGATTCTTGTTGCGCATGTTGTTTTGTTGCGCCTGCACACTGAGTTCCTAGTGCATGCGCCACAAACCACTTAAATTATATTAAAAAATTTCCTTGCGCCTTGAAAGATATGTTTGTTGCACCTTTAACTCTATTGTTGCACCTCTAGAGTGCTTCAAGAGTACAAGAGCCACCAAATGTAATAATACTTGCCTTAAAAATTATCTTGAATTCTTGAAGTATTTACCACTTGGTTTTCACTCCTCTGGCTTGATCAACTGATTTTCTTCTTATATATCAAGACAATTCTTTTCTTGTTATACTGACGCTTAGTGCACTGGTCTGGTTCATAAATGACTAATACTGAATTAAATTCCCTTGACTTCTGTTCTGTTTCAGTTGATTAACCTTGGACTGTTGTATTGCTTCTGATCACTGAAACCCTTTCACATTTACTCAAATCATTACACTGTCTTTAGTATGAAATCTTCTGAACTCTTATTTGTTGCTGAGGCCTTAACATATTAATGAACTTCTCTCGCTGACGTTCAGTAACCCTTTCATCTTGAAAGTTCTGCAATGATGTATGTATGATTCATGTTTACATGTCCTTCTGGATTCCTATGCTGCATATTAGTATTATTTGACTGTCTTTGTTTCTTAGTTGAGTTATCTTATCACTATTACATATTACGTTACATTATGCTTTACAGTTGAAGGCGGTCACAAATAAAAACAAACCTAAAAAGGTGAAGAGAAATAGAAATGGCAAAGTAGGAATTTTCAAGGAGAATAACTATAAGTATATCACTGATACTCCTAGAAAAACTTGTTTCACACGTGGTAACTCTAATCACCTTGTTATAGATTGCAAACAAAATAAAAAGAAGGAACCTAAGAGACCTAGTTCACAGGATAGAAAATAAACTAGATATGGACCACAAAATCCCTATTTTCACTGTGATAGTTTATGGCATTCAATTTACACATGAAAGAATATCATAGTTTATATTTCAATTATTATGAACAGTTGCCTCAATTGAATAAAACTCCTGTCTTTTCTAATAATACTGTAAAACAAGCATATGTGATAAAAGCTGATAAAGGAAAAGTAAAATATGACAGTATAAACTCTGAAAATGCAAACTCTGATAATGCAAACTATGTTAACATAAACTCTGATAAAAATACTTCTGCTGCAAGAGTTAACAAGTTTCAAAAGAAAGAACCTAAACTTGTTTGGGTCCCCAAAAATACTAATTAATCTGCATTAATTGATTGCAGGGAAACATGAAAAACATCCTAGTAATTGATAGTGGATGTTCTGCACATATGACTGGAAACAAATCCCTGCTTTCAGAGTTTGAGGAGAAGGTTGGCCCAGCAGTATCTTATGGAGATGGCAACATAAGAAGAATACTGGGATATGACAATATTATTATTGAAAATGTCATCATTAAAAATGTAGCTCTGATTGAAGGACTCAAACATAATCTATGAAGTGTGAGTCAAATGACAGACAGAGGTTATTCTGTGGAATTTTATGGAACTCATTTTGAAGTGAAAAGGAAGAAGGATGACAAAGTGGTTCTTATTGGTCACAGACATAACAACTTATTTGAAGCTAGCTTGGAGGTAAACTCTGATGGACCCTTAACTTGTTTACTTGGAAAGACATCATCTTTGGATAGCCGGAATTGGCACAAAAACTGTGTCATTTGAACTTTGGAAACATAAATGAATTGGTGAAAAAGGATCTAGTTAGAGGTCTTTCAAAAGTTCAATTTGCATGAATAAAAGAATTTTTTCTGATTTAGCCAGAAAGGATGTAAAGAAAGAATCTGAAGGCAAATTATCTCATCTCTTTTATCCCACATGGGTCAGGATTCTCTTACATCAGAGAATGTCTGCTGTGTATGGGAGGAATTTTCTTTCAGTGTTTGTGAATCAGAGTTTAGCACCCTCTGATTCTAACCCAAACCACCCACTAAACACTGAACAACAAATACTAAAGCCAACCTCTGCAGTCTCCCAAAAGACTGTAGTTATAAAACAAACCACTCAATAGCAAGGCCCAGGTAACAAAAGGAAAGGAAAATCAATAAAGGAGTCATCTCCAAAGAAAAGAAAGTTGATTGATGAAAAGACTGATTATGAGGACAGTGATGAAGGTTTAGTCTTTCCTGTGAAGAAGATTGTCAAGAAGGCTTCTGAGATTCCTCTTGCACCATTCATGAAGCCATTCACAGTCAATCTTATGCCAGAAGCTAAAAAGAAGAGAAGAAGATTGATCAAGGCTTTAATCTATGAAGGCTTAAACTCTAAAGGAATAAACTCTGATGCAGTAATAAACTCCGAAGCAATAAACACTGATCAATTTCAAGCCATAAACTCTGATGTTTTACTAAACTCTGATACAGTTTTAATCTCTGATGGAATCATAAAGTCTGATGAAATGATGACCAAGCATGAGTTAGTTGGTGATGTTACAACTTTTGATAAATATGTTACAAGTGAAGCTGCTCCAGTTCTTATATCTGATTCCCCTGTTAACTCTCCAAAACAGATAATTAAGGAGATTTATTATGAAAGGGTGAAGGAGCTAGCTGAAGAAGTTCGAAAAGAGATGGCAGAGAAGAAGTCAAAATCAACTTCAGTTTCTCCTAGTTTAAAGCTGTTTTCCAAAAAGAAAAAAAAGCATGTCTCTTTTGGCCAGGACCCACAAGAACCTACATCTCAAAGTGAGGTAGCAGTCATTGATAAGCCAGGCACACAAGAACCTTCAGCTTAAAGGGTTGAAGCAGCCTCTCAGAAAGTAAATGAAGCCAGCAGTGATCAAGGGTACAACCCACAAGAACCTTCAGCTCAAAAGGTTGAAGAAGTTGTTAAGGCCCCTGCCATATAAGAACCATCCAATCAAAGTTTGGATGCAGACACTCAATCAATTATAGAAGATCTTGATGTTGCTGATGTTGAGCAGATAAACTCTAATGAAGTTCCACTGGCAATCTCTGATGCTATCATGGTGAAACCACTCTCTGCACAGCCTATGGAAACTACATCCACTTCCACTACAACTCAAGGTATAAACTCTGACTTTTCTTCAGAATTTACATTCTCTGATTGTATAAGCTAAGAATTTATATTTACTATTTTTTCTGTTGGGATGACCATGGATAGTCCTAAAAAAGGTACCCCTATTCATGTGACTACAGACCTACTTTCTCAGCCACCTCTTATTTCTGTAGGACACTGTGATTTGAGCCTTTCATGTGAGACTGAGGTAAAATGTGTGAAAAACAGAATTAATAATGAGAGGTAGATACTGAATCTGGAAAAAGGAGAGGTAGAATTTAGAAAGAAGTTAGTTACTTCTAGTGAGCAAACTCTGACTATTAAAAGTTATGATATGTGTGATGTGAGAAGTAATGAGATTACTTTAAAAGAAAAGAGTGATTTAGGATGTTTTATCTCTTTTGCAGGTACTTAGAGTTTATCAATCACTGTAAACTCTGATATGCCAAACTCTGATAATGCTGCAAACTCTGATGGTGAGGATGCATTCTCTGATGAGCCAATATTTGCTGATGAAGAAATTACATATCTTTCAATTCCCTATACTCAGAGGTACAATTCAAAGAAGTGGATATTTATGCCTTTGATGCACATGAAAGATTGCAGATGGCATATCCTGATTATATGATTGTTGAAACTCTCAAAGGATAAATTGAAGCTTCTTTAGATGCAGAAAGTGTCAAGAGGGATTTCAGTTCCAAAGCAGAACCATCAAATAAAGATCTTCTCAACTCTCACAGACAATCCATCCGGGATATGTCTTGGAAATTTCCCAATGAAGAAATTTCATGGCCTCATGTTCATGAACTGGTTCAAAAGGCTGACTCGGAATTAAATTCTACTGAGATGAAGACTGTGTTGAAAGCTACTACGGTGTTGACAAAGGTCCTTCACAATGAAGTTTGTGATTTGAAGGAATCTGTTAGCAAAATTACTGCCTCTGTACAGACTTCTGTCACTACTTCTCAACATGCTCTAGAGTTAAAGTTGAAGAATGTTTCTGCAAAGCAGGATGCCTTAAAAGTCAAGGTTGATAATCTTTCTACAGCTGTCACCTCTATGCAAACTATGCTGCATACAATTGTTGACATCTTGACTGTTAGAAAAGGGATTGATGTCAGAAAGGGGGAGAAGGTGTTTAAAGATAAATGAAAGGAGGATGATGTTGTAAAATCTGACAAACCTGATGATAATGATCAATGGAGTCATAAGGATGGAAAGAAAACTCTACTCAACAAACTCTGATCACTTCTCAGCAAACTCTGACTACTTTTCAAGGACAAACTTTGATTCCATCAAACTCTAATAATAAGCAAACTCTGATGGATGCTGACATGGAATGGCTAAAAGGTTTGAAGAAGAAGAAAAGTCTGAGAAAATAGAAGAACATAGCTTGAAAGATGCAGAACTGGAAAGAAAGTTATTTGAAGAAGAAAATCTAGGAATGGATTCAGTTGCTGTAGAGGAAGAACTGAAGAAATCTGGTACTGATAATGCTCAAGTCCAGAAGAAAAGAAAGTATGTGAAGAAAGATCCAGTTCAAAGGAAGGCACCTGCTCAACAAAAGAAAAGTGTATCTAAGCCTGCTCAAGTCAAACATTTTGAAGCTCTTAAACCTGTTGAAAATCCAATCTTTCAATCAAAGCCTACTCCTTCAATTCAGAAGAAAACTCCAGATCCTCTTACTATGTTAGGAATAACATTTCTCCCAGGTGGATCAAGTTTTAAAGATTAAGAAGAGGAACAACAAACTCTGATTAGAAAGAAAAAGCCTAATCTTCTGTGGACAAAAACTTAAACTCTGACTCTCAATGCTAGACTTGCTAAAAACAAGGGCGGTATTGGTGATTCCCAAGCCAAAGTCTATAAGAGTGAAGCAAACACATTCAGAGATCTCTTCTCATTAAAAGACAAGCCTGAGGAAGATTTGACTCAAGAACATCTAGACAATTTAATATCTGTGAACATAGTGAAAGATATTTTTTATGGTACTCAAGCCAAGGAGTAGGTGTTATATTTCTTAGAAAACGAGAGAGTTTTAAAAAAATTTGAAGAGGATTTAATTCACAAATCATCTAAAGAACTTGAATATGTTCTTTATGTTCTGAATAATGAGAATAAAGCTACTTCTATGTGGGTGAAGATTCTTGAAAGAGTGATAAATGAAAAGAAGAAGAATGAAAGGCTTCTCATGATAAACTCTGAGGAGTACAAACCAGGATATTTACTTGAAGATGATACTGAGAAAGCAATGGCAAAAGGAGATGCAAAGGTCAAGATGGTGTTAGGAATTCCTATACTTATTTTAAACCATGATGGAAAAAAGGCATGTTGCATTCCTTTATATGACAGGATGGATAGATCATCAATATATAATTTGAGAGGTGCTATATTCCAAATTGATGATTCTTCTGAGCAAATGAAAGAATTGAAGGAGAAGCTAGATGAATTGTTAAAGAATGCTGAGAAGAAGCTACTGGACACATTTCTGAAAGAAGACTTCCCATACAGAAGAATTTAAATCAAGAAGAAAGATTCAAACTGTAACGCCCCCAAATCCGGGGTCGGGGATCTGGTCGTCACGTGAAAAACCTCAATATAAAATCACCTGTTTAATAACATTTTTAAACCGCCTGTAGTCATTCAATATTTGAATTCTACATTTACGACCCCAATTACCAAGATCTTTTAGATTATAGTTCTAGAAATAAGAATCCAAATCCGAAACATCAATTATTATAAACCTCAAATAATCAAATCAAATCTCGTTTATGACCCCATCCATAAAATTCCACAATTGATTTCAACAATCTCTTTAAACTAATCTTCTATTACCGGTAAAACTTCGAGAAAAAGTATACCAGCAGCTAGGACGAGTCTATAACAAGGAATATATATAATATATAATATACCAATATATAAATAAAATTTACTCCAGATACAGACTTTCTGGATCGAAAACTTCTTCGTAAAAACATCTTACTTTCTTCTTCCGAGCTACGCGGATAAATCTCGTCGATCTACTTTTTCTGAAAGGCTAATATTTTATCATCCTGTCTGGAAAAGTGTATGATGAAAAGCAAGAGTGAGCCAAAGAAATGCTCAGCAAGTATATGAACAATTGAAATTAAATCAAGATATGAGATCTGTATCGAGAATGAAATATAACACAGTTTATTATGAAAACTGAACAGTAAATAAATCACAGTTTATTTCAAAACTAAAACAATGCAGTATGTCATCAAAATGAATCAACTGCTTAAAATAAATATATAATAGCCACACAGACAATATGGATTGGATACCAACACAAATAAACACTATTGCCCCCTGATCAGGTTCCAAAGCAATAGGACCCCTTTATAGCTCATCGGTACATTTCTATACCCATAGATATAACAAGGATTTCAATAAATAGGTACCAAAATACGCAAGTAATATTAGCCTATAGAAAGATGGATTGGTTACCATATCCTCCTAAAATGCTGGACCCCTATCTTAGGATCTCTTACGCTAAAATTTTCAATCCAATAGAGCAACCCAAGTAAAATAAAGGTATGCTTAGTTTTAAATACAGGTCATATCCCCATTATTTACTACGATAATACCAGATATGACGTGTTTATTATAATCAACTTCCAATATTCAGAGTACGAATAACAAGTAACTCTGATGCACAGAATAAAACAGGAATCATAAATAGCTCTGAACAATAACTATTTATCATGATATGAATAATCGAAATAGTAAAACAAAAGTGTTTAGGATGATCAAGGAGAAAATACTTGCCTGATGTAGATGCAGTCCTAAGCTTGAATGGGTCGACTACATTGTCCGTCTCACCATATCACCTTTTAATAATTCTTTAATCTGACGCTCATGCGGTTGCTACGAGTCTGAACTATTAAGATCGAGTCCGCGCGTGTATATCTATAGTCAAATATAATATAGTACTTTAGTCCTTGAAGTACCTCGCTATATTCTACGAGCGTGTATAACTTAACTATACATATATACTTATCTCAGACATATTCCTATTAACAAGAAAATTCACATCAAACCTAACAAACCAATAAATAAAATATAAACTCAATTATTAACTAATCCTCAAACAACCAATTAACCCTCGAGACTCGAATATAAATAAACAATTAATCCTCGAGACTAGAATATAAAACAACAATTAATCCTCGAGACTCGAATATAAATAAACAATTAATCCTCGAGACTCGAATTTAAAATAACAATTAATCCTCGAGACTCGAATATAAATAAATAATTAATCATCGAGACTCAAATATAAAATAACAATTAATCCTCGAGACAACAATTAATCCTCGAACAAAAAGAATAAAAACTAACAATTCTAATTCATACTTTAAAACTTATAACGTCTACCCTCGATGACGTTATCAAATTAAACAAGTAAACATAACGTCACACATTTTATAAATATTTTTAGGCTAGAAACGGATCACTAAAAAGTCGTAAAATATTTAATCCGGGTTAGTAAAGAAGTTTAAAATTTAAAATTATTTTTATAACCTCCGGATTATTTTTCTAATAATAGGAATATTTGTTTCGTTTAAAACAGATAAACAAAATAATAAATTTTTAATTAATAAGAATAAATCAATTAATAATTAAATCAACTGATTATTCAAATTAATTAATTATTAATCATTCTTAAATAAATCATTCTTCAAAATAATTAACTAATTAATATTTTTAATCAAATAATAATTGAAATCGGAAATAAATATTTTATTATAAGAAATTTTTTTAAAATAAGGTCTTTGTAAAATGAACTTTTCCCGGGATCACAGCCCCTCAAAATCAATCTCAAACAATACAATCCAACTATACTAAAATAAAGTAAACAAATTTAACCCACAAAATAAATTATACTTATACACATAAAATTGCCAGAAACAAAAAAACATGGTCACCTAAACCCAAAACTCTGGTCAACAGGAACTTTACGGAGTATAAAAATAATCTCTAAAAATTATGAAATTAATATATATACACTAACATGCCCGAATATTTACAAGCGTCAAGTCAGGATCTTAAAAATCTTACCATAAGATCAATTACGGACCTCCCACGAGTCTTTTCTATTGTCCGAAAAATATGCTCAGAAAAATCCAAGATTAATACTCATGCATATACACGTGCTGTAGTGCCTCCTAGCTTGATCACCATCTTCAAATCACCTTTCTATACTCCTAAATAAATTAAAAAGGAAAACATGCCCAGAAAATAATCTTCTCAAAACTTAACCAAAATTATACCTATACGTAGGTCTTAAAGCGCTGGTCATCTATACATATAGATATCGAATATTGGATGCACGGTTTGTAAGTAATAAATTTTAAAAGCTTTTAAATATATATATATATATATATATATATATATATATATATATATTTACGTACCATAACGAGACATGGGAGAGAGAGCAGTAATCACGGTTGAAGTCTGAAGGGGAAAGAAATATACACAGACACAAAAGGGGGTCCACGCGCGTTTGTAAGCAAAGCAAGATAGTAGCGGCTTGCAGGGGAAAAAAATCAAGTCGGGGGATTAGGGATTTAGGGGAAACAGAGGGGTGGGGGGTAGGTCAGGTGGGTTAGGGGGTTTCGGGTAGATTAGGTAAATATTTCTATATATATATTTTAAAACCTTTAAAAACTTTTATAAATTATAAAACATATAACTAAAATCATTTTAATATCACATTTATTCTTTAAATAATTTTAAATAATCCCAAAAATTCAATAAAAATATTTTAGGAAAAATATATTTTATTATTTTCAAAACTAATTAAAAATAATAACTTTCCAAAATATTTAAATATTCAAAACTATAAAAATACTAAATTTTGAATATTCAAATAATTTATTCAAATAAAGTTTTCAATCGAAGAAAAATACCGACTCGAGATACTGACTCGGTCAGTAAAATAATATAAAAATGTTAAACCAAACTCAACACCACTGAATTGAAAATAATTTCTAAAATAATAATAAAAAAATATGGAAATGCATCTAACTGAAATAAAATATAAAAATTTTATTTCTCCTGTTTTGAGAAAACCAATAAAATATTTAAATAATAAAAATAACTTTTGAAAAATATCCGGGTTGTTACATTCTACCCTCCTTATAAGGATTCCGTCCTCGGAATCATCTCAGAAAAGCACTTGGGTTCCATTTGCTAACTTTTTATTCATGACATCCAAGTTGACATTCTAACTTGTTGATTCATCCGTAACATCCTCAATAATACTTAATTATTTAATCTTTAACGCTAGTCCTCGTTGGTCTAAAATTTCTACCAGTTTCTCTACACAGGATAAATCTGGTCATACCACCACATATTCACGCTCTATTATGAGCCTAACAATTGGATGAGACGTTCTTCACCTTGGTACGGAAAATATATTACGTGCATGTTACAAATCCGGTGATAGAGTCAAATCGTACGTAACTTTTCCCAAAACCTCGAATTAGATCAGTAGCCTTATCGCGACTTTAAATTCTTGTCAGCAAGGTTAACTCATTAGTGATAATAAGAATTACGAAACTTTGAAGAGAAAAGATTTCATATCAAAGAAAGTGTCACAAAATTTGAGATCACAAGATTTTGAGTTTTAAGATAAATCGCATTTGAAATGTAAAAATAACTGAGTGATCAATATGATCAAAAGAACTTAATGTTGCGTGCCTTGGTTAAGACACTTACAAGTAAAGGTTATTAGCCTTCTTGTAATGCAGAACTCACAAGTGATGGCGTCCCATCAAACTTTCTATCACACAGACAGATAGTCCTTGTGTCCCTTATAAATAAGGTTGTTCGTCTCAGTTGGAGTAGAGAACTGAAAGGGGAGATAGGAGTGAAGGGAAGTAACTCACTGCACTTTCATGTGTACTAGGAATGCTAAATGTAATCTCTATGTAATGGTTGATGATAACTCAACAATAGAACAGGACATGTAATAATATGCAGGTGCACAGAAATCTTGGATCACAGAGTTCAATTATGACAAAGTATCAAAGGATCATCTACAGACTTGAAGCTCACTGGAAGAAGTTCATTAACATGTTCAGGCCTCAGTGGAGAATAAAAGATATTGACATCTATTCATGGATGTGGAAGCTACAGAAGATTGTCTTAGTCTATGAAGATCTTAGTGCATTACAATCGAAGCTACAAGTAAGGTTTGCAAAGAAGAATGTAGAATCATGTTCGGAATCAAGAGCCCCTATCAAGACTAGTCACTTATGAACCAGACCGTTGCATCAAGTGTCAGGACATTGGAAGCAAGCTCTCGTCGGTTAATATGGTTTTAATCATTCTAAAGTTGTTGGTTTTCTTAAGTCATGTGGAGGATCAACAAATGTGGTAAATCAGTGTTGGAGAAATGTCAGCCTAATGGATAAGGGACAGACGGCACAACCTGATTGGATCTTACTAAAGCTTCACAGATTAGAAGGCCAAATACTTGGACGTGGTGGAGTCACGTATACGGGGCCAAGTATTTGGATAAGGAAGTCTACACAAATTGAAGAGTGGAATGGAAATATTTAATTTAATTAAATAAAGTATTTATTTAATTATTTATATATTTTATAAATAAAGACACTCTTTATTTATATTATATATATTTATTTATTTAAATATTACTTTTACATTAAATATTTCCAAAGGCATGCTTGCACATGACTTTGAAGATATGATTTGAGTGGACAAGAGTAAAAGGTGGAAAAAGCAAAAAGCTACACCTTTTTCTATAATAAAAGAAGAAACTCAAGCCTCAATTTTCAGAGTGGTCAGGGTGAGTATTCGGATGAGAAAAGAAGAAAAAGGGGAGAGAGAGAAAAATTATTTTTCTCTCCCTCATGGTCATACTCCATATCTTGAATATTATGGGGCCATGAATTTCTTTGTTTCACCACTCATCTATTCTTCTATTGTAAACATTGCTAAATCTTGTTTAGAAGATAGGTTTGATTTTTGTCTCCTAGATCTAGAATTTGTAATATTTTTAGAGGAGCCAAAAATCATTTCTTTGTTGTGTTCTTGAGCTTTTGTTCTTGAACTTGTTGTAGCATCTACCCCACTTCAATGAATATAAAGTTATATTCTTGGATCTTGTTGTGTTGTGTGTTTTGGATGATTTACCGTTCATTTTCTTGGTTATTTTAATGGTGTTGTTGAGGTTGAAGAAGATGATGAACAGTAACCGGGTTTGAACCAAAGTAATTTTTATGTTGTCCCAAAAATTATTAATAGTCATTTTAATTTGGGAATCGTATTCACCCCCCCCCCCCTCTACGATCTCCGGGACCCAACAATTGGTATCAAAGCTACTCGATTGACATACAAATCGATTGGATCTATTTTTATTTTTGAGATTAAAGAGGGTACGATTGGTTCACTGGGCATCCAGAATTTTTTTGAAGCCCGGAATTTTTCTAAGTACAAAATGTTCTAGATGGCCAAGTAGAACATTCCTATGTAGAATATTCTACTTAATGTTCTAGATAGAACCTAAGTAGAAATTCTGGAGTTAGAAATATTTTCTAAGTCAGAAGTTATACTTAATGTTCTAGATAGAACCTAAGTAGAACATTTCCATGTAGAATATTCTACTTAATGTTCAAGATAGAACCTAAGTAGAAATTCTGGAGTTAGAAATATTTTCTAAGTCAGAAGTTCTACTTAATGTTCTAGATAGAACCTAAGTAGAACATTTCTATGTAGAATATTCTACTTAATGTTCTAGATAGAACCTAAGTAGAAATTCTGGAGTTAGAAATATTTTCTAAGTCAGAAGTTCTACTTAATGTTCTAGATAGAACCTAAGTAGAACATTTCTATGTAGAATATTCTACTTAATGTTCTAGATAGAACCTAAGTAGAAATTCTGGAGTTAGAAATATTTTCTAAGTTAGAAGTTCTACTTAATGTTCTAGATAGAACCTAAGTAGAACATTTCTATGTAGAATATTCTACTTAATGTTCTAGATAGAACCTAAGTAGAAATTCTGGAGTTAGAAATATTTTCTAAGTCAGAAGTTCTACTTAATGTTCTAGATAGAACCTAAGTAGAACATTTCTATGTAGAATATTCTACTTAATGTTCTAGATATAACCTAAGTAGAACATTTCTATGTAGAATATTCTACTTAATTTCTAGATAGAACCTAAGTAGAACATTTCTATGTAGAATATTCTACTTAATGTTCTAGATAGAACCTAAGTAGAACATTTCTATGTAGAATATTCTACTTAATGTTCTAGATAGAACCTAAGTAGAAATTATGGAGTTGGAAATATTTTCTAAGTCAGAAGTTCTACTTAATGTTCTAGATAGAGTCTATGTAGAACATTCATATGTAGAAGTTCTACTTGGTGTTCGAGATAGAGTCTATGTAGAACATTCCTATGTAGAAGTTCTACTTAGAGGGCTGTTTCAACATAACACATGGCTACATAACTTAACTTTTATTTAAAACAAAAATTGTTTTTCTCTCAAATTGTTTTTAGTTTAATAATTAATTTAATAATTAAATTTGAATTTAATTATATAAAATATTTTGAAAATAATTTTTAAATTTAAATAATTTATTTTTCAAGTTTATCTTACATCTTGGAAAATATTTTATTTTCTTTTAAATTTCAGAGTCAAATATTTTATATTTTTAATATTCTTAGTTAAGAATTTTATTAATTTGAAAACTAAAATTAATCTTAAAATCCAATTTAATTTCTTTTGAGTTTAATATTCTTAAAAGTATTTTGAGAATTATTTTTGAGGTTTAATAATTTATTTTTCATAAAACTTTAATTACAAATTTTATAAAACTCTTTGGAAAATATTTTTTTTGATTGAAATAATTTATTTTCATGAACATTTTAAATGTTTTGAGAATTTAGTATTTCTATTTCAAAATTATGTTTTCGAGTTGTTTTATTTTAATTATAATTTAAGTTTGGAAGTTTTAATTATAAATCTCATAAAACTTTTTGGAAAATCATTTTGGTTGAAATAATTTATTTTCAAGAATATCTAAGATGACTTGAAAATTTATTATTTTTATATCAAACTTATATTTTCAATCTGTTTTATTTTAATTATAATTGAAACTGTTTTGGATTATAAATTCTATAAAATTCTTTAGAAATTAATTTTGATTTGAAATAATTTCTTTTTCAGGATTATTTAATATACCTTGAAATTTTTGTTATCTCTATATCAAAACTTTCTTTTCGAATTTTATTTTATTTATAATTTGAAATTGAGAAATTTATTATTATTTATCAAAAATGCATTTTCAATTTATTTTGATTATTTAAATTCCTAAAAAATTAAATACTTCTGTTTGAACAAAATGTTTTATTAAACGAAACAACAGGAGTTGATTCTTCGTTCGTTGAGGACAAACGAACTGACTGAAGAACATTCTAATGGAGTTGAGACCTGATCTTACCATTGGAGATGTATTTCTACATCGGTCTACTCAGTGGATCATTTGGTTATTGAAAGGGGATTAGTTCATTTAGGGAAGAGTCTTCGATCAGTGGTTTTCGAATCAATATCTGAAGAATTTGGGATTTTGAAAAGGAATTCAGTTTAACGGTCAAAGAACCAAAACAATAATTGAAGATTTGGTTAAAGGACATCAGTGGCAGAAATACACAAGGTTTGATTATCACTGACATATGATAATCAAGGGGTTATTGCTACACATACAAAGAAGAGTGATCTTTTCAAGCAGAACATGAGACATTCTATGTCGGGGTCTTTAAGCAGAACAATCAGGTATCAGTTTGGGTTGAAGCAGGAACATCATTGGTTATTGAGGTCAAATGCAAGGATACTTCCATGAGTGTCAGTGGAATGGAAATTGATTTGGATCAATTGATTATCACTCGAGATGGAATGTCAAGCATCGCACAGGTATACTTTCTAACTAGTTTATACTTGTTTGATTTAATTATAGAGTATTAAGTGCTGAACTGCATTATATTATAAGTTTGATGTAATGCATGTCTCACCTTGATTTCTATATAAATTAGATAACTTATGCTAGTTTGTTAGTGTTGCTTGTTTATCAGTATTTGACTTCATGATTAGATCTTGTGTGATTTAATGCTTGCTTTACGATAATTGATCATGTTAGCATATAGAGTCTTAGGTATTTGTAGGGGTACATTTACCGGAAAGAGTATTTGCTGCATGCTAAGTGCCTTGATGTTTACATTGTCAATAATCTGTTTATACTCGCATGGTTATATTAAATGTTATATTTGATCATGTGCTTGTTAAGATGAGTTTGTTTCTAATTTGGGAATTGCCTAGGGGTCAGTATAATAAACCATGAATTAAATTTTTAAATTTAAACTGACTCAAGTAATTAGAGATAATATAATGTTAAAGTGAACAACAAATGTGAATTAGAAGAATTAGGAATCTGAGTGATTGATTCTTCGATGACTACATATATGTACGACATGATTCTTATAGACTACTAGTCCACCTTAAGTTAGGTTGGGATCACTGAGCTCATAGCCAAGACTACTTGTTAAGGCTGATATAGATGAGGAGTGATCAGTCAGATAAGAATAAGCATGTTGAACTTGAATTCTTTGTTGTTAACTATGTTTAGAAATATCTCTAACCCTTGGACTCAATCAAAATTGAGGACCACGTGTCTTAATCATTTGTGAATGCAGAGTATCTTTCAACATGTACAAGTTATATATCTCTGACATTTTCATGTTCGAGGCATGTAACTACTTTTGCTTTGGTATTCAAATGGTTAAGCAAGGTTACCTATTTTTGTTGAATGATCTGAAGCACAATATTAAGGAAGACCTATGGAATTCTTTGCGAAGGGTTTCCTAATATCAGTTTGAGGATGAACAGTATTGATCGGGGTCAAGAGAAATAGAAGCTCACTCTACTGGAAGAGAGGTTATTGCTGACACGAAATGTAATGCTTATGATGAAGTCAACTATTCGTTGAAGTTTATCAGAATAGAGTTAGCTGCAACAACAAGTGATGCTCTCACACTTGGTTTATCAACTAATACTTGGTTTATCAAGATAACGGATTCGACGGTAAAGATGAAGTTTTTGAGAAAGGACTACTTCTAATGAAATTCTTTTAAGAAGGACATTAGTGAATTATGTCAGTTGAAGGGAAGTCAAGTCAAAGGCTACCCTGTTTAGTTTTGGTGTTTGTTCATGCATTCAATAGATGAAGCATCTTAGTGATTAATCACATTCAAAGGATTAGGCACATTGTTGTAAGAACACTTTGAGGGCAGGTAATGGAATTCGTTGACGAATGAAGTTCTATGTTATGTCTGCACTGAAAGGAGTATTCTAGAGTAAAGTTCAATTTCCAAACTTCATGACCAAATGGAGGAGTTAATAGGGAAATCCAGACCTTGAGTGGAATTACAAGGATAATGGATAGGCTTAAGGTTTCCTATTCACTACGGCTGAATCAGTTGACACAACAAGTCTAATCAGTAAATGTAAAGAGAAGACATCAAGTAAGATTAATCATGCCTGAAGTCACATGGTGTGATGGAAGGCTATCTTATTTGGAGTTAAGAGCTTACACAGAGTCTGTGATTGATTTAAGATGATCTAGATGCAATGAACATCATCATCAAGCTCCCTAGCAGTCGTTTGATTTTAGCTTTGAATTTTTAAAGGTTGACATCCTGTTTAGGGCTCAAGATCAGATGACACCAGATGAAGAAAAGCTGCAAGCAGCATCACAGGGGGAGCATCAATAAGTTGGATCAACTAGTCGTGTTTGATGCTCAAAGGCTAGCAGTGCTCATTGAGTAAGAGTTGAGATTCTTAGGAGCACTGAGTGATCCAGATTGAGTGATTGCATATTAGAAAGGAAATTGTCAATTTAAAAATAATACAAGATGATCTCAATCATATTTGAAGAAGACTACTCTACCCACTGAATATATAAGGAAACATTAAGGACACATCTGTCATGACAAAGGGTTGTGTGTAATAACATTTCCTAGAGTCAGTTCTTGATGATTCTGGGTAGTAGAGTAGTGATTGGTCGTGCATGTATAAGTGTATTTCATTGGTTTTTCTGAGTGAATTCAATGAAGACTGAAGATGCACTAACTAATCAAGATTGAGTAGGGTTCGAATCAAGGAACTAACTCAATTGAACCAGAGGCAGATACACTTAGCACAAGGAATCAATCCACATGAAGACTTGGTATTGATACAGAAGCTGAAGGGTAGTTCGGAGTTTTTGAAGGTTCTACTCTGCTAGTGTCAAGACTACTGGTTTCTAGAGTGCTGAGTTTAGTGAAGCTGCTGCCAAGACCAATATCTACAAGAAAATATTTGGGTGCTGAAGGTAATGCAGTTTCCGTCTGGATGAGCGTGGTATTGTTTCGAGGAACAATGTTAACTGGTAGCTGAAAAGTTATTCCTGTCCAAATGGAGTAAACGTTCGATCTCGAAAGAAGTAAACGTTCGATCTCTCGGGCAAAGAGGAGTAATTGTTCATTCAACGATCATACACCAGTAAAAGCTCTATTGACTAAGGTATGTCACTCTAGTCTAATATTGATTTATTTAAATGTAATGTTTATAGAGAGTGTTCATGCTATTTAGATGTCTACGATCTCTAGGAACTGATTAATGTTTGGCTTGTGACCACCCGGGACCCAATATTATCGGTATGAGATTACCTATGATCACCCGGGACCTAGGGACCTAACATTGTAGCATCTCTTTGTATAGTCAATTTATATCCAGGATCTCGTACTTTGTGCTGTCATATGTTATTCATGCTATATGTATCAAATGTTTCAGCATAAGTATTTGTATATATTAATTAATTGTAATTTTATTTATTTTTAATTGTTTAATGCTAATATTAATGGAACCACTTAATATGTAGTTTAAGTGATGTAATTCATGTCTTTTGCAAAATCCATTAATATTAGTTGTCATTCTTTTGATATTAGTGATGTCACTTAGAATTTCTGCACTAAGTGACAAAAAGATTATTTCAAAAACACTGATATTGAAAGTAAGTTACTACATCGCGAGGGGTTGTCAAAGATCATAAATTTTAACATTAATATTTAAAGGTATTTGATCTCTGATGCAACTAGTACCTCGAGCTTACATACATTCTGATTGTCATGAGTATTTTCAATATGCTTATGTGATAATTGTTGAGATGTAGTGTAAGAAGTTAAATGTTGTCATTCGGTCAATGTATGTTCAGTGTTTAGCGGATGCTTATGTTTTATGCTTTAGAATTACCATGATCTATTGTTTCAAGCGACAAATGGTAATTGTCTAGCATAATGTAAGTATCTTATGTGCTTGATTGTTTTGTAGTAAGATGCGTTTTATCACAAAATGATTGAATGATGTTAGTACTTTTGAATGTCTTGTCATTCATATCTTTGATAATTCATTAATATTAACATATGTTTTTCATTCTTTAGAACTTGAATGCATAAAGAAATTTCTTGTCTATTTCTTGTGAAAAATGTTTTATCTAAACATGCATTCATTTACCAGAGAATGAAAAGCCACTAATTTTTTTTTATAAAAAAAACTCCCTTTGAAAGAGAACATTTCCTGAGGATTATCTTTCTATTTCAAAATCATATATCCTCTCTCTCTCTAAATTTTTTTTGTAATGAAAACTGTTTTCTCTCCACGATTTGTTTAAATAAAGTTACTTGATAACTTGTAACTTATGTTGCATGGTATCAGGATATTTTATTTGAGTAAATTGTTTTGATCTTAAGGTATCAACTATTGGTAAAACGTTTTTCAAAACTCTTTTTAATGTCTGTTTCACATTGACCTGTAGTATTAAAATAATGGTTGTTTGCTTTGGGATTAGTGCCTTGGACTGTATGACTAAAGCATTCATTCGATTTTTTTTAAAGATTTATGTTTTAAGTCGGAGATAATATCAGATAAGAATGAATTGCAAAACAATTTCTAAAAACATACAGTGAGCAAGATGAAATAGATTTGAGTTATTAATCAAAATGTTTTTGTTAAAAGAGTTGAATTTCAATTGGATATTTGTCTAAGAGAAATTCAAAAGAACACTTTTGTTAATCTGTTAAATTTGTTTTCAAAATTGTGAGTTTATGAAATTTGGCTTAATATTCTTTTAACTATTCTTTATTAATTCCCACATTTTAGCTCTGGTGCATTGTTTCTTGATGACCCATTGCTCCGATGCTATATTTCTGAGAAGGAATAGAGAATAAGTTTAATCATACTCTACCAGATTTTATATAGCTCTGATCAACTCTATCTATTTAGCCGTAATGGCTTGGCCTAAGTGGCTATAGGGGAAGGTCAAGAAGTTGAATAATCCATCAATTTCTAACCAAGGCCTTAGTACCAAACACTATCATTCTAATTCAAACTTTCAACCCTTGGTGATATAAGGAACTTATATAGATTAGCGGTTGTTAAGGGAGAAACTGCACTTGATGCAGCAAATAAGGATGAAGTCGGAAGTGCACCCACAGCTCTACCTCTCGAGAAGGAAAGAAGTATACAAATTGAGGTATCTGTAGCTCATCTGTATTCTCTCAAAAGGATGCAGAGCTGAAAAGGCAATTCAACCGTTTCTGAATGAACTCTCTCAACAGGGTGATTTCATTGAAAATTCGCTCGTCAGCCAGAGCACCTTGTAATGAGTCAAGCACACCAAAATCATTCACGCTGATGGTAATCCTAAAGTTTTTGCTTCTAAGGGATGTTATAGGACCTAACAGTTCTCTAGCCTCTCTTGGGACTAACAATTGTGAGGACACATTGCAAGAAGTGCACATTGTGAGGTATAGGTAAAACCCCTAAACTTCTTTGTTTACCATTCATGGTGAATGAAGTTGTTGAGCCACCTTCACAGGCATTTGAGGGAAACTTGGATTTCTTGCCATATATTAGAATCCTTGTCAACCTTCCTAGGAGGAACAGTCCTAGTTCCCTAACGGGATTTCACATCCGCAGAGCAATCTGTTGATGTTGAGAGGCAATCACTAACAGTTTTCCATGACTGAAAATAGTGAGTTAATTCATCTTCACAGGTGATTGAGAGAGATGTTTGTACACGTCTACTCTCCCAGGAATTCAAATTCTGGAATACATGGATCGCTCAAAACTTAAAGGCATATCACCGTCAACGATCCAGTGCATGGATTTGCATATGGGGAGTCGGTTGATGCTTAGATAGCTGCTAGTACGCATACCACATTCAACGATCCAGTGCATGGATTTGCATATGGGGAGATTGTTGATGCTGAAAGTAGCTGAGCAACAACTCGTAGACTATGATTCAGTTGGTTTACCAATTTGATGAGTCTTTTGAGGATCAGGGTGTTGGGATTTCAGTCACTCCTGGAATGGAGGAGATTCCAATTTCAGAAGGGTTATTCCCCGACGACGAGCCACGTGTGCATGGATTTGCTCATGGTGAATTGGGTGACGGCCTAACTGAAACCCTGTCTGAGATTCCATCTCAGAACCTAGATCTTTAGTGATCGACAACATGCTACAGTCAACGATCCATAATATCTTGGTGAGACTAGCATGGATTTACTTGCAGGTACAAATTGCTATAAATGGAATGAGTGCAAGTAAGGGAGAGAAACACTTGAGTGAAGTGAGGGAGTGATACACTTGAGTGAGAGAAATAGGGAGAGAAATGAGTGGAACACTTACGCTTGAAAGTGTAAACACCAACAGAACGTAGTAGAAGTGAGGAAACCATAGACCAAACACTAACCTTGCTACTATGCTTGAATCCTGTTACTGAATTTTCCAGCTCTGAAATGTTGAAGAGATTCTTTTCTGGAAGACAAGCTGAAGAAGAGTCTAGCTGAAGCTTAGTGGGAATGTCCAAACTATTACCTTTGGGTCTATTAATTCATGTTGTTCTCAATCTCAAAGGGGGAGACATTAATTTTTAGACCTAAAGGGGATTTTATGTTCAATTGGAGGAGAGTTTCTTATTCGATTGGATGTAGATGATACTTTTATTGTTTTAAAGGATATTCTCAACTAAGGGGGAGAATTTGGTGATACAAGAAACGAGATCTCTTGGTGATACAAGAAATGAGATCTGTCAATCCTATCTTGTGGAGGTTACTTAGAGGATATCTAAAGACACAAGGGTGGATTGGAGCTTGCATGAACTAAGGGGGAGAATTAGATAAAATTGAAACCTTAGTAATGCAATGGAGAAATTACTAAGGGGGAGTTTCTTAGTAATTGGTTGGAGCTAAATCCCTAAAGGTGTTGTAGATTTAACTGATTTTTCGTCTGAAGTGGAGAAGTTACTTTCTGTCAATTGGGAAGAAGTTACTTGTCGTACTAAGGGGAAGAAGTTATGGAGAATCTTAACATATTGGTTTGCAATGCTATATCTTATTCTGAAAAGATATCTAAGGGATTTTGCTCTATTTGTTTGAAGATATGTCCTTGGAACATTCTTAGGAAAGGTTCAGCAGAAGAATTCTTTCTAGCACGATCAATGAATGAAAATGAAGATTTCTTTGAAGAGTATCAACTCAGGGGGAGTTTTTGCTAAGTAGAAGTTTTCTGGGTAAAGAAGAATGTGAAGGAGATTTTCAAGGGGCATCTGAGAAGTGTCCAAGTGTGTTCTATTTCTTATTTCAGTGATAGATGAAGTCAGTGGAGTAGTGCAGGAAAGAAAGAAAATATGTTTCCTGGAAATAGAACATCCTGAAGAAAAAGAAGAAGTGACTTTCATTCTAAGAGAGAACAACCTTAAGGGGAGATTGAGTTGACCTCTTATGGGGAACATAGAGAGCTGTATGTTCTAGTTCGAATTGCAAGATGAACAAGAATGATTGTTCAGAAGTCTTTACTAATGATTTGTTTCTTTATTGAAAGAACCCCATCTTTGAAGAACATTGAAGTGGAGGAAGCTAAAGGAAAATGAAATTAAGAAATTCATCATTCATTTTCATCAACTCAGGAAATCTGGATTTAACTTATTATATCTTTCCAGAACTTTTTGTATATTATTTTCATGTCCAGTACTTTAATTGTTTCTTGTATATTAGTTGAGTTATCCTCTAGTAGCTAATTTTATTTAATTGCTTTTGGGGGAAATTGTAAATGGAAATAGTATTTGATTGCTATTCCATATCAACCAAATAGGGGGAGATTGAAAGGGGAGATAGGAGTGAAGGGAAGTAACTCACTGCACTTTCATGTGTACTAGGAATGCTAAATGTAATCTCTATGTAATGGTTGATGATAACTCAACAATAGAACAGGACATGTAATAATATGCAGGTGCACAGAAATCTTGGATCACAGAGTTCAGTTAAGACAAAGTATCAAAGGATCATCTACAAACTTGAAGCTCACTGGAAGAAGTTCATTAACATGTTCAGGCCTCAGTGGAGAATAAAAGATATTGACATCTATTCAAGGATGTGGAAGCTACAGAAGATTGTCTTAGTCTATGAAGATCTTAGTGCATTACAATTGAAGCTACAAGTAAGGTTTGCAAAAAAGAATGTAGAATCATGTTCGGAATCAAGAGCCCCTATCAAGACTAGTCACTTATGAACCAGACTGTTGCATCAAGTGTCAGGACATTGGAGGCAAGCTCTCGTCGGTTAATATGGTTTTAATCATTCTAAAGTTGTTGGTTTTCTTAAGTCATGTGGAGGATCAACAAAGGTGGTAAATCAGTGTTGGAGAAATGTCAGCCTAATGGATAAGGGACAGACGGCACAACCTGATTGGATCTTACTAAAGCTTCACAGATTAGAAGGCCAAATACTTGGACGTGGTGGAGTCACGTATACGGGGCCAAGTATTTGGATAAGGAAGTCTACACAAATTGAAGAGTGGAATGGAAATATTTAATTTAATTAAATAAAGTATTTATTTAATTATTTATATATTTTATAAATAAAGACACTCTTTATTTATATTATATATATTTATTTATTTAAATATTACTTTTACATTAAATATTTCCAAAGGCATGCTTGCACATGACTTTGAAGATATGATTTGAGTGGACATGAGTAAAAGGTGGAAAAAGCAAAAAGCTACACCTTTTTCTATAATAAAAGAAGAAACTCAAGCCTCAATTTTTAGAGTGGTCAGGGTGAGTATTCGGATGAGAAAAGAAGAAAAAGGGGAGAGAGAGAAAAATTATTTTTCTCTCCCCCATGGCCATACTCCATATCTTGAATATTATGGGGCCATGAATTTCTTTGTTTCACCACTCATCTATTCTTCTATTGTAAACATTGCTAAATCTTGTTTAGAAGATAGGTTTGATTTTTGTCTCCTAGATCTAGAATTTGTAATATTTTTAGAGGAGCCAAAAATCATTTCTTTGTTGTGTTCTTGAGCTTTTGTTCTTGAACTTGTTGTAGCATGTACCCCACTTCAATGAATATAAAGTTATATTCTTGGATCTTGTTGTGTTGTGTGTTTTGGATGATTTACCGTTCATTTTCTTGGTTATTTTAATGGTGTTGTTGAGGTTGAAGAAGATGATGAACAGTACCCGGGTTTGAACCAAAGTAATTTTTATGTTGTCCCAAAAATTATTAATAGTCATTTTAATTTGGGAATCGTATTCACCCCCCCTCTACGATCTCCGGGACCCAACAAGAACCGATAAAGGAATTTAAAATCAGATTAATAATTGATGCATTTTGACGAATAATATTTTTGATGTACACCTTGGATTAAAACTGAACAATCTCCAAAAGTGTTATTTCTAGTGACAGAACTAATCGGAAAAGAAAATATTGATACCTAACGAGCAAAAGGGGAATATATTCTTCATCAAAAGTTTTTCTGGGAAAAATGTCAAAATAAATCATTGATGAGAAGGTAATTAAAATAATTCAGAAATAGGAAAGGTATTGCCAAGGTCTTCACCGATGTGCTCTTTGTCAGCTCCTCTGATGGACCATCATTCGATTCCAAACACTTCTTATCCAAGTCCTAGAGTTATCAATACCCTACTTCGTCGTCGACTCGTAATAGCCTTTGAAGATTTCACAATAAATATTTATAGCCACAAGGAGTTCTATCCAGCTCAACACAACCATCTCCAACAAATATAACAATCTTAACTTAATCATTTGTACTATATCCAATAGTCCAACACGAACTCTTTATGAGCTCTGACGTTCCTCACTTAACTATACACACTCCTACACACTCTCGTTTCTAGTTTCTATAATCTTAGCTCTGATACCACCTTGTAACGCCCCCAAATCCGGGGTCGGGGATCTGGCCGTCACGTGAAAAACCTCAATATAAAATCACCTGTTTAATAACATTTTTAAACCGCCTGTAGTCATTCAATATTTGAATTCTACATTTACGACCCCAATTACCAAGATCTTTTAGATTATAGTTCTAGAAACAAGAATCCAAATCCGAAACATCAATTATTATAAACCTCAAATAATCAAATCAAATCTCGTTTGTGACCCCATCCATAAAATTCCACAATTGATTTCAACAATCTCTTTAAACCAATCTTCTATTACCGGTATAACTTCGAGAAAAAGTATACCAGCAGCTAGGACGAGTCTATAACAAGGAATATATATAATATATAATATACCAATATATAAATAAAACTTACTCCAGATACAGACTTTCTGGATCGAAAACTTCTTCGTAAAAACATCTTACTTTCTTCTTCCGAGCTACGCGGATAAATCTCGTCGATCTACTTTTCCCGAAAGGCTAATATTTTATCATCCTGTCTGGAAAAGTGTATGATGAAAAGCAAGAGTGAGCCAAAGAAATGCTCAACAAGTATATGAACAATTGAAATTAAATCAAGATATGAGATCTGTATCGAGAATGAAATATAACAAAGTTTATTATGAAAACTGAACAGTAAATAAATCACAATTTATTTCAAAACTGAAACAATGCAGTATGTCATCAAAATGAATCAACTGCTTAAAATCAATATATAATAGCCACACAGGCAATATGGATTGGATACCAACACAAATAAACATTATTGCCCCCTGATCAGGTTCAAAAGCAATAGGGCCCCTTTATAGCTCATCGGTACATTTCTATACCCACAGATATAACAAGGATTTCAATAAATAGGTACCAAAATAGGCAAGTAATGTTAGCCTATAGGAAGATGGATTGGTTACCATATCCTCCTAAAATGCTGGACCCCTATCCTAGGATCTCTTACGCTAAAATTTCCAATCCAATAGAGCAACCCAAGTAAAATAAAGGTATGCTTAGTTTTAAATACAGGTCATATTCCCATTATTTACTACGATAACACTAGATATGACGTGTTTATTATAATCAACTTCCAATATTCAGAGTACGAATAACAAGTAACTCTGATGCACAGAATAAAACAGGAATCATAAATAGCTCTGAACAATAACTATTTATCATGATATGAATAATCGAAACAGTAAAACAAAAGTGTTTAGGATGATCAAGGAGAAAATACTTTCCTGATGTAGATGCAGTCCTAAGCTGGAATGGGTCGACTACATTGTCCGTCTCACCATATCACCTTTTAATAATTCTTTAATCTGACGCTCATGCGGTTGCTACGAGTCTGAACTATTAAGATCGAGTCCGCGCGTGTATATCTATAGTCAAATATAATATGGTATTTTAGTCCTTGAAGTACCTCGCTATATTCTACGAGCGTGTATAACTTAACTATACATATATACTTATCTTAGACATATTCCTATTAACAAGAAAATTCACATCAAACCTAACAAACCAATAAATAAAATATAAACTCAATTATTAACTAATCCTCAAACAACCAATTAACCCTCGAGACTCGAATATAAATAAACAATTAATCCTCGAGACTAGAATATAAAACAACAATTAATCCTCGAGACTCGAATATAAATAAACAATTAATCCTCGAGACTCGAATTTAAAATAACAATTAATCCTCGAGACTCGAATATAAATAAATAATTAATCCTCGAGACTCGAATATAAAATAACAATTAATCCTCGAGACAACAATTAATCCTCGAACAAAAAGAATAAAAACTAACAATTCTAATTCATACTTTAAAACTTATAACGTCTACCCTCGATGTCATTATCAAATTAAACAAGTAAACATAACGTCACACATTTTATAAATATTTTTAGGCTAGAAACGGATCACTAAAAAGTCGTAAAATATTTAATCCGGGTTAGTAAAGAAATTTAGAATTTAAAACTATTTTTATAACCTCCGGATTATTTTTCTAATAATAGGAATATTTGTTTCGTTTAAAACAGATAAACAAAATAATAAATTTTTAATTAATAAGAATAAATCAATTAATAATTAAATCAACTGATTATTCAAATTAATTAATTATTAATCATTCTTAAATAAATCATTCTTCAAAATAATTAACTAATTAATATTTTTAATCAAATAATAATTGAAATCAGAAATAAATATTTTATTATAAAAAAAATTTTTGAAATAAGGTCTTTGTAAAAT